>CM035158.1:56002826-56473869 GCA_020205615.1 Panax quinquefolius
ATGCTCCAAGTCCAACATACCCACCAGATTTCTCGTGTCCACCTCCACTACAACAAAAGGAACATTCAAATTTGGAGGAAATTTTGTCTAAGTTCATAGCTTCAAGTGAGGAGAGGAGGATTAATCAAGAGATATCGAGTCAAAATTTTGCGGAACAACTATTCAATGCCTCGAACATTTGTCCTCAATACACTTGGCCCTATGACATGTATTCTGAGACTGATGGCGAGCCCGAACCAAATCTGCAACCGGATGTGCCAAATGATATAGATGTCGAAAGAGAAGAAACACTTGGGGACCAAGTAAAGGAATTCGGGGAAGATCTAACTTTGAGTTCCAACAAAGAAGAGTCAATTTTGATAGTGACCCATGCACCTTCTCCACCAAAGTTCAAGAATCCGGACAAATTTACAAAACCATGCCCAATTGGCTGTCATGTCGTCGGCAAAGCTCTTTGTGACATGAGAGCTAACAAAACTTTAGAGCCATGGTGGGACAAGAAAGGAAAGATAAAAGATGAACATGTTATGTTTGACAAGCATCCATACCATAATTTAATCACAAACACAATGGGGAAAGCACCTAGTGGTTTGCCATACTTAATAGGGATCCTATCTGAAAAAATCATGCTAGGTGACATAGATTTAATGGCCATACTAATGGGAACCTCTCAAAAGAGACATTGGTTCTGATGGATTGAGGGTTCCTCAATTTTCGTATGGGAATTGGATAGAGAATTGAAGAAGTCAAGCTTAGACTATAAAACAAGAACTTATTGGGAGGCAACCCAAATTTAATTTTAATTTTCTTTTTAGTTTTTATTAGGTTTCGTATTAGTTGATAGATTTTTTTATTTTTTTTAGGATTTAATAAGCTTGCTTCTTTTGTGTTCACATGTTAGTTAAGTCCAACTCAAGTGTGGTGCTCGATTAATTTTAATGTGCCTCACCTATTCTTCAAACTTCGCAGACAATGAGATAAATTGATATATGTCAGGGAAGTCCTCTCTTTTAATTTTTCCTATCTTAGCCATTGAGGACAATTTCTATTTTATGTTTGGGGGTATTTATCATGTTTAGTATTTACTTGGTCAATGTTTTGATGGAATTTGATTTGGCCAATGATAAGTGTGTGGTTGATATTGTTAACTCTTGGAGAATTGATGAGCATGCTTAGTCTATATTTTAATTTATTAGTTGGTTTTCACATTACTTACGAAATTTTTGAAAAATTTTACACATCCATTTGTTTAGCTAGTTGTGATTGAATTTTTTTGGCTAAATGCTTATGAAAGATACCATTGCAAATTGAGAAATCTTATTTGAGCATCATTCGAAGTGAAAATTAGGCACTCACATAAGTTTGGGGGAAATCTTGGGGTATTTTTGAAAAAAATATTGGAACCTTCCCAAGTTGAATAATTGAAGCATGTGGTGGGTCGAGATGGAGCGTAAAACGCACTCCCCATAAACACGGGCATGAGATGGAGCGTAAAATGTACTCGTCCAATGAAAAGTGGAAAACGACATGGAGCGTAAAACGCACTCGTTCAATGAAAAGTGGAAAGTGAGATGGAGCATAAAACGCACTCACTAAATAGAGAAAAGAAAATATGTATGTTTAAAATACTTGGGAAAGGTTCATATGTGCTTAAAAGTTTGAATATCCGGTTGATCCTTAAGAAATAAAAATTGTGCTTTGTCAAGTTTAGCAGTGATTGATGTGATAAGAAATTTTGAGAGTTGTTTTTGAAAATCTTTTATGAGTGTTGGTTGATCTTAGCTAAATCATGACTAGTTTCAACATATGGATGCACACACGCACTTAAAAGATCATGAGTAGATATGAAGCTAATGAAAGTCATGCCTTCATTCTTTATTTATAGATCGTCATGCTACTCTCATGTGCTATACATTTCTCCTTTTTTTATGCCAGTCTTCCCTGTCTCATCTTATCTGAGTGACAACAAGCACCTTCTTTATCATGAAAACGCCAGGTGATTCAAGCTTGTTCATGAAGGTTTAAGGCTTTAAAGAATGAATTTAATACCACTACATAATGCTCTAAAATTTTCTGCGGGTTAACATTTGTTGTAACCTTTAAGGCCATTGTGCGAATTCATATTGATTCATTGTTTGGGTGGATCATTCCTAGAGGATGAATTTTTCTAAATTGTGTTTTTGCTTGAGGACAAGCAAATGTTTAAGTTTGGGAGTATTTGATGAGTGAGTTTTATACCCATGAATTGAATGTGTTTGAGCTTAATCTTTTGGATGTTTTTAAGTATTTGTGTCTGTTCATGCATGTTTTATGTTGGATTGTAGGAATTGGGACAAAAGTTACTTGGATCGACATTTGGAGTTGCTAGATTCGCATTTTTGGCTTGCCATTTACATAGAAGCCACTTAAAAACCAATTTTAGCATTGCTCCAGACCTTATTTTGAAAAACTCAAAGTTTTAAATTTGTAGATCTACGTCTCCTCTTTCCGGAAAATCTTGAATCATCGAAATCGGAGTTCGGACAAAGAAGTTATGGTCATTTTCCTAAAGGATATTGGAGTAGAAAATTTTTAGAAATGAGGCCGGTCAAGGGGCGCCATTTCAAGCCTATTCTCTCAACAGAGTGCTAGGAAGCGGTGAGGCGCAGTGCAAAGGTCGTGAATAGTGTCAAGTATTTGGAAGAACTGGTCAAGCTTGGACGCGTTTTGGGGTGAATTTTGACACTTTTTTGACTCCAAATTGGATTGGGTTTCTTCCTAAGGTAAAAATTGGACTTGTAACCTATAAATACATGATGTAAGACATAAAATAGGGAGATAGATAGATTATATTAGATAAAACACTCGAATAGATTAGAACATAAACCCTAGTTTATATTAGATTGTTGGAGATTGAAGCAACTTGGGGATCATTGAAGATTCAAAGTAGGAGCGGAAGAGGAGTCTCAAGACTGCTAACAACAGATTCTATTCTATTCTCTTTTCTTCTCTTACTTTTATCTTTTAATGTTTATTCAATTGTGGATTTTAGATTTTAATTCAATGACAATGAACTAAATTCTTGTTTAAGATTGCAACAGATCTTATTGCGTAACTTATTTTAGTATGCTTCTTTATTCATTAATGTGAACTATTCTAGGGATTGTCTACTGTGATTTCTGCATAATTGTTTAATTGTCTAGCTAACAATTACAATGATAATTTATATGAATTCGGGAGATAAAATATAGATTTAGATCTGATCACAGTAGCATGTGATTATGTTTTCAGCATGGTGTTGGAATTCATGATTTGTGTTTAGGATAAGGATATGCCTTTATGCCACATGTAATCTGATAGGGAACATGTGCTTTAAATCCTTTTTAATTGTAATTCACATAGGAATATAGTGAATTAGTTAATTAGGGTGTTTGATTCAATTCTATCAACTGTGGATTTGGATTAATATGTTTATGATGCATCGGAAGGTGGTTATAAATACTAATAAGTTCCTGATTATCAATCCAGAATAGTGAGCATAATTAATCAGAAGTATTTTAATATAAGTGAAACAATAAGTGAAGTTATGATCTTAAATCTCCATAATCTGATTCTAAACTAGTGGTAATTAGGAATTAATTGTATTAATTATTTTAATTCTAAAATCTTAAATCAATTGTTTAAATAAAATTAATTTGGTTAAGAGTTAGTACTTGATAATTTTTATTAAACAATTACTCGTGGGAACGATAATTTTCTTATCACTTTATTACTTGTTGGCCGTTTATACTTGTACGTATTCATTGATTGCGAAATCGATCAACAAGTTTTTGGCACCGTTGCCGGGGAATTAATTTAATAATACTTGCTAATATTAATTTTTATCAAATTAGTTTAAATTTAGACATTTTTTTTATTCTTGTCTTATTTAATTATCTTTCTATTATTTTTCTTTCTTTACAGATACCATGGCTGAATTTAATTATCAATGGTCGATACTTGAGAACGACTTCACCAGGGGCGAGAGATTGATGGACTCGCGACACTTCTCGCATTATCGGATAGATTGAGACACTTTCGAGGAGGTTAGACGCGTTTTAAAACCTGCAGCACAATGTCGTCAAAGTGTGGCGGTTACTTGTGATTATTGTGCTAGAAATCATCTGAGTCATCGATGCACCACCATTTTCGAGTCGGTACCGTATGGTGGTGATTACCCCAACAATTATGTCTATCCCAACAACTATTATTCGGATTGGGGGTATCACCTAGATTTTTCATGGAGCCATACTCATCAAGATCAATTTTATGCTCCAAGTCCAACATACCCACCAGATTTCTCTTGTCCACCTCCACTACAATAAGAGAAACATTCAAATTTGGAGGAAATTTTGTCTAAGTTCATAGCTTCAAGTGAGGAGCGGATGATTAATCAAGAGATATCGAGTCAAAATTTTGCGGAACAACTATTCAATGACTCGAACATTTGTCCTCAATACACTTGGCCCTATGACATGGATTTTGAGACTGATGGCGAGCCCGAACCAAATCTGCAATCGGATGTGCCAAATGATATAGATGTGGAAAGAGAGGAAACACTTGGGGACGAAGAAAAGGAATTCGAGGAAGATCTAACTTTGAGTTCCAACAAAGAAGAGTCAATTTTGATAGTGACCCATGCACCTTCTCCACCAAAGTTCAAGAATCTGGGCAAATTTGCAAAACCATGCCCAATTGGCAGTCATGTCGTCGGCAAAGCTCTTTGTGACATGGGAGCTAGAAAAACTTTAGAACCATGGTGGGACGAGAAAGGGAAGATGAAAGAGGAACCAATTATGTTTGACAAGTATCCATGCCATAATTTGATCACAAATACAATGGGGAAAGCACCTAGTGGTTTGCCGTACTTAATAGGGATCTTATTTGAAAAATCATGCTAGGTAACTTAGATTTAATGGCCATTACTAATGGGAACCTCCCAAAAGAGACATTGGTTCTGATGGATGGAGGGTTCCTCAATTTTCGTAGGGGAATTGGATAAAGAATTGAAGAATTCAAGCTGAGAATATAAAACAAGCACTTATTGGGAGGCAACCCAAATTTAATTTTTATTTTTTTTAGTTTTTATTAGGTTTCGTATTAGTTGATAGATTTTTTTCATTTTTTTTAGGATTTAATAAGCTTGCTTCTTTTGTGTTCACAAGTTACTTAAGTCCAACTCAAGTGTGGTGCCCAATTTATTTCTATGTGCCTAACCTATTCTTCGGACTTCGCAGACGAGGAGATAAATTGTTATATGTCGTGAAAGTCCTCTATTTAATTTTTCCTATCTTAGCCATTGAGGACAATGTCTGTTTTAAGTTTGGGGGTATTTATCATGTTCAGTATTTACTTGGGCAATGTTTTGATGGAATTTGATTTGGCCAATGATAAGTGGGTGGTTGATATTGTTAACTCTTGGAGAATTGATGAGCATGCTTAGTCTATATTTTAATTTATTAGTTGGTTTTCACATTACTTACGAAATTTTTGAAAAATTTTACACATCCATTTGTTTAGCTAGTTGTGATTGATATTTTTTTGCTAAATGCTTATGAAAGATACCATTGAAAATTGAGAAATCTTATTTGAGCATCATTCGAAGTGAAAATTAGGCACTCACATAAGTTTGGGGGAAATCTTGGGGTATTTTGAAAAAAATATTGGAACCTTCCCAAGTTGAATAATTGAAGCATGTGGTGGGTCGAGATGGAGCGTAAAACGCACTCCCCATAAACACGGGCATGAGATGGAGCGTAAAATGTACTCGTCCAATGAAAAGTGGAAAACGACATGGAGCGTAAAACGCACTCGTTCAATGAAAAGTGGAAAGTGAGATGGAGCATAAAACGCACTCACTAAATAGAGAAAAGAAAATATGTATGTTTAAAATACTTGGGAAAGGTTCATATGTGCTTAAAAGTTTGAATATCCGGTTGATCCTTAAGAAAAAAAAATTGTTCTTTGTCAAGTTTAGCGGTGATTGATGTGATAAGAAATTTTGAGAGTTGTTTTTGAAAATCTTTTATAAGTGTTGGTTGATCTTAGCTAAATCATGACTAGTTTCAACATATGGATGCACACACGCACTTAAAAGATCATGAGTAGATATGAAGCTAATGAAAGTCATGCCTTCATTCTTTATTTATAGATCGTCATGCTACTCTCATGTGCTATACATTTCTCCTTTTTTTATGCCAGTCTTCCCTGTCTCATCTTATACAGAGCTAACAGCGCACCTTGCTATCATGAAAATGCCAGGTGATTCAAGCTTGTTCATGAAGGTTTAAGGCTTTAAAGAATGAATTTAATACCACTACATAATGCTCTAAAATTTTCTGCGGGTTAACATTTGTTGTAACCTTTAAGGCCATTGTGCGAATTCATATTGATTCATTGTTTGGGTGGATCATTCCTAGAGGATGAATTTTTCTAAATTGTGTTTTTGCTTGAGGACAAGCAAATGTTTAAGTTTGGGAGTATTTGATGAGTGAGTTTTATACCCATGAATTGAATGTGTTTGAGCTTAATCTTTTGGATGTTTTTAAGTATTTGTGTCTGTTCATGCATGTTTTATGTTGGATTGTAGGAATTGGAACAAAAGTTACTTGGATCGACGTTTGGAGTTGCTAGATTCGCATTTTTGGCTTGCCATTTACATAGAAGCCATTTAAAAACCAATTTTAGCATTGCTCCAGACCTTATTTTGAAAAACTCAAAGTATTAAATTTGTAGATCTACGTCTCCTCTTTCCGGAAAATCTTGAATCATCGAAATCGGAGTTCGGACAAAGAAGTTATGGCCATTTTCCTAAAGGATATTGGAGTAGAAAATTTTCGGAAATGAGGCCAGCGCAGGGGCACCCATTTCAAGCCTATTCTCAACGCCGGAGTGCTAGGAGGCGCAGTGGTGCGATCTTAGTGAATAGTCTTTGAAGAACCTTTGGGGAAGGGTCCAGTGTCAAGCTTGGACGCGTTTTGGGGTGAATTTTGACACTTTTTTGACTCCAAATTGGATTGGGTTTCTTCCTAAGGTAAAAATTGGACTTGTAACCTATAAATACATGATGTAAGACATAAAATAGGGAGATAGATAGATTATATTAGATAAAACACTCGAATAGATTAGAACATAAACCCTAGTTTATATTAGATTGTTGGAGATTGAAGCAACTTGGGGATCATTGAAGATTCAAAGTAGGAGCGGAAGAGGAGTCTCAAGACTGCTGACAACAGATTCTATTCTATTCTCTTCTCTTCTCTTCTCTTACTTTTATCTTTTAAAGTTTATTCAATTGTGGATTTTAGATTTTAATTCAATGACAATGAACTAAATTCTTGTTTAAGATTGCAACAGATCTTATTGCGTAACTTATTTTAGTATGCTTCTTTATTCATTAATGTGAACTATTCTAGGGATTGTCTACTGTGATTTCTGCATAATTGTTTAATTGTCTAGCTAACAATTACAATGATAATTTATATGAATTCGGGAGATAAAATATAGATTTAGATCTGATCACAGTAGCATGTGATTATGTTTTCAGCATGGTGTTGGAATTCATAATTTGTGTTTAGGATAAGGATATGCCTTTATGCCACATGTAATCTGATAGGGAACATGTGCTTTAAATCCTTTTTAATTGTAATTCACATAGGAATATAGTGAATTAGTTAATTAGGGTGTTTGATTCAATTCTATCAACTGTGGATTTGGATTAATATGTTTATGATGCATCGGAAGATGGTTATAAATACTAATAAGTTCCTGATTATCAATCCAGAATAGTGAGCATAATAAATCAGAAGTATTTTAATATAAGTGAAACAATAAGTGAAGTTATGATCTTAAATCTCCATAATCTGATTCTAAACTAGTGATAATTAGGAATTAATTGTATTAATTATTTTAATTCTAAAATCTTAAATCAATTGTTTAAATAAAATTAATTTGGTTAAGAGTTAGAACTTGGTAATTTTTATTAAACAATTACTCGTGGGAACGATAATTTTCTTATCACTTTATTACTTGTTGACCGTTTATACTTGAACGTATTCATTGATTGCGAAATCGATCAACAAGTTTTTGGCACCGTTGCCGGGGAATTAATTTAATAATACTTGCCAATATTAATTTTTATCAAATTAGTTTAAATTTAAACGTTTTTTTTATTCTTGTCTTATTTAATTATCTTTCTATTATTTTTCTTTCTTTACAGATACCATGGCGGAATTTAATTATCAATGGTCGTATACGAGAATGACTCAGCCAAGGGGAGCAGAGATTAATGGACTCGCGACACTTTCTGCATTGTCAGCACAGATTGAGACACTTTCGAGGAGGTTAGACATTTTTGCAGCACAATGTCGTCAAAGTGTGGCGGTTACTTGTGATTATTGTGCTAGAAATCATCTGAGTCATCGATGCACCACCATTTTCGAGTCGGTACCGTATGGTGGTGATTACCCCAACAATTATGTCTATCCCAACAACTATTATTCGGATTGGGGGTATCACCTAGATTTTTCATGGAGCCATACTCATCAAGATCAATTTTATGCTCCAAGTCCAACATACCCACCAGATTTCTCTTGTCCACCTCCACTACAATAGGAGAAACATTCAAATTTGGAGTAAATTTTGTCTAAGTTCATAGCTTCAAGTGAGGAGAGGAGGATTAATCAAGAGATATCGAGTCAAAATTTTGCGGAACAACTATTCAATGCCTCGAACATTTGTCCTCAATACACTTGGCCCTATGACATGGATTTTGAGACCCGATGGCGAGCTTAACCAAATCTGCAGAATCGGATGTGCCAAATGATATAGATGTGGAAAGAGAGGAAACACTTGGGGACGAAGAAAAGGAATTCGAGGAAGATCTAACTTTGAGTTCCAACAAAGAAGAGTCAATTTTGATAGTGACCTATGCACCTTCTACACCAAAGTTCAAGAATCTGGGCAAATTTGCAAAACCATGCCCAATTGGCAGTCATGTCGTCGGCAAAGCTCTTTATGACATGGGAGCTAGAAAAACTTTAGAACCATGGTGGGAAGAGAAAGGGAAGATGAAAGAGGAACCTATTATGTTTGACAAGTATCCATGCCATAATTTGATCACAAATACAATGGGGAAAGCACCTAGTGGTTTGCCGTACTTAATAGGGATCTTATTTGAAAAAATCATGCTAGGTAACTTAGATTTAATGGCCATTACTAATGGGAACCTCCCAAAAGAGACATTGGTTCTGATGGATGGAGGGTTCCTCAATTTTCGTAGGGGAATTGGATAAAGAATTGAAGAAGTCAAGCTGAGAATATAAAACAAGCACTTATTGGGAGGTAACCCAAATTTAATTTTTATTTTATTTTTTAGTTTTTATTAGGTTTCGTATTAGTTGATAGATTTTTTTCATTTTTTTAGGATTTAATAAGCTTGCTTCTTTTGTGTTCACAAGTTACTTAAGTCCAACTCAAGTGTGGTGCCCAATTCATTTCTATGTGCCTAACCTATTCTTCAGACTTCGCAGACAAGGAGATAAATTGTTATATGTCAAGAAAGTCCTCTATTTAATTTTTCCTATCTTAGCCATTGAGGACAATGTCTATTTTAAGTTTGGGGGTATTTATCATGTTCAGTATTTACTTGGGCAATGTTTTGATGGAATTTGATTTGGCCAATGATAAGTGGGTGGTTGATATTGTTAACTCTTGGAGAATTGATGAGCATGCTTAGTCTATATTTTAATTTATTAGTTGGTTTTCACATTACTTACGAAATTTTTGAAAAATTTTACACATCCATTTGTTTAGCTAGTTGTGATTGAAATTTTTTGGCTAAATGCTTATGAAAGATACCATTGCAAATTGAGAAATCTTATTTGAGCATCATTCGAAGTGAAAATTAGGCACTTACATAAGTTTGGGGGAAATCTTGGGGTATTATTGAAAAAAATTATTGGAACCTTCCCAAGTTGAATAATTGAAGCATGTGGTGGGTCGAGATGGAGCGTAAAACGCACTCTCCATAAACACAGGCACGAGATGGAGCGTAAAATGCACTCGTCCAATAAAAAGTGGAAAATGACATGGAGTGTAAAACGCACTCGTTCAATGAAAAGTGGAAAGTGAGATGGAGCATAAAACGCACTCACTAAATAGAGAAAAAAAAATATGTATGTTTAAAATACTTGGGAAAGGTTCATATGTGCTTAAAAGTTTGAATATCCGGTTGATCCTCAAGAAAAAAAATTGTGCTTTGTCAAGTTTAGCGGTGATTGATGTGATAAGAAATTTTGAGAGTTATTGTTGAAAATCTTTTATGAGTGTTGGTTGATCATAGCTAAATCATGACTAGTTTGAACATATGGATGCACACACGCACTTAAAGGATCATGAGTAGATGTGAAGCTAATGAAAGTTGTTGAAATTTTAGACATGACATTGTTTTGAAATTTTCAGCGGGTTAACATTTGTTGTAACCTTTAAGGCCATTCAGTGAATTCATATTGATTCATTATTTGGGTGGATCATTGCTAGAGGATGAATTTTTCTAAATTATGTTTTTGCTTGAGGACAAGCAAATGTTTAAGTTTGGGAGTATTTGATGAGTGAGTTTTATACCCATGAATTAAGTGCGTTTAAGCTTAATCTTTTGGATGTTTTTAAGTATTTGTGTCTATTCATGCATGTTTTATGTTGTTTTGTAGGAATTGGGATAAAAGTTACTTGGATCAACGTTTGGAATTGCTAGATTCGCATTTTCGACTTGCCATTTACATAGCAACCACTTCAAAACCAATTTCAGCATTTCTCCGGACCTTATTTTGAAAAACTCAAAGTGTTAAATTTTTAGATCTACGTCTCCTCTTTCCGGGACATCTTGAATCATCGAAATCGGAGTTTGCACAAAGAAGTTATGGCCATTTTCCCAAAGGATATTGGAGTAGAAAATTTTCGAAAATGAGGCCAGTGCGGGGGCACCCATTTCAAGCCTATTCTCAGCGTCGGGACACTAGGAGGCAGTGGTGCAGTGCCGTGGACAGTACTGGGGCGCTAGGGAAGGACCTGGTCAAGTTTGGACGCGTTTTGGGGCGAATTTTGACACTTTTTTTACTCCAAATTGGATTGGATTTGTTACTAAGCTAAAAATTGGACTTGTAACCTATAAATACATGATGTAAGACTTAAAATAGGGAGATAGATAGATTATATTAGATAAAACACTCCAATAGATTAGAAAACAAACCCTAGTTTATATTGGATTGTTGGAGATTGAAGCAACTTGGGGATCATTGAAGATTCAAAGCAGGAGCGGAAGAGGATTCTCAAGACTGCGAACAATAGATTTTATTCTCTTCTCTTCTCTTACTTTAATCTTTTAATGTTTATTCAATTATGGATTTTAGATTTTAATTCAATAACAATGAACTAAATTCTTGTTAAAGATTGCAACGGATATTGCGTAACTTATTTTAGTATGCTTCTTTATTCATTATTGTGATCTATTCTAGGGATTGTCTACCATGATTTGTGCATAATTGTTTAATTTTCTAGCTAACAATTACCACGATAATTTATATGAATTCGGGAGATAAAATATAGATTTATATCTGATCACAGTAGCATGTGATTATATTTTCTGCATGGTGTTGGAATTCATGATTTGTGTTTAGGATAGGGATATGCCTTTACACCACATGTAATCTGATAGGAAACCTGTCCTTTAAATCCTTTTTAATTGTAATTCACATAGGAATATAATGAATTAGTTAATTGGGGTGTTTGATTCAATTCTATCAACTGTGGATTTGGATTAATATGTTTATGATGCATCGGAAGGTGGTTTTAAATACTAATAAGTTTCTGATTGGCAATCCAGAATAGTGAGCATAATAAATCAGAAGTATTTTAATATAAGTGAAACATTAAGTGAAGTTGTGATCTTAAATCTCCATAATCTAATTCTAAACTAGTGGTAATTAGGAATTAGCTGTATTAATTATTTTAATTCTAAAATCTTAAATCAATTGTTTAAATAAAATTGATTTGGATAAGAGTTAGTACTTGGTAATTTTTATTAGATAAGTCCTCGTGGGAACAATACTTTTCTTATCACTTTATTACTTGTTGACCGTTTATACTTGCACGTATTCATTGATTGCGAAATCGATCAACAATACTCAGGTGTATCAGATAACCATAAAGATTAAGTTATACCCCTCCGCAAGTATAATAAGTGATCAGCTTAATTATACCCTATATTATGCATAATACTTAAAATGAGCGCAATGGCCGAATATACGACCAAAAAATCTCCCCTTTTATATTAAAAGGTTGTTCTTCTCAGTCTTATAACCAGAATTTGAATTATAACAACGAAATACTATAATTTAAAAATTCTATCACTTTTTTGATCTAGCCGAAACAATTGGCATCGATCTGTCAATAATAATTGAGTTATATTCTCGAACCTATCAAGTTCTAATTAAAAGTTTGTCAAGCCAGAATAATTAGCTAAGACATATCTCAACGCTAATTTTTAAATGTATGTCTAGCCGAGTCAAATAGCTTAGACAGCTTTTAAGTCAATGTATACATACTAAAAACCAAAAGTATGTATCAACATGTGATTAAATACAATAAATTCTCCAAGCGAGGACACTTGTATAACAATATTTAGAAATTAACAAACATATTATAAATATCTGGATTATATAATAATACTGTAATGATAAACAACGATCGGATAGAATTCAAGAACTGGCATGTCTATGAAAGTATAGATATATGAACAGTAACAATAACAATAGAGTTCTGAAACTGACTTACACATGTCCATTGCATAAAGTAAATGCAAAGGTTAGATACTTGCTTGGTCTGCTGCTTACAATTACACAACTTAGTTCCATCTTTTATACCGAAACATATCATTAATAAGATCATTATATCGATTAGAATAATATATCATAACACACAGTACTGCTATTTGAAGCCAACTCATAACCTAAACACATTGTCACATAGATTTAACAGTCATTGGATCACAAACAAACACGTATCTAATCAAGTTATATAAGTCCAGATCAATTTCTGAAACATTTCGGTGTACCGACGGCTTTATCGGGTAATTATCAAGTCTAAAACTCTATCATGTAGGTCAATATCCATTTAAATAACTTAAATATAAGTCATATTATTTTTAAATGATTTATAATAATTTTTAATTAATTATTATAATTTATCATGATTTTTGAAACACCGGAATAATTATTAAATGATTTAAATATTAAATAATTATATTATCATTAATATTTAAATAATATTAAAATATTAATGAAATCATTGTTAAAATATTGAAGTTATATATAATAACTCAAAATATTTTTAAAACATTAATATTACCCTTAAATGATTTTTAAAACATTTAAAATCATTTTAAATAATTACCTTTAATATTTAAATATTAATGTACTATTTATCAAAATATTATTAGTCATTTATTATAACTTAAAATATTTTAATTCACTTATATCCCTTTTAAATAATTTTTAAATTAATAAAATCATTTTAAAACTATTTATTTAATATAATTAATAAATAAATCTAGTATCATTAATATTAAATTATTAATGAAATTTACCTTTAAATATTAAAAGTTATATTTTATAACTTAAAATATTTTTAAACATCTTATTTTCATTTAAAATGATTTTTAATATAATAAAAGCATATTTAATTAATTTATTTAATGCATTTATTAAATAAATTAAATATTAATAATATTTAAATAAATAATAATATTTATAAAAAATATGCCAAATTTTTAAAGGTTAATTTTCATAACTTAAAATATTTTTTAAAATTATTTTTGTAATTTTTAGAAATTTATTTCTATTTTTAATGAATTTTTAGAAATTTAGAAAACTACAATAATTAAATCTGTCACTAAAGGCTTTAGCGACGGTTTCTGTCGCGGTTGGTATTCTTGAGCTTCAAGAACACTGACAAGCAGTGTGTTGATGCTAAGTTTGACCAACTATGATTCTTTGTTCAAGCATGACCTGGACCATCTTACACATTGATCTTGTAGTGTTTTGGTAACACTACAATTATCACCAACAATATGGGTCATACAACAAAACACTTTGAAGATCCAAGCCCCCAAAGTTGTTGTCAGAACGTTTTGGGTTGTCTGGGTAACCTAGAAACCCAAGCAGTTCGAGTAGGCACTTTCTAGCTCAATTTAATCTAGGTTCTGGTCATGATTCATGTCGTTTCATGGTTCAACTTTATAGCTCTCATGTCAATGAACATAAACATAGCAACATATCAGTTCAACTATAACAAAATCAGACGTTATGATTTGGTCCAAGCCTGTCAGAAGGCATGTTCTAACGATTTCTGGAATTTCCAAAAAATAAAATCATGACCGGATGGCCTAGTTTGACCATCCACTACCTCAATCCTGTTGATTGTTTAAGAGATCTAAGGACATGGATCTAGAGTCCATCCAACACACTACAATCTGGTTACAACAACATCAACAAACAACATCATACCTGACAGATCAAAGCGATTGAAAACGTTGTCAGACTCGGATAATGAGTTTCTAGGTTACCCATAAACTCCTTGGTCATGCTTGGTCAACGAGGTTTGACCATTAATAACTTAGAATCTGGACATGGAATGGCTATGATTCCTCTTACAGATCACAGACCTCATATCAAACTACAAATCTAAAGCTTAAAACAACACAAATCTCAAACAGAGAAAGATCTATGAGGTCTGACATTCGTTGTCAGACAACATTTTTAAATTTTTCTAAATTTTGAAAAACATCAACTTTTTGCATTTAGATGTTATAGATCTACAAGATACCAAACCAGATCAACTTTATACACTATATACAACATGTTTAAACATAAAAACATAACTTCTAACACATCAAACAAGATCAGATTCTAGGTTAGAGTTTTATACCTTTCTTTGATAAATTTTGATTCTTAGCTTCCTGATTTGATTAGAATGAACTAGGGACTGGATTTGGGACTGAAATGTTTATCAATTTCGTAGGGTTGGAGAGAGCGAGAGTCTAAGTTGAGTACATGATGAACAAATGGGCTAATTAATGAACTTTTTCTCTCTCTCTTAATCTATATATAATTAGTTAGATGCAATGTATGGTTGGTAAATGACTGATTCCTGGGAATTTTTTTTTGTCAAATAAAAGTCAAGAGTTGGTTTACCAACTAAAGCTTTGGCAAAAATAACAAGCAACTTAATAAAAAAATGCAATAAGGTTAATATGGACATTAGGTTTGCAAATTTAATGGCTTTATAGTTACTTATCCCAATCCTCAGGGTTTGACCCTTAGGGTTTAACCCTAAGGTTCTATAATTTGGTTTTCTAGGATTTTACATTTAGGGCTAAAATGGAAAAATTAGGTTTCCTAAATTAAAAATTTAGGGTTTCTAAATTAGTTTAGGTTTTCTAATAATATAAAACATGTAAATTAGGTTTAAGGTTCACTAATTAGCATTAAGATTGCTAAATTCACTATAAGAAATCACACATTTTATGACGAAATTTTTGCCACGCATAAAATTTTGTCACAATTTGTTAATTAATAATTACGAAATTCATCATCGTCACTAAAACTTTTGCTTTTGTGACGACTTTTACTTTTGTTACTATTAATCATTTATATCGTCACTAATTTACACATTTGATGACGATTAACAAAATTTCGTCACAAGTTATTTTGGAGGTAGAATTTCGTACCAAAATTTTGGAGGGAAACCTTTTAGTGACATTCTGTAATAATTGATGACATTATTTATTGTCACAAAATATTTCTTTCGATGACAACATAATAGTTTGTCATTAATTATTTGTAAAATTTAGTGACAATGTGCTTTCGTCACTAATGTTCACATTTAGTGACGCCAAATACAAATTCGTCACAATTTTATTTGGAGGTAAAATTTTGGAGGGAAATTTTTTAATGACGAAAAAATAATAATTTATGCCGATTTGTATTGTCATAAATATCAATTTTATATGACGAGATAATAATGCGTCACTAATTAGATGCGTGGATAAGTGACAAAAATTGTTCGTCATAAATTCTTATATTTAGTGACAAAGTACGTAATATCGTCACAATTTTATTTGGAGGCAAAAATTTTCTGAAAAATTATGGAGGAAAATTTTTTAAAGACGAAAAAATATTAATTTATGACAAATTGTATTGTCATAAATATCAATTTTATATGACGAGATAATAGTGCGTCACTAATTAGATGAGTGGATAAGTGACAAAAATGGTTCGTCATAAATTCTTATATTTAGTGACAAAGTACATAATATCGTCACAATTTTATTTGGAGGCAAAAATTTTCTAAAAAATTTTGGAGGGAAATTTTTTAAAGACGAAAAAATAATAATTTATGACAATTTGTATTGTCATAAATACCAATTTTATATGACGAGATACTAGTTTGTCACTAATTAGATGAGTGGATAAGTGACAACACCGGTTCGTCATAAATTATTATATTTAGTTACAAAGTACATAATATCATCACAATTTTATTTGGAGGCAAAATTTTTCTGAAAAATTTTGCAGGGAACTTTTTTAAAGACGAAAAAATTAATAATTTATGACAATTTGTATTGTCATAAATACCAATTTTATATGACGAGATACTAGTTTGTCACTAATTAGATGAGTGGATAAGTGACAACACTGGTTCGTCATAAATTCTTATATTTAGTGACAAAGTAACCATAAATTCTTATATTTAGTGATAAAGTATGCAATAGTTACGTTATATAAATATTCATAGTTATTTTATATATATTTAGTTTAATGCGGAGATTTAAGATGGGTATATATATATAGGTTTTGAACTTAAGACCTATAGGTTATTGGGCCATTAAGCTACCACTGTGCCATTCTAATTTATTAGTTAACTAAACTACCGCCATAACTTGTAGCGGTAGACAGTGTAACACATGAGCAAATAAGTAATTTCTCATGTCGCTACAGCTTGTAGTGGCAGGGGGAAATCAATTTCAATCCGTGCCATCAAATATTGCGATCAACGGTATAAATTATGGTTGTTGAAATAATATCAGTGACAACCGATTGTCAAGCATGTTAGTTCCGGGCTTCCGACCCAAATAAACCCAACCTCATCAAACCTGATTATTATATCTATACTTCCCAATATTTTCTATTTCTAAATAGAAGTAAGATATACTTACAAGTATTCTCTCACTCCGAGAATGAAAGTGATGATTGATTTATGCGAATTTAAAAAAAATATCAAATGATAAAAGTATTCATATTTAAATTCTCATCTAATTGCATATTTTTTTATACATGACTAATGATATTATATAAATATTTATAAATAATAAAAATATGACATTTAATACTAAGGATATTACGTACAAATTATTATATAAAAAAATAGATTATTTAATATAAGCAAATATTTAACTTGAGATTACATAAAATAATAAGAACTTTTATTCTTAGGCAGGGAGTAACTTAAATCATGAACATATTTTAAGTTCAAAAATAAAATATATAAAAAAGAATAGTAATAGATATCTTACCAAATTATCTTGGATTCTCCTTTTTAGATTTTTTCCAAATATATTATAAAATTAAATTATAATACTATCAGTTATGACTAAGCAAAAAACAAATATAACTGAATTATACCAAAATAATTTAACCAAAATTTTATCACCACTTAAAATAATAATATAACTAATACTAATGACTCAACACTCACTACTTACTACTCAGCGCTTACTAGCCCTAGCCCAGACTCTGAACTCTGAAGTCGAACTCTCAAGTCTGAAGTCTCAATCTGAATCTCTCATCCCAAACCCAGAATCCAGATCTCGAACTCGGAATCGGAAGTCTGAATCTGGTGAGTCCTCCTCCTTTTCTTAATTTCTTCTCGTCTTCTCTTCTTTTGCTTCAACTTCTTCGTCTCTTTTCTCTCGATCTCTCATCCGGTCTGGGTTGCCGGCACTGTTAGAATCGCCAACCAGGAGACCCACAGATTTGCTACGGCTAAAGGTCACAAGGAAGTCATTGTACAATTGGTTACAGAAAAGATTGGGCTCTTCTAAAAGGTAATTATTTTGCCTCTACGCTGGCAAAATTTTGTAGATGATAAATAATAGGGGTTGTAAAATCATACCAGTCTTAAAAATTTTGTAGATGATAAATAATAGGGGTTGTAAAATCATACCATTTTGTAGATGATAAATAATACGCTGACATTACATTTGTTGTTTATGTAATGTCTTCTTTTAGGGGCATGCGTCCCTACAGGGGATTGAATTCTTTATGCTATTTGTGTTTGTTGTGTTATTGTAGTACTTCCATAATAGGATCAAGTTGGAAATGTATGATGTGAGAGTCATTTCATAACTTATTTTATCATTTTTAACTTGCAAACACATTCCTTTGAGTAAACCAAAGTTGTCCATTCTTTACATCAACTGTATTTGACTAATTATCTTACATGTTATAAGTTTGGTGCAGAACTGCAGATTATGTCTTGGTGCAGATTACCTCCCTTCCATTCTATATCTGTGGCGGCTAATAAGGGTATCCATATTGTGCCTGTGTCTTCCCCAAGACCCGAACTCAGCCTCCTCCTATCTCAACTTCTCAAAATCAACTTGCTTACGACTAAAACAAGCACTTCCATACCAACAGCAGCAGCAACAACAACAATCAGCAAAAATCATCGGTAGCTTTATTTCTTTATATTTTTTTGAAAATAGAATCAATTTTTTTTATCTTAATTCTAGTAATCTATAAGTTTTTGCTGGGTCTTGGTTGATTGTTGATGTAATTTTCCGTGTCTCTATGATAATTGGTATTGAAAAAGATATAAAAATAATTAATTAGCCATTAATGGGAGCTTGCATTCGAACCATTTATTGCTGTATTTTAGGCTGATCCGGAGCTCGAAACTATCAGGCAAAGAAGAATGCAGGAGCTAATGGCTCAACGAGGCACTGTAAGTGATTGCCTCTTCAAATATACATCATTGATTGACTTCTTGTGCTTTAAGGCTTTCCAATTTGGACACTAATAATGACATTGCAAATTGAACTTTTTGATTAATAGGCAAATTAGCAAAACCCTGAGCAACAGAATGGCTTGAAATTAACTTTCTAGATTATAATTCAATATTGAAGTCTAGTAATTAGCTTGAAATTAACTTTCTAGATTATAATTCTAATAATTAGCTTGAAATTAACTTTCTAGATTATAATTCAATATTGAATTTCTGTGCTGCCTTATGTGTTTATTGGGTCTTGAAATCTTCCTTTTTCTTTTGCTTGATATGATGGATGATGGTGTGTATGACGAATTTTTATTAATGGCAGGGAATTCTATTTCTTTCTTTAAGTTGTGTATTGTATTTCCAGGCTTTTAAAATAAGAGCTCAGATTTGATGTTTTTTAGTTTTGGGATTGAATACCTAAACATTCTTGTGGATCAGGGATGTTTATTTTAGGATTCTTGTTGGATGGTGATGCGCATGTTAGTGTACGAGAGGACACTGTTAATTAAAGAATTTTTATCCTCTGCAACTCTAAGCAGTAACCATTGAAGTGAATAATACCAATCTGTAAGTTGATATCAAGAAACTAGAATAACATTATGACAACAATGATAAACTCTAGGAAGTAGGAAGCCAACATATATGGTTTTAAATTGAAAGTCAAACCATGTTTGTGATAAGCTTGCAAATTATTTGTAATGTGCATTCCATTGACTACTGAACAAATGTTTTTCTTTGGGTATACTAATTTTATGTTGGTTCACTCCCTTTGTCAATTTTTGAATATACAATTAATACTTATCAAAATAACAAATAAACAAACTTCTGTCTTAAACAACCTATATTAGTAACGTATAATATACATAGCTCCTAGTTTATCTTTAATATGGGTTTAATCCATCTTGTTTGATCTTCTTTTTCTAATAGGACATAAGTTGAGCTTTTCTTATGAAATCTTATTCTCTATATATTTAAAAATGATTTAAGTTAAGAGATATTGACTTTGTAGTCTCTATCGCAAGTAAGATCACAAAGTCAATGATTAAAGTTGTTGTCTAAGGTAAAAGTTTTGGGTTCATCACCATTACATAGAGTTAATATTGTTACATGATCTTTAATTCCTTACATATTGAAATGCTCATGACTGGAAAATATATCTATCTGACCTCTTCTTTCTTTTTGCATGTGCAGGTATCTGAACTGGAAAAGGATATATTGGATTCTAAAGAGAAAATTGAGTTCTATCGTACCAAGATGCAAGAACTTGTGAGTATTTACTTTTTCTCGAAGTAATTTATTTTTGTGTATTACCAAGTACTAACAATTTCAGGGAAACAAAATAAGTAAAATTCTTTTGGATGCAGTTCAGCACTAAACAATGTTAAAGTTGTTTACTAGTTCAGTAAGTAGTTGGATGGCTCTAGCCTTCTTACAAGATTTGATTTTCAGAACGTTTTAGTAGTTCTTGGGCATGCCTTATGCCTTGAGGTGAGGTGATAAGAAACTGCCTTAAGGGGCTTGAAAATGGCAGAGAACCTGAATTCATTACTGATTAAGGTAGTGTCTTAAATAAGTTGATCCAAATTTCAAAGGTTTTCTCTTCTTTGATTTACTTGTTCTTGAGCTTCTTATGGACTGCATATCTGCATCACATTGCCCTTCATTGACAAATCCAGTTGCCTTGGTTTTACTTTTGGAAACTTATCTGGAAAATAGACTACTTGTCCAGTGCACGAACCTGTATACTTGACAGGGTACAAACGTGACCTTGGATATCATACACAAATCGGCCTTGTACTCATACCCACATTCTTAAGTTTGTCTTTTTACATTTGAACAAATTATTCCTCCTTGGCAACATCGATCAAGAAGTGATATACTTGGTTATATAATGGACACCATAGTATTTTTTGTTGCTTCAGTTGTCTAGGATCTTTGTATTTTTTTTAATCATATTGTATCAGATTCTTTTTTTATAGATTTTGAGTTGATTTTGGTATTTTGGATTTTTCACTTTTCACCAACAAATAATGGGATTTTAAACTCTGTTGTTTACACTTTGTTACTTTCTAATATCCTGCCATTTTGAGCCAGGTTTTATACAAAAGTAGATGTGACAACCGATTAAATGAGATCACTGAAAGGGTTTCTGCTGACAAACGTGAGGTATCTGCTCTTTTTCAGTATCTCAGATTACAAATATTTCTTACATAGTATTTGTTTTTTATACAAATTACTGGAACTTGCGCTTAGGTTGATAAACTGGCGAAGAAGTATGAAGACAAATACAAGCAATCTGGAGATGTGGCCTCTAAATTAACTATTGAGGAGGCCACATTTTGAGATATTCAGGTATACCTGTACTTTCTTTTGCTTAAATGGTGAATAAAATATTATGTACTTTCCCCCGAAATCTTTTATGATGGAAATTACACTGAATCATTTGTAGGAGAAAAAAATGGAGCTATATCGCGCAATCATCAAATTGGAGCAAGAGGACGGTGCTGATAAGATTCAGGTATGTTGTACCACTAATTGATTTGGCAAAGACTTTTGGAACTCTTAAGTCCAATCGTCTTTGTTGCCCAGGTTTCCGCTGATCTCATCCAGTTGGATCTTGAAGAACAAATAAAAGCCTAGAATGAATGTTGCAAAACTTATGGACTACGTGCCAAACCAACTACGTTGGTTGAGCTTCCATTTGGTAATTTTTTTACTATGCTAACTTAAGTATCCATATATGCGTGTTTAGTTGTAGTTGTGGCTCTTTTTCTTTTCTTTTTTTTTTTGGATTATTTTGTTTACCGGTTGTTTTCTTTTCAAGTCCACTAGTGGATTAAACTGAACTAGTGCACTTGAGAGAATTAAGGTGGTTTCTTGTAGCTTTCATGTTGGTGTTTCATTGATCAATTAATCTCTGTAACACACTACTATATTATTCATATTTATTTTGACAGATTAAAGTTCAATTGCTAAATTCATTAACATTTAGATGAATTTCGTTTGAACTATACAACATGAGATTCTGCAGAATATGGAGTAAGGCAGTTAGGAACTATTTGTCCATTTATTTATTCTCTCTCAATGTACTTCAGTTACAAATAACTTTCTCTTTACATCTAGTTGTTGAAGGCTGAAGCTGTTAATTTTATTACTTCGAATCTCTGAAACAAATGTTTACTTATTTTATTTTATGTGTGCGGTACATCCTTCTTTAGTATCACTGTGTCCTATGAAAGTTCCATATGAGAAAAAGTTTGCATATTGGCAATATGGTAGCTATATTCAGAGTTGGAATGGTTTCATTTCAAGTCGATTAAAAAAAAGTCAAACTACCTCTAAGTTTCTACTTAGTAAGTCAAGTGGTTATATTAAATCAGTTTTTCTTGCCCAAAAGTTATCTTCCGTTGTCATATTTATTTTTTGTGATTCTTTTTCTCTTATTGTATTATGAACCTTTTAAGGTTGGCAACTTGGCATCCAAGGAGGAGCAACTGATTGGGATGAAGAGTGGGATCAGTTTGAAGATGAAGGTATGTAATATTTTTACCTGTAGGGTTGATTTTAGTGAGTTTAAGAGTCGTTTAGGTAACCTCTTTTCTAATGCAAGTAACTATTTTGTTGGTGGAAGTTGTTGCGGGCCTGTGGCCTCCTATGATAGTTTTTGACATGGGTAAGCAGGCTCTTATTTCCCTGTAATTCTTGGCTTTTCCAGGATTCACCTTGGTCAAAGAGCTTACCCTGGATGTACAAAATGTTATGGCCCCTCCCAAAACCAAGGCTTCATTGATTAAAAAAGAAAATTCTTCCATAAATGAGGGTGTCACTGTTCCATCCTCTAGTGTTGATGAAAATTCAGAGAATCTACAAGGGGATGGAGAAAAGAATGCTGAGCATGAGTTGGAAAATATCCACAAAGAAGAGGTATTAGCAAGAAGCGCACCTGATAGTCCGGTTAGTAGGAATGCTTTCGAAAGCCCATCTAAAAGCTTCCAAGACTCCCCTTCTAAAAAGAGTATTGATTATGATGGTTCACTAATATTAACTATTTGGTGACAATTTATGCCGTCACTATTATATATTTATTTAGTGATGACCTTTAATTTTATAACTATTAATAGCTCTTTATGTGACTAGTTCTATCGTCACCATAAGTATTTAATTAGTGATAGAGAAAAATATGTTATAGAAAGTAACTCTTTGGTGATACATTATATCGTCACTATTATATATTCATTTAGTCGTAACAAATTTTTTCACTATTAATAACTTTTTCTGTGACGAGATGTATCGTCACTATAAGTATTTAATTAGTGACATTGAAAAATGTTTCTTAAAAAGTAACTCTTTGGTGACAATATTCTTTGTAATATTATTTAAAATATGAAATGACGACGATATAATTGTCATGTTAAATATATTATTAGGTGACGAATTGTTCTGTCATTTATTTTTTTTATTTTTGGTGACGATAAACTCAATAACATGACGAAAGAATAATCATAAATATGACAATATTGTCGTCATTAAAATTGGATGATTTAAATAGACTAACATATATATTTTCGTCACTAAAACAATATTAGTTAATGACGAAAAAAGATTTTTGTCATTTAATGCACTAAGTTTTGATGACGAAACATAATATAGAGTGACGAAAGTTTCATTCAAATAGTGACGCTATTAACGTCACTAAAAGTAATTAATTATAGTGACAATGGTGTAGATCGTCACCATAAGTTAAAACATTTAGTGACGACATCAAATATTGTCAAATAAACCTAATACCACACTTATACGGTGACAGTCTCTGTGACGATTATACGTCACCAAATGTTTTAGTGACGAAAAATGAATTTTATGTGATAAGTTTTAGCGTCATTTTTTGTGTGATTTCTTGTAGTGATTAGCGATTAGGGTTCATACATAGTAAATTAGGGTTACAATTTGACAATTAGGGTTCTAGCTTAGTATTTAGGGTTTCTAATTACTAATTAGGATTTAAAAAAAATTAAGGTTTCTAATAATTAATATTAAAATATACAATACATGTCATTAATCACATTAACACAATTTCTGACCAACCTTAATCTCCAGTTTGAGTTTCAATTTAAGGTTAAACAAATTAATGCTAGTATTTGGTCATGATACCATATAATCGACCAACCATTATTTCTACACACATATAGTATATATTTATAGCACTAAAATATAATTAATATTTTATTATTATTCTCATTCCTTGATTAAAATCCGAATTAGGGTTTGGATTTCATATCGATTTATCTTGCATATATAACATTATTAATTAAGTTAAAATAATTAACTTAACTAATCGAGAATAAATTAATATAATAAAATAATAATTATAATAATTCCAATAATCATTTCATATATTATTTAAATTATACAATAATCATATTTTTATGGAAAATAAATAATAAAAATATTTTTACCACAACTAATTATAAAAATATAACTTATAATGATCAATAATTCTAAAAAAAAATTATTTGGTATTATTCATGTAATAAATAAATTTTATTTATCACATAAATACATATACATAACCTTGCACATATTCCCACCTTTAAAATAATAATAAATTTTTTTTCTAATTTAATTATATAGAAAATATCGAGGTTTTACATTCACCCTCCCTTATAAAGATTCCGTCCCTGGAATCACCATTTTAAAACTTATACGTACCAGGGTACATAGCATACATAGTTATTTCAAGTAGAGCTTGATCAGATTCGATCGAACTGATCTTTAACTATTCAGCCTAAAGCTTGTCTATTTGATTAAACTGAAATTTGATTTCTAATAGAGCTCAAATTCCTCCTTCAAAATTTCTTTATAAAATAATTTACTATGTATAGGAAAATCATATATAAGAAAATAAAATTTATACAAATAATACATGGTATACCATCCTCAGCTGCTATCGTATCCTGAACTGTCTTGTTGAAGACTCTGGCAGTTGATTTTGTTTATTTGCCTGTTGAAGTTGGTCTCGTTATCACCACTGCCCTACTGCTTTTCCTCGTATTCACACTCCCTTCCTCCCTTCAACTTTTTGGACAATCTTTCGCCTTATGCTCCATTGATCTACAAATAAAACACCCATTATACATTCTTGGATTGGGGCAGTTAGGAGAGATATGTCCCTCCTGCCCACACTTATAACACACAAACTTTTCCTTTAAATACTCACCTAAGTGATTCTTCCCGCAGTTCCCACATTGCACAACCTATTTCTTTCCACCTCCTGGCCTACTTTCGGTATTCCCGAAATTACCTTCTTTTCTTTTTCCAGTCCTACCACCGCTACTCCCTTCTCCTGTTCTAGCTTGATTTGCCTCCCACCAAAAATTCGCCTCCCCTTTCATCGTATAGGTGGCAAAAACTGTCTTTTGCCCCTCCGTTACCCTAGCTATCACAAACACTTCTATAGGGTCAGTTGATCCTCTAAGTCCTGGTGGTTCGACTGCCTTGAAGTCTTTGAAATTTGTCAATCTGGTATTCCATTCTGCATATCTTGAGCGACCATATTTGTCAAATTCTGTATCGGGTCTGGTTGTCCTCCAGCATTGTTGACAGATTCCTCCGCCCTTTTATTTCGTTTTCGTCTTGACGACATTATCTTATTAAACAAAATCATGTTCATCCAACTAATTCCATATAGCATAGCACACACTGCTTTAAACATCCGCTATCCCTTTGTGACACAAAAGTCGGGAATCGCTGCCACAACTTATACAAAAGTTGAGAATATTACATTATACAGACATACTTATCATATATACCTCATAGAATATACATATTCAAGTAATACTAATACTACTTATTTTCTACGCCTTCACTAAGGATCAATTGCTTAGCTTTCTATATATTTCTATTATCCTCCATAACTTATTCACACATAACTATACCAAGTTCGTCAAACTTGCCACATATTATGAGTTCAGGAACTTACAATAATCATATGAGTTTAAGAACTTATCCTAGTCAGACCTTTGGTGCCCATTCGTTGAGGGGTCCAAAAATATTTCATATAATTATGAGTCATGAGCTTACCATAAGTATGAGTTTTAAGAACTCGCACTGAACCTTATATTTTCTAACTATACTCTACCTATCCGCTATACTACCGTTTCTGGATCTGGTACTACAATTTCCACAATAACCACCTTATCAGGGTTGCTTTCAAAGTGAGCCTCAATTTTAGCTATTGACTTTGATATTGGCTCGGTCATGGAGGTTGACTTCTTCTTTACGATCTAAGGGTATCCTAATTCTTTTCCACCTGACATCTACGCATAAATTATCATAACTAGCAAATAATACATACATACATCAAATAATAATTTTATAGAAGTTATCTTTTATTTTGTTTGACGATGAATTTATCCAATTCATCTCATTTTAAACTCTATATGAGTTATTTGTATTTTTAACATTTCCCTCTGTCCTAAGGTTATAACCTAAGGTCTATCCCACCTAAGGTTTCTAACCCTAAATGTGAGACCCCAGATTTTATGAATAAATATTTAATTTTCTCGAAATAAATTTTTTAATATTATGGTGTGGATTTAATATAATGTTATAGTTGTGGGTAATATTTATAAATTTTACAAAGTATGCAAGTTGTCATATTATATTCGATTGGTGGGGAATATTCTTTTTGTCGGGGAATATCCAAATGCGATGGTACAATCATTGGTGGACCCATAATGTAATTATTGTCGGATTGAGAAAGCGAGCAAAATATTTTATGAGAATAACTTGGCGGAAGTTTTCTTTATAAAAGCTGTTGAACTACTCTTTAGTAAAAAAATACGATAATATGCGTGGTTGCATAGTAGCACTGCAGTATTGATTATTAATGCTTACGTGATAAGTCACTCGGTTTTGTTTTATTAGTATTATTAATGTAATAAAAGCAGAAAAGTTTTTATATAAAAGCGAGAATACTTTTATAAAGTTATTCGTTTTATTAGGCTAATAGTAAAATCTTTTATATAAAAATGAATACTTTTATAAAGTTATACATTTTTATTAAACAATAATTAGATTATATTATATTTTATTATGCATAGTGTTTGCATAGTAAAATCTTTTTAAAAGTTATTCGTTTTGTTAGATTATAAATAGAATATATTATATTTTATTGTAAACCAATCTGGACCGTCCGTTTAAAGTAAATCGATCCGGACTAGTTCATGGATTAGTTCTTATTCGATCCATTCTTCTATAAATAGAAGTTCATTCCTTCATTATTTCTTACGAATTCAATTTGAAACTCTAGAGAGAGAAAGCGTAGAGAGAATTATTCTTCTATCTTGGCGTATTTTTTTAACGCGTTTAAGAAAGCTTTGAGCGTAGTGCAAGTTTCTTCAAGTATATCCCGCCCCCTCTTGTCGAGAGTACTCTTCTTTATAAGGTAAAGGGTATTATTTCTTCAGATTATTCATGAAGAGAACTTATGTTATTCCATTTTTTCATTTTTTCATTGGAATAACTTTGTATCTGTGATCTATCCTATACTTGGTGAAATTCTTACGTTATTCCATTCTTTATTATTATGTTGGAATATCGTATACATCGCTTTCTGTAGGACTGGTTAAATCTTTACTATTCCATTGGAATATCACATGCATGCGTTTTCTGGGGGACTGGTTCCGTTATTTATTATTACGTTGGAATAACTTTTCGTACATGCAAGTACCGCATGCATGGTGATTTCATTGTTATTCCATTCTTTATTATTCATTTGGAATATCCCGTCAGCCGGTGCGTATTACGCTGACACGGGTTCCGATTATTTATTATTACGTAGGAATAACATGTCTATCCAATACCGCATGCTTGGTGATTTCTTTTGTTATTCCATTCTTTATTATACTCGGTTGGTTAAAGTTTTAACTTCTATACTCCATGAAATTAGTGGAATATCCTTGATATTTGCGCTTCATCCAATATCTTTTCATGGAAATATTCTTACGAGCATTCTTGAATTTTACTCTACAAAGAAGTATCATGTTGACAATTTGGACGTTATTAGTTCTGAATAAATTAATTCTTGAACTTGTTTTATTGAATTCTTATATCATTGTCATCATCCTCATATTTATATTTTGTTGAAAAGTCATCATAGCTTTGTAGTGCATAGATGGACTTGGTATGATTATGACCGAGGATTATTCGATGTAATCATGGTAGTAATGTTACAAATGATGTGGTAAAAGTCCTCATTGGCCGTAGTGCATTGATGGACAGTTTTTGGAATGATCATGACCATTGATGAATACACGAATATCCTTGGCCCGTAGTGCATGGATAATTGTGGTTGTGATACCTATGAATATCCTTGGCCGTAGTGCATGGATGATGTGGATTATTTATTAAGCTGAGTCCTAGCGATAAAAGTGATGAAAAACCTTTTAAATCATAAAAGATAGTAGATTTTATTCTCTATTTGACTCTTTTAATGGATTGCATGTTTCGCTGCAGTTAAACTTGATGTCTATTGTATTTTATCGGTTTAACTTTGTGGAAGACTAATGATAATTTATTACGCATTATCTTAGTCATAATATTTCTTCTTTGGGCTAGTTGAGCTCACCCTTTCTTTCACTATTCTCTTTGAAATGAGAGCGTAAATGGGACTAGTCGGGAAGCAGTGATGGTCCTAGATGGTGCATTAGTAGTCCTCACTATTCTGTGAAATAGTATAATAATAAATGTAATGAGGACTCCATTGAGTGTGGATATTGTCTAGATGACAATATTTGTATTAAAACTCACAGCATATGTTTTGTCGTATTTTACACGACTGTTGTATAATTAGTTTGTATTTGTATCCTGTACCATGTATCTGGCGACCCAAGATGGGTGATGTATACCTAATTTTGGGGGCGTCACACTAAAGCTCTGATACCATGATGTGACTTTGATGGTGCTTCCAACCATATCACCTCACAAGGGTACCTATCAGCTTGCCACCGACTGGCTCGGCGTCCCCTACGGAGAGTCTAGCTTCGGTGCATTCCACACAATGAAATCACCAGCGAGAGGCTCAGGGCTTTTCGCAAATTCACCAGCTTGGTCAGGGAATATTCGTTTTAACAGGGAATATTCGTACGACGGCACAATCATTGGTGGACCCCACAACGAAAATGTTGTCGGATTGAGAAAACGACAAAAATATCTTTTTATAAAAATAATGGCGAAAGTTTTACAGTTAAGCTGTTGAAACACCGGTGTTAAAAAAATGCGATGTCTGGCGTTGTTGCATAGTAAGCACACGTATTGATTATTGATGCTTACGTGAGAAGTCACTCGGTTTTGTTCAATTATTGCTACTGAAATTCTTTGATAGTATCTCGCGTTATTTGATTCAATTATTCATCGATATTTTATATATTAGTAAATCAATAATTGAGATGACAAAGTTATTAATATTATTATTTGCAATATTTACGATGTCTAGAAGTTCTGTCAAGGAGAGGTTTGGTCACCTAATTGCTCGCCAATAGGAAGAAATCCTTATTGGAAAACTCCCTCTTTCCTGGGAACGACCTAGTTGTTAAATATTGCGAATTATAATAATGATGATAAATGTTGTTAAAAATATTGAGGGGATTTTTATGAAGTATTTGATATAAATTTTGCTTATTTTATGGACCCCCCATTTACCCATTTTTCAAAATAATCGGTAGAAAATTAGTTTATATTATAAAAGCGGGGCCCACATGTTGGAAGAATAATGACTTTTGGGGGGTGGGATTGTTTGTTCACGGGAATTGGAAGAGGAAGGAGGGAGTAATTATTAATGTTATCAATATAATAAGTGGGTGGGGCCCACATGTGTGGAAGAAAATGAAATGGGTGGAGAAAAATTGGATTCACGGGGAGGGAGTACTTTATATATCACATGTTTGTATATATATTATATATATAAATTTTTATTTATTATATAATTATAAATAGAATATATTATATTTTATTTAAAGTTTTCATTTTATTAGAATATTTTATTGCATAGTGCTGCATAGTAAATTAAAATTTTTCAAAAAATCAGTCGAAGGTACACCAGTGAGGTTTTACTGTGCAGTCCATGATTTCTAAATTCAAATAGTATCATTTCCATTCTCCTATAAATATGATGCTTAGTTAGAATTGAAAATCACACCAGAATTAGAGAATTCTTCTTCTATAATATTGAGTGTATTTATTTCGAGTTTTAGAAAGCTTTGAGTGTAGAAAATAGTAAAAGTTTTCTTCAAGAATATCCTCGCCCTACCAGTCGGAAGACTCTTCTTTTTAACGTAAGGGGTATTATTTATTTCATATTCTGAAGAGATATTATTTTTCGTATTCATAAGAAATTTTATTTCGTTCAATATTCGTAATGAATATTTATTTCGTTCAATATTCGTAATGAATATTTATTTTCGATTTAATATTCATAATGAATATTATTTTCGTTTAATATTCATAATGAATATTATTTTCGTTTAATATTCATCAAGGAATATTATTTTCGTTTAATATTCGTAAGGAATATTATTTTTGTTCAATATTCGCTTGAAATAATATTTTCTTCCATACTCTGTAGTTTGTAAGTAATATTATTTCGTTTCAGATTTTGAATTTTATATTCGTTCTGTTAAAGTTTTGGCTTCTATACTCCATGAAATTAGTAGAATATCCTTGATATTTGCGCTTCATCCAGTATCTTTTCATGGAAATATTATTCTGAGCATTCTTGAATTTTACTCTACAAAGCAGTATCATGTTGACAATTTGGACATTATTAATTTCTGGATAAATTAAATTATAAATCTTTAAAAACTTATCCTTGAACTTTTTTTATTGATTTCTTATATCATTGTCATCATCCTCATGTTTATATTATGTTGAAAGTCATCTGTGGCTTGTAGTGCATAGATGGACTTGGTATGATTATGACCAGGGATTATTCGGTATAATCATGACCGTAATGTTACAAATGATGTGGTAAGAGTTCTCATTGGCCCATAGTGCATTGATGAACAGTTGTTGGCATGATCATGACCATTGATGAAAACATGAATATCCTTGGCCCGTAGTGCATGGATAATTTGTGGTCGTGATACTAATGAATATCCTTGGCCGTAGTGCAGGGATTATGTAGATTATTTATTAAGCTGAGTCTCAACGATAAAAGTGATGAAAAACCTTTTAAATCATAGAAGATAGTAGATTTTATTCTCTACTTGACTCTTCTAATAGATTGATTGTTCTGCTGCAGTTAAACTTGATGTTTGTTATATTTTATAAGTTTAACACTGTTGAAGGCTAACGATAAATTATTCTGCTTTATCTTAGCCATAATATTTCTTACTGGGCTAGTTGAGCTATCTCTTTTACTTTCATTGTTCTCTTCAGGAAATGAGAACGTAGCCGGGACTAGTAGGGGAACGAAGTAATGGTCCGAGATGGTATCATAGTAGTCCTCACTATTCTATTAAATAGTGTGATAATAAATGTAATGAGGACTCCATTGAGTGTGGATATTGTCTAGATGACAATATTCGTATTAAACTCTAAGTTTATGTTTTGTCGTATTTTACACGACAGTTGTATTATTAAGTTGTATTTAAATTTTGTACCATGTATTTGGCGACTCAAGATGGGTGATGTATACCTATTTTGGCGGCGTCACAGTTGGTATCAAAGCTTAGGGATATGATCCTTGGCTGAGATGCAAGACAAGAACTAGGAGGGGAGAGACGGGGAATTCCTTCGCTAGTATGACCTACCTAAGTTTATTTGGTATTTAATTGGTCGGTCAGAGTATAAGGATAATATGTGACATGTCAATTAACCCTTGTTTTGTGGTAGTATTTGAAAATGACATCCGAGAATGTTGAGAATAGTAATGGAGCATAGGAGACCGTTGAGTCTCCACAAAACAATAACCAAGATAATGTGAAATGGGAAGACAATAATCCTCAGGTAAACAACAACACAGATCAAATGATGAACGATGGGATGTTCAGAGAATTTATGCAATTCATGCAACGTCAGGCGAGAGCAGCTCCTTTCCAAAATGCAGGTGGAAACACTGGTAACTCTCGGACAATCACCGCTAAACAGTTCAAGGAGCTGGGACCACCAGAGTTTTTTGGAGAGCCAAAACCACTTAAGGCGGAGACGTGGATAAAGCAGATCAACAAGATATTTGATGTCTTCGGATGCTTCGAGGAGCAAAAGGTTCCTATTGCTGCCTTCATGTTGCGAGTAGAGGCAGATTACTGGTGGGAATCTGTAAAGCGTACTCAACCTGCCGCACTGAAGATGTCTTGGGAGAAGTTTCAAGAATTGTTCAATGACAAGTACTTTCCCGAAAGTATTCATCACATGAAAGAGGTAGAGTTCATTAAACTAGAGCAAAACAATATGACCGTGTCGCAGTACGAAGCCAAGTTCACCAAGTTGTCTCGATTTGTGTCCCACTTAGTTGATTACGAGGAGAGAATGACGCGGATGTTTCTAAGAGGTTTGAAACTCGAGATACGTCAATACCTCATCTCTCACAAACTGTGTTTGTATTCAGATGTTGTTAATAGGGCTCAGTTATTGGAGCGCGATAATGAGTCAACCCAACCAAGAGAGAGCAGCCGACAAAATGATAATACCGGTGGTAGCGATCATGAAGCAAATGACAACAAGCATGGAGGGAATCAATAGGCCAGAAATGGTAACCACTTCGGTGGTAATCATGACCAAGACAATAACAGTGGACATTTCAAGAAGAGGAGATTCAACAATGATGGAAAGACGCGTAAAGACCAACTTTTTGTTGTTAAGGAAGGAGAACGACCACCTATCATATGCTTCAAATGCGGAGGGAGGACACATCGGTCAAAGCTGGGTGATGCGGTCCAAAGCATGTTATAAGCGTGGAAGAGAAGGTCACCTAGCTTGATTTTATCGTGCAATCAAGCGAGTCCGGTGGGATGGAGGCACCAAAGGTCGTCCCGAGAAAAGTCAGGCCGTGTAGTTCAAGGAGAGGCGTTTGTCGTGACCTCCCAGAAAGCAAGGAACCCAAACGAGGTCATCACGGGTAAGCTTATCATAAACTCTAGCGAAGTCTATACCTTATTGGATACCAGTTCTACCCATTCTTTTATTTCTCCTACTTGTGCTCAACGTTTAAATTTAACTCCGGAGAAATTAGACTTTGACTTATCAGTTGAAACTCCATTAGGAGAAACCTTCATTACATCCAATGTTTATAAGTCTTGTTTGGTTCAAATCAGTACCCTCACATTACCTGTCGATCTTATTTCATTAAAAATACTTGCATTTGACCTAATTCTAGGGATTGATTAGTTAACTACTCATCATGCAAAAGTTGATTATTTTCGTAAGGTTGTTAGCTTTCATATTCCTAAACAACCTATTATGCGAATTCAAGCAACCAAACCATTAAAATCAATCACTGTCATCTCAAGCCATAAAGCTAATCATTTATTGAAAAACAGATGTCAAGCTTTCTTATCTCATGTCACGGATTTAAACAAAAATACGTCAGTTTTGAATGATATTTCTATTGTTAATAAATTTCCTGACGTATTCCCTGAAGAACTTCCTGGCCTACCCCCAGAGCGTGAAATTGAATTTTGTATTGACCTTGAACCCAATACAAAACCCATTTCCAAAGCCCCATATCGAATGGCTCCTATTGAACTTCAGGAGTTAAAGACCCAACTGCAGGAATTGTTAGACATCGGTTTTATTCGTCCTAGTATGTCTCCTTGGGGTGCTCCTGTTCTATTCGTGAAGAAGAAAGATGGGAGTATGCAACTTTGTATTGATTATCGGGAGTTGAATCATGTCACCATCAAAAATAGGTACCCATTGTCACGTATTGATGACCTGTTTGACCAGTTACAAGGCGCCAAATTCTTTTCAAAGATTGATCTTCGTTCTAGATATCACCAATTGAAGATTAAAACAAATGACATTCCAAAGACGGCTTTCAGAACTTGGTACGGGCATTATGAATTCCTAGTCATGTCTTTTGGATTGACCAATGCTCCTGTTGCCTTCATGGATATGATGAACCGAGTATTCAAGGAATATTTGGATCACTTTGTGGTCATCTTTATTGATGACATTCTCATATATTCCAAAAGCCATGAAGATCATGAGCAACACTTGAGGCTAATACTCCAAAAGCTTCGTGAAAACAAGCTTTATGCCAAGTTGAAGAAATGCGAGTTATGGCTTGAGGAAGTAGCATTTCTTGGGCACGTAGTATCAAGTAATAGAATATTTGTTGACCCGACAAAGATTGAAGCTATTCAAAGCTGGGAGCAACCTAAATCAGTAACCGAAGTACGTAGCTTTCTTGGCTTAGTTGGTTATTATCGGAGATTCGTAGAAGGGTTTTCTCGAATCGCTATTCCATTAACTCAGTTGACTCAGAAAGATAAAAAAATCGGTTGGAGCAAGGAATGTGAGAAGAGTTTTCATGAACTCAAGAGGAGACTCATTTCAGCACCTGTTCTGACAATACCATCTGGCTGGGAGGGATTTGTTATCTACAGTGATGCTTTGGGCAAAGGGTTAGGATGTGTTCTTATGCGACATGGGAAAGTCATAGCCTATGCCTCATGACAACTCAAAGAATATGAGAGGAATTATCCTACTCATGATCTAGAGTTGGCAGCAGTCATTTTTGCACTAAAGATTAAGAGGCATTACCTGTATTGAGAGAAGGTGGAGATCTATACAGATCATAAAAGCCTTAAATATTTCTTTACTCAAAAGGAACTCAACATGCGACAACGATGTTGGCTTGAACTATTGAAAGATTATGATCATACCATCCAATACCATCTTGGAAAAGCGAACGTGGTAAGTGACACATTGAGTAGAAGATCATATGCGGGCACACGTGCGATATTGTCAACGCAAAGGCCCATTTTGTATGACTTGCAAAGGATGGAGATAGAGTTAAAGACTCCAGGGACCCATGTGATGATGACGAATATATGAGTAGAATCGACTTTAATCGATAAAGTTAAAGCTGCTCAAGCTACAGACCTGGAGCTGATGCGTATGAGGAAGAAAGTGCAAGAAGGTGCTATGCCGGAAGCAAGAATCGATGAAGAAGGAATACTTCGAGTCAACTCCAGACTTTGTGTTCCTAATGACCCTGATTTAAAGTATAAAATCATGATGGAGACGCACAACACACTGTTTGCGATCCATCATGGGAGTACCAAAAATGTATTACGATTTTGGGTTAGTTTGCAGAAAGCTATGGGCGCGAATTTACGATTTAGCTCGGCATATCATCCTCAGACGGACGAGCAGTCGGAGAGGACTATTCAAACTCTTGAAGATCTATTAAGACTTTGTGTCCTTGACTTTAAGGGAAGTTGGGATAAGTTCTTACCATTGGTGGAGTTTTCCTACAACAACAGTTATCAAACAAGTATTGGCATGGCTCCATTCGAGGCGTTGTATGGAAGAAAGTGTCGTTCTCCAGTATGCTGGGATGAGGTGGGTGAAGCAACATTATTGGGACCGGAGTTGGTATGTATGACTACGGAAAAGATTCAAACGATCCGACAACGTATAAAAATCTCACAAGATTGACAAAAGAGTTATGCTGATCTTCATCGAAAGGACGTGGAATTCAATATTGGAGATCATGTGTTGTTACGTGTTGCTCCATGAAAAGGAGTTACGAGATTTAGAAAGAGAGGAAAGCTCAATCCTCGATTCATTGGCCCATTTTAATCCTCAATCGAGTAGGGCGTGGCCTATAGACTCGCGCTTTCTGCCAAGTATGTCTCGTGTTCATAATGTTTTTCACATATCCATGTTACGTAAATATGTGGAAGACCCGAACCACATTATTGAGTTAGAACTGGACGAAATAGTGAAAGATTTAACGTATGAAGAGGTTCCTATTAAAATCTTGGATAAGAAGGAACATATTCTACGCTCCAAGGTTATACCTCAAGTCAAAGTTTTGTGGAGAAACCACGATGTTGAGGAAATGACCTGGGAGTTAGAATCTGAAATGAAATCAAGGTATCCTCACCTCTTCGACATACCAGGTATGTACCCTAATTCCGAGGGCGAAATTTCATAAGAAGGGGAAGTTGTAAGACCCCAACTTTTATGAATAAAAATGAATTTTCTATAAATATCATTTTTGAATATTATGGAATGAATTTAATATAATGTTATAGGTGTGGGTAATATTTATAAATTTTGCAAAGTACGCAAGTTGTTACATTATATTCGATTGGTCAGGGAATATTCGTTTTAAAAGGGAATATTCGTACGACGGCACAATCATTGGTGGACCCCACACAACTGAATTGTTGTCGGATTGAGAAAACGACAAAAAAATATTTTTATGAAAATAACGACGAAAGTTTTGCCGTTAACTGTTGAAACACCCAGTGTTAAAAGTACAATAATACGCGTTGTTGTATAGTAGCACACGGTATTGATTATTGATGCTTACGTGAGAAGTCACTCAGTTTTGTTCAATTATCACTTTGCGATAATTCTTTCGATAGTATCTCACGTTATTTGATTCAATTATTGTCGATATTTTATATTAGTAAATCAATAATTGAGATGTCAAAGTTATTAATATTATTATTTGCAATATTGATGATGTCTAGAAGTTCTGTCAAGGAGAGGTTTAGTCACCTAATTACGCGCCAATAAGAAGAAATCCTTATTGGAAAGCCCCCTCTTTCCTAGGAACGATCTGGTTGTTAAGTATTGCGAATTATAATAATGATGATAAATGTTGTTAAAAATATTGAGGGGATTTTTATGAAGTATTTGATGTAATTTTGCTTATTTTATGGACCCCTTATTTACCCATTTTTCAAAATAATCGGTAGAAAATTATTTTATATTATAAAGGTGGGGCCCACATGTTGGAAGAATAATGACTTTTGGGGGGTGGGATTGTTTGTTCACGAGAATTGGAAGAGGAAGGAGGGAGTAATTATTAATGTTATCAATATAATAAGTGGGTGGGGCCCACATGTGTGGAAGAAATGAAATGGGTGGAGAAAATTTGGATTCACGGGGAGGGAGTACTTTATATATCACATGCTTGTATATATATTATATTTATAAATTTTGTTTATTTATATAATTATAAATAGAATATATTATATTTTATTTAAAGTTTTCGTTTTATTAAAATATTTTATTGCATAGTGCTGCATAGTAAATCAAAATTTTTTAGAAAATCAGCCGAAGTTACGCCCATGAGGTTTTACTGTGCAGTCCGTGATTTCTAAATTCAAATAGTATCCTTTCCATTCTCCTATAAATAGGATGCTTAGTTAGAATAGAAAATCACACCAGAATCAGAGAATTCTTCTTCTATAATATTGAGCGTATTTCTTTCGAGTTTTAAAAAGCTTTGAGTGTAGAAAATAGTGAAATTTTCTTCAAGAATATCCCCGCCCTACCAGTCAGAATACTCTTCTTTTTAAGGTAAGGTGTATTATTTATTTCATATTCTGAAGAGATATTATTTTTTGTATTCAGAAGAAATTTTATTTCGTTCAATATTCGTAATGAATATTTATTTCGTTCAATATTCGTAATGAATATTTATTTTCGTTTAATATTTGTAATGAATATTATTTTCGTTTAATATTCATCAAGGAATATTATTTTCGTTTAATATTCGTAAGGAATATTATTTTTGTTCAATATTCGATTGAAATAATATTTTCTTTCATACTCTGTAGTATGTAAGTAATATTATTTCGTTTCAGATTTCAAATTCTATATTCGTTCTGCTAAAGTTTTGGCTTCTATACTCCATGAAATTAGTAGAATATCCTTGATATTTGCGTTTCATCTAGTATCTTTTCATGGAAATATTATTCTGAACATTCTTGAATTTTACTCTACAAAACAGTATCATGTTGACAATTTGGACGTTATTGATTTCTGGATAAATTAAATTATAAATCTTTAAAAATTTATCCTTGAACTTGTTTTATTAAATTCTTATATCATTGTCATCATCCTCATGTTTATATTATGTTGAAAGTCTTCTATGTAACGTAGTGCATATATGGACTTGGTATGATTATGATTAGGGATTATTCGGTATAATCATGGCCAAGTAATGTTACAAATGATGTGGTAAAAGTCCTCATTGGCCCATAGTGCATTGATGCGAGTTGTTGGCATGATCATGACCATTGATGAAAAAACGAATATCCTTGCCCGTAGTGCATGGATAATTTGTGGTCGTGATAATCTTAATGAATATCATTGGCCATAGTGCGAGGATGATGTGGATTATTTATTAAATTTGAGTCTCGATTGATAAAAGTGATGAAAACCTTTTAAATCATAGAAGATAGTAGATTTTATTCTCTACTTGACTCTTCTAATGGATTGATTGTTCCGCTGCAGTTAAACTTGATGTTTGTTATATTTTATCAGTTTAACACTGTTGAAGGCTAACGATAAATTATTCTGCTTTATCTTAGCCATAATATTTCTTACTGGGCTAGTTGAGTTATCCCTTTTACTTTCATTGTTCTCTTCAGGAAATGAGAACGTAGCCGGGACTAGTAGGGGAACGAAGTAATGGTCCGAGATGGTGTCATAGTAGTCCTCACTATTCTATAAAATAGTGTGATAATAAATGTAATGAGGACTCCATTGAGTGTGAATATTGTCTAGATGAAAATATTCGTATTAAACTCTAAGTTTATGTTTTGTCGTATTTTACACCACAGTTGTATTATTAAGTTGTATTTGAATTTTGTACCATGAATTTGGCGACTCAAGATGGGTGATGTATACCTATTTTGGGGGCATCATGGAAAACTTTTACATTTAAAGCAAGAATGAGCATTTGGGTGCCCAACAAGTAATAGCAGACAATAAACATTAGCTGAAAGAAGTAAATGTTTTCTTTGAAAAACACTTCTATAATGAATCAACAGTTGTGAAGTAAACTGAAATAATTCTAATCAACACATCAAATCTATTTCAAAATTTGAAACTACGCACTGACTATAATTAGTGAGCAGTCGGCAAACTACGAACTTTATTTTCAATTTTCGATATTCAATTGAATAACAAGAATTAATTATACCCAATAACAAAGTGGAATACTTTCCAGAGTTTATGATGAGTGATCCCTAAGAATTTTGAACTTCTCTTCTCGAGTAACTATCAAAGGTTTACTTTGATATACCCAGGTGTATCAGATAACCATAAAGATTAAGTTATACCCCTCTGCAAGTATAATAAGTTATCAGCTTAATTATACCCTATATTATGCATAATACTTAAAAACGCGGGCAATAGCCGAATATACGAACAAAAATCTCCCCTTTCATATTAAAAGGTTGTTCTTCTCAGTCTTATAACCAGAATTTGAATTATAACAACGGAATACTACGATTTAAAAATCTAATCGCTTTTTCGATCTAGCCGAAATAATTGGCATCAATCTATCAATAATAATTGAGTTTTATTCTCGAACCTATCAAGTTCTAATCAAATGTTTGTCTAGCTAGAATAATTAGCTAAGACATATCTCAACGCTAATTTTTAAATCTATGTCTAGCCGAGTCAAATAGATTAGACAGCTTTTAAGTCAATGTATACATACTAAAAACCAAAAGTATGTATCAACATGTGATTAAATATAAATAAATTATCCAAGTGAGGACACTTGTATAACAATATTTAGAAATTAACGAACATAATATAAATATCTGGATTATATAATAATACTGTAATGATAAACAACGATCGGATAAAATTCAAGAACTGGCATGTCTACGAAAGTATAGATATATGAACAGTAACAATAACAATAGAGTTCTGAAATTGACTTACACATGTCATTGCATAAAGTAAATGAAAAGGTTAGATACTTGCTTGGTCTGCTGCTTACAATTACGCAACTTAGTTCTATCCTTTATACCGAAACCTATCATTAATAAGATCATTCTATCGATTAGAATAACATATCATAACACACAGTACTGTTATTTGCAGTCAACTCATAACCTAAGCACATTGTCACATAAATTTAATAGCCATTGGATCACAAAAAAATACGTATCTAATAAAGTTATCTAAGTCCAGATCAATTTTTGAAACATTTTGGTGTACCGAAGGCTTTATCGGGTAATTATCAAGTCTAAAACTCTATCCCGTAGTTCAATATCCATTTAAATAACTTAAATATGAGTCATATTATTTTTAAATGACTTATAATAATTTTTAATTAATTATTATAATTTATCATGATTTTTCAAACACTGGAATCATTATTAAATAATTTAAATATTAAATAATTCTATTATCATTAATATTTAAATAATATTAAAATATTAATAAAACTATTGTCAAAATATTAAAGTTATTTATAATAACTCAAAATATTTTTAAAACATTAATATTACCCTTAAATAATTTTTAGAACATTTAAAATCATTTTAAATAATTACCATTAATATTTAAATATTAATGTAGTATTTATCAAAATATTAAAAGTCATTTATTATAACTTAAAATATTTTTAATTAATTTATATCCTTTTAAATGATTTTTAAATTAATAAAATCATTTTAAACTATTTATTTAATATAATTAATAAATAAATCTAGTATTATTAATATTAAATTATTAGTGAAATTTACCTTTAAATATTAAAAGTTATATTTTATAACTTAAAATATTTTTAAACATCTTATTTTCATTTAAAATGATTTTTAGAATAATAAAATAATTTTGAAACTAATTTATTTAATATATTTATTAAATAATTCTAATATCATTAATATTAAATAATTAATGAAATTTACTTTAAAATATTAAAATTATATTTTATAACTTAAAATATTTTTAAATACCTTATTATTATTTAAAATGATTTTTAATATAATAAAATCATTTTAATTAATTTATTTAATGCATTTATTAAATAAATTAAATATTAATAATATTTAAATAAATAATAATATTTATGAAAAATATGCAAAATTATTAAAAGTTAATTTTCATAACTTAAAATAATTTTTGTAATATTTAGAAATTTATTTCTATTTTTAATGAATTTTTAGAAATTTAGAAAACTAAAATAATTAAATCTTTCGCTAAAGGCTTTAACGACGGTTTCTGTCGCGGTTGGTGTTCTTGAGCTTCAAGAACACTGACAAGCAGTGTGTTGGTGCTAAGTTTGACCAACTATGATTCTTTGTTCAAGCATGATCTGGACCATTTTACACATTGATCTTGTAGTGTTTTGGCAACACTACAATTATCACCAACAATATGGGTCATACAACAAAACACTTTGAAGATCCAAGCCCCCAAAGTTGCTGTCAGAACGTTTTTGGGTTTTTTGGGTAACCTAGAAACCCAGGCAGTTCGAATAGGCACTTTCTAGCTCAATTTAATCTAGGTTCTGGTCATGATTCATGGTTCAACTTTATAGCTCTCATGTTTAGGAATATAAACATAGCAACATATCAGATCAAGTATAACAAAATCAGACGTTATAATTCGGTCAAAGCCTGTCAGAAGGCATTTGTTAACGATTTTTGGAATTTCCAGAAAATAAAATCATGACCGGATGGCCTAGTTTGACCATCCACTACCTCAATCCTATTGATTGTTTAAGAGATCTAAGGACATGGATCTAGAGTCCATCCAACACGCTACAATCTGGTTACAACAGCATCAACAAACAAATCATACCTGACAGATCAAAGCGATTGAAAACGTTGTCAGACTCGGATAATGAGTTTCTAGGTTACCCATAAACTCCTTGGTCATGCTTGGTCAACGAGGTTTGACCATTAATAACTTAGAATCTGGACATGGAATGGCTATGTTTCCACTTACAGATCACAGACCTCATATCAAACTACAAATCTAAAGCTTAAAACAACACAAATCTCAAACAGAGAAAGATCTATGAGGTCTGACATTCGTTGTCAGACAACATTTTTAAATTTTTCCAGATTTTGAAAAACATCAACTTTTTTCATTTAGATGTTATAGATCTACAAGATACCAAACCAGATCAACTTTATACACTATATACAACATGTTTAAACATAAAAACATAACTTCTAACACATCAAGCAAGATCAGATTCTAGGTTAGAGTTTTATACCTTTCTTTGATAAATTTTGATTCTTGGCTTTCTGATTTGATAAGAATGAACTAGGGACTGGATTTGGGACTGAAATGTTTATCAATTTCTTAGGGTTGGAGAGAGCGAGAGTCTAAGTTGAGTACATGATGAACAAATGGGCTAATTAATGAACTTTTTCTCTCTCTCTCTCTTAATCTATATATAATTAGTTAGATGCAATGTATGGTTGGTAAATGACTGATTCCTGGGAATTTTTTTTTGTCAAATAAAAGTCAAGAGGTTGTTTACCAACTAAAGCTTGGCAAAAATAACAAGCAACTTAATAAAAAAATGCAATAAGGTTAATATGGACATTAGGCTTGTAAATTTAATTGCTATATAGTAACTTATCCCAATCCTCAGGGTTTGACCCTTAGGGTTTAACCCTAAGGTTCTATAATTTGGTTTTCTAGGATTTTACATTTAGGGCTAAAATGGAAAAATTAGGTTTCCTAAATTACAAATTTAAGGTTTCTAAATTAGTTTAGGTTTTCTAATAATATACATGTAAATTGTGTTTAAGGTTCACTAATTAGCATTAAGATTGCTAAATTAGCGATTAGGGTTAATACATAGTAAATTAGGGTTACAATTTGATAAATAGGGTTCTAGCTTAGTAATAGGGTTTCTAGTTACTAATTAGGGTTTAAAAAATTAGGATTTCTAATAATTAATATTAAAATATGCAATACATGTCATTAATCACATTAACACAATATCTGACCAATCTTAATCTCCAGTTTGAGTTTCAATTTAAGGTTAAACAAATTAATGCTAGTATTTGGTCATGATACCACATAATCGACCAACCATTATTTCTACACACATATAGAATATATTTACAGCACTACATTATAATTAATATTATATTATTATTTTCATTCCTTGATCAAAATCCAGAATTAGGGTTTGGATTTCATATCTGATTTATCTTGCATATATAGCATTATTAATTAAGTTAAAATAATTAATTTAACTAATCTGAATAAATTTATATAATAAAATAATAATTATAATAATTCCAATAAGCATTTCATATATTATTTAAATAATACAATAATCATATTTTCATGAAAAATAAATAATAAAAATAATTTTACCACAAAATTAATTATAAAAATATAATTTATAATGATCAATAATTCTAAAAAAAATTATTTGCAATTATTCATGTAATAAATAAATTTTATTTATCACATAAATACATATACATAACCTTGCACATATTCCCACCTTTAAAATTAAAAAAAAAATTATACGCAAAATTTCTGATTTAATTATATAGAAAATATCGGGTTGTTACATCTACAATAATGAAAGGAATAATAAGATTAAGATTGAAGGAGCTGTTAAAGTTGAAGGAAGCAGTGGAAGTGGAAGTGGGAAATGGAAATTGAACAATTTCGGAAAAACCAAAAATAGGCAAGGAGGTATAAAGAAGCAGGGTGAGCAGTGTGGAAATTGTGGGAAAAATCACTTGGGTGAGTGTCTGAAAGGGAAGTTTGTGTGCTTTAAATGCGGGCAGAAGGGACACATATCTCTTAACTGCCAAAATCCAAGGAAAAAAAGAGGTGTTTTATTTGTGGATCAACAGATCACATGGTGAGGGATTGTCTGGAAAGGAGAGTCGATGGGGGAAATGCAAATGTAGAGAAAAGCAGCGGAACATTATCAATAGTTGGTCCAACTCCACCAAACAAACCAGCTGCAAGAACCTTCAATATGATGGTCCAAGATAAAGTAGCAGTCGAAGATGGAGTTCCAGGTATGATTTCGATCAACGATATCAATATATATGCTTGATTCATATATAACCTATTTTCTTTACCATGAGTCTATTAAGACAAGTACGTAAACATTAGGAACCCTTGAATATAGACATACAAAAGACAATTTTAGGAAAAGATATATAGTATAATAATAACTTGTTAATAAATGAATTTTGAAGTAGAAATTTGAGTTCCATTGGTAGCTACCATAATTGGTTCAAGTAGACCACAAACAATGGATCAAGGCGCAACAGTTTCAGACTTGTAATACAAAATCTTCTAAGGATGGGAGAATGTAGTAATTCAATAAAAAATTTAATAAATAAAACTCTAAGGATAAACCTAAAAATTAAACGTAAGGCAATGGTGATTCTAGGGACAAAATCCTTATAAGGAGTGGAGAATGTAAGGACCGAGAATTTTAAATGACTATATTTGTATGAATGGAATTTTTTTTATTATTATTAATTATTATAATTATTGGTTGTCGACGTCAGGATTTTTATTTGTCCTTTTCTGTTCTTGTCTTTTGGTGATCTCAGGTTAGATGAGATTTGTTTGAAAAAATAAGTTTGAAAAGGTCCGACATGTATATGTCGATGATTTGACTGTAAAAGTCGCTAGTCTGTATTTTTAAATGGTTGCACTAACTCAACCGAGAAAAGTTTCGCACATTGACCTAGTGATGTGACACTGTTTAACTGGTCTGCAAAACCAAAATTATTTAGGGTTCGGGGGCTTGATTAAGCGGAGGGAAAGTGTTAGGCACCCCCCGACTTCCGTGATAACACAGTTATCGCCACTTTCCAATTTAAACTTTTTTCTGAATATGTGTGTGTAGGTCTATATGCAGTTATTTGGAAGTAGTTGTGACGCCCCCAAAATAGGTTCAATCCATCCAACCTATTCTGAGTCGCCAAATATATGGTACAGAAAATAACTACAACTTTATTACTACAATTGTCGTACAAAATACAATAACACATATGTTGTGAGTTTTGATACAAATATATACCAACTGTGACTCTCATCCCAACCTTGGATAGCACGTCACAATGGTACCTTACATAAAGGTACAGTCAAAAACTGTTTTAGAAATTAAAATCTTTGGGAAGTGCTCAAGAAACCTTCGTATATGGGAGGCCATGCGTACAGGTTATGATAGATATCATATGTCCACTGAATTATCCTTGGTTGACCCAATAGACCCCAAAGAAAAATGAGAAGATTACTATAATGTTCTTTCCAATGGTGAGTCTTCTCTTGACATATAACTATCTCTACTGTCTGCAATTGAAAATTATATTTTAACTAAACTCCAAGATCATATAGGTAGTGCTCGTAGATATACTCAGCAAGTAGATGTGCACAATCCTGTCTTATGATAACACGAGGTTATATGTCATTAGACATCTTGTATGATAGTGGCAAAATAATCTTCCAAAGTTGGGTTCACCTCACCCTATTCGGTTCACCAAAATTAAATATCAAATAACGTATATAATACAACACACTTATATAAAGTTCTCAATAAAATTATTTCCATACTATTTAGGAGAACCTCAGCGACTATAGATAGGTCATAGTTCTATTTCTATTCCCTGTTATCCTCGCTCAACCCGGCAACACTCTTATTACCCGAAAGGAATTGTGAAGCAAAAGGGTGAGCACAACTAGCTCAGTAAAGAATATCATGACTAAAGATAATTAAATTATCAATAGCCTTCATCAGTAATAAATCAAAGATTTAGAACATATGGTAGATGATAAAACTTTTCAACTATAATTGCAGCGGAACGAGCAATCCATTAGAAGAGTCAAACAGACCATAAAGTCTATTATCTTCTCCAAGTTAAAAGTCCACCAACAATGTTTTATCTCTGTAACATCAATCAACAGTTCCTTTCCACAATCATATGAATAACTCATAATCATATTTGTGGTTCTAAATTACTCTTCTCATCCAGGACGAAGATAATTTTTATCACCTGTCTTTACCTGAATAATCAAAGATCATGGTTATACCAAATCACAGTTCCCGTTCATAATCATACTAATAACTTCATCTTTGCACTACAGGCCAAAGATATTCATTAACAGTTCATCTTTGCACTACAGGCCAAAGATTTTAAATAACAAGTCATCTTTGCACTACAGGCCAAATATATTCATCAATAATTCATCTTTGCACTACAGGCCAAAGATATTAATATCTCAAAGAAATACATAATAATTTCAGAATTTATATAAACAATAATTATAACCATGTTGATCAATTCACCTTTGCACTTAAGCTAAAGATATTCAATTATAAATTCAATGGTCATGATCTTACCAGTCAATAATTCATCTTTGCACTACTGGCCCAAGAGAACCTATAGTCACGATCATACCAATAATCTACCCATCTTTACACTCAAGCCAAAGAGAAATATCATCATTAGGGTTATAAAAATGTTATATATGAGAATAAAAACAATATGATCAACAACTGCATTTAATTTCAAGAGTAAGATTCATAAATCAACGATAATTTGGTCAGAAAAAAAAACCAATTTTGTCGTGAATAGTACCCGTGAATAGTAACTCGTGAATAGTAACTCATGAATAGTAACTCATGAATAGTATCCCGTATTCGTACATAGTACCATATACGTAAATAATATCATATACGTAAATAGTGCCATATACATGAATATAGTGCCGTATATATGAATAGTGTCGTATATGTGAATAGTAACCTCGACATGAAAAAGGTAGAAATTCCATAATAAAAATCATATCAATAATTCGGCATAATGATATTGAAGAAAATAACATCCCTTACCATCCCTTACAATCCCGTACAACCCCTTACCTCAAAAGAGTAGTACTTCTGACTAGAATATCAGATATGACGCTGAAGGAAACTTGAACTGAATAACAACTCTCAAAGTATCTAAATACTCACAAAATACGCTCGATAATATAGAGAGAAAGAAAACTTATGTTTCTGGTGTGATTTTGAATTCTAACTCAGCACCCTATTTATAGGAAAATGTTAGAACACCGAAGCAGACTTGACTTGCTACTATTGCCACCCACCACATTTGAAATTCAATTTGAGCACATTTCTCACCAACCAAAAGTGGGGCCCACCGATTCTAGAATTTTCCACCAAAATGATAAATTCAGAAACTTCAACAATTTATGAACCAGTGAGCTCTTAAAATTCATAACAAATCATACGTTCATTTTTAACGGTTCAAAATTTGTGGACATATACTCAACTTATATATGTATAACATATCCAAAAATCACAACGATCCAACGATCGGATTAAAATTATAACTCACGCAATATAGCTTTAAGAACACCGATTTGATCTTTTAATACCTCAAATCCGACAAAATACTGATAAAATACCTCAACATTATTTCCTTCATTTATAACCACATAAATAAATCCATAATTTATATCTGCATCAAATAAATATTTTTTATCATATAAATTAATAATTAATTATTCACAAATAATATTACAGAATCACAATAATGACAACCAGGTGGTTCCCGGAAAGAGGGGCTTTCCAGATAAGGATTTCTCTTCTTCTTGGCGCAATTAGGTGACCAAACCTCTCATTGACAGAACTTTCTAGACATTGCCAATAATGCTATCTAATAATATTATTCAAATAATATGAATTATTGATCTGATAATGGGAAATATTATGCAGTGACAATTATTGAAACAACAATAGTATAAAATATCAACGCAATAATTATTGAATCAATAAAATAAAATATTGAACAATAATTACTGTAACAATTATTGAGTAGTGCCTTCTTACGTAAGAATCAATAATTGAAAAATACTGTGCAATACCATGTGCTACTTTGCAACCACGCGTATTACTGTATTTTAACCACCAGGTATTCCAACAGTGTTAACGGTAACTACTACGTCGTTATCTATAAAAACTTAAACTTGTCATTTTCTTCATACGATAGTTATTCGTTGTCCACAAATGGCTGCACCGTCGTACGAATATTCCCCGACAACAAGAATATTCCACGACCAAACGAATATTCCCCGACAACAATGAGTATTTTATAACCACTTGCGTATTTTGAAAATTTTAATATTTTACCCTGAACTTTAACTTTTTATCAATTTAACCATTTACTGAATAATAATTATAAGAAAAATTGAATACTTTTATTTTATAAAATTCGGGGTCTTACAATCTCCCCTCCTTATGAAATTTTGTCCCCGAAATTTACGTACCTGGTATTTCAAAGAGTTGAGAATACCTTGCTTTCATTTCAGATTCTATCTTCCCTATCGTTATGATTTCTCCATTGCTCATCTCCTGTATTTCAGATATCATTCTAGAATACAGCTTCAAAACAAAGGTTAATTGACATATCACAATTTGTCAACTTAAGTAAGAAAATTCAGCTTAGGTAGGACACACACTAGCGAAGGATATTACTCATCTCTCCCTTCCTAGTTTTAATCCCGTATCTTAGCTAGAGATCATATCCCTAAGCTCTGATACCAAATGTGACGCCCCCAAAATAGGTTCAATCCATCCAACCTATTCTGAGTTGCCAAATACATGGTACATAAAATAACTACAACTTTATTACTACAATTGTCATGCAAAATACAACAACACATATGTTGTGAGTTTTGATACAAATATATACCAACTGTGACTCTCATCCCAACCTTGGATAGCATGTCACAATGGCACCTTACATAAAGGTACAGTCAAAAACTGTTTTAGAGATTAAAATCTTTGGGAAGTGCTTAAGGAAACTTTTGTACATGGGAGGCCATGCATCTAGGTTATGATTGATATCATATGTCCACAGAATTATCCTTGGTTGACCCAATAGACCCCAAAGAAAAACAAGAAGATTACTAGCATGTTCTTTCCAATGGTGAGTCTTCTCTTGACATATAACTATCTCCACTATCTGCAATTGAAAATTATATTTTAACCAAACTCCAAGATCATATAGGTAGTGCTCGTAGATATACTCAGCAAGTGGATGTGCACAACCCTGTCTTATGATAACACGAGGTTATATGTCATTAGACATCTTGTATAATAGTGGCAAAACACTCTTCCAAAGTTGGGTTCACCTCACCCTATTCGTTTCACCAAAATTAAATATCTAATGACGTATACAATACGACACACTTATCTAAAGTTCTCAATAAAATTATTTCCATACTATTTCGGGAGAACCTCAACAGCTATAGACCACCGTTCTATTCCCTTGTTATCCCTGCTGGACCCGGTAACACTCTTATTACCTGAAAGGAATTGTGAAGCAAAAGGGTGAGCACAACTAGCTCAGTAAAGAATATCATGACTAAAGATAATTAAATTATCAATAGCCTTCATCAGTAATAAATTAGAGATTTAGAACATATGGTAGATGATAAAAATTTTCAACCATAGTTGCAGCGGAACGAGTAAACCATTAGAAGAGTCAAATAAACCATAAAGTCTATTATCTTCTCCATGTTAAAAGTCCACCAACAATGTTTTATCTCTGTAACATCAATCAACAGTTCCTTTCCACAATCATATGAATAACTCATAATCATATTTGTGGTTCTAAATTACTCTTCTCATCCAGGACGAAGATAATTTTTATCACATGTCTTTACCTGAATCATCAAAGATCATGGTTATACCAAATCACAGTTCCCGTTCATAATCATACTAATAACTTCATCTTTGCACTACGGGCCAAAGATATTCATTAATAGTTCATCTTTGCACTACAGGCCAAAGATATTCAACAACAGGTCATCTTTGCACTACAGGCCAAATATATTCATCAATAATTCATCTTTGCACTACAGGCCAAAGATATTAATATCTCAAAGAAATACATAATCATTTCAAAATTTATATAAACAATAATTATAACCATGTTGATCAATTCACCTTTGCATTTAAGCTAAAGATATTCAATTATAAATTCAATGGTCATGATCATACCAGTCAATAATTCATCTTTGCACTACTGGCCAAAGAGAACCCATAGTCACGTTCATACCAATAATCTACCCATCTTTACACTCAAGTCAAAGAGAAATATCATCATTAGGGTTATAAAAATGTTATATATGAGAATAAAAACAATATGATCAACAACTGCATTTAATTTCAAGAGTAAGATTCATAAATCAAGCGATAATTTAATTAAAAAAAACCAATTTTTGTCGTGAATAGTACCCGTGAATAGTAACTCGTGAATAGTAACTCATGAATAGTAACTCATGAATAGTAACTCATGAATAGTTACCCGTATTCGATACATAGTCATCAATATATCGTAAATAATATCATATCGTAAATAGTGCTATATACATGAATATCAGGTATTATAGTATGATGAATAGTCTTAGTATCGTGGATAGTAACCCCGACATGAAAAAGGTAGAAATTCCACAATAAAACTCTTATCAATAATTCGGCATAATGATATTGAAGTAAATAATATCATTTAAGAAGAAAATAACATCCCTTACCATCCCTTACAATCCCTTACAACCCCTTACCTCAAAAGAGCAGTACTTCTGACTAGAATATAGGATATGACGCTGAAGGAAACTTGCACTGAATAGCAACTCTCAAAGTCTCTAAATACTCACAAAATACGCTCGATAATATAGAGAGAAAGAAAACTTATGTTTCTGGTGTGATTTTCAATTCTAACTCAGCACCCTATTTATAGGAAAATGTTAGAACGTCGAAGCAGACTTGACCTGCTACCTGATGGGTTTACCTGCTACTGTTCCCACCCACCACATCTGAAATTCAATCTGAGCACATTTCTCACCAACCAAAAGTGGGGCCCACCAATTCTAGAATTTTTCACCAAAATGATAAATTCAGAAACTTCAACAATTTATGAACCAGTCACATCTTAAATTTTATAACAAATCATACGTTCATTTTTAACGGTTCAAAATTTGTTGACATATACTCAACTTATATATGTATAACATATCCAAAAATCACAACGATCCAACGGTCGGATTAAAATTATAACTCACGCAATAGAGCTTTGAGAACACCGATTTGATCTTTTAATACCTCCAATCCGACAAAATACTGATAAAACACCTCAACATTAATTCCTTCATTTATAACCACATAAATAAATCCATCATTTATATATGCATCAAATAAATATTTCTTTATTATATAAATCAATAATTAATTATTCACAAATAATATTACAGAATCACAATAATGACAACCAGGTGGTTCCCAAGAAAGAGGGGGCTTTCTGATAAGGATTTCTCCTTATTGGCACACAATTAGATGACCAAACCTCTCCTTGACAGAACTTTCTAGACATTGCCAATAATGCTATCTAATAATATTATTCAAATAATATGAATTATTGATCTGATAATGGGAAATATTATGCAGTGACAATTATTGAAACAACAATAGTATAAAATATCAACGCAATAATTATTGAATCAATAAAATAAAATATTGAACAATAATTACTGTAACAATTATTGAGTAGTGCCTTCTTACGTAAGAATCAATAATTGAAAAATACTTATGCAATATACCGTGCTACTTTTGCAACCACGTGTATTCATCGTATTTTAACCACCGGTATTCAACGATTGTTAATTGGTAACTACTACGCTGTTATTTATAAAAACTCAAACTTGTCATTTTCTTCATCCGACAGTTATTCGTTATGGGGTCCACAAATGGTTGCGCCGTCATACAAATATTCCTGGACAACAAGAATATTCCACGACCAAACGAATATTCCCCGACAACAATGAGTATTTTATAACCACTTGCGTATTTTGAAAAATTTTATATTTTACCCTTAACTTTAACTTGTTATCAATTTAACCATTTACAGAATAATAATTATAAGAAAAATTGAATACTTTTATTTCATAAAATTCGGGGTCTTACAGTAGTGCTATACCTCGTTTGCACCTATATACAAAGAGTTTGATTTTTGTATAAAATTTTAATTTTAACGAGATATGACAATGATGTTTTATAAAACAGGTTTATCAAACCCTTGTGCTCAATAGTAATTGAGGCCTTTGATACTTTCATTTTATTATGTGATTGGCTAGATTGCTTTTATTATTTTTGAGATGCGAATCATGTTAGAGAAAATAAGATGCATAGCAGTGCCGAACTCTTTCTGGGCATGAGAGCCATCTAAGGAAATTTAGACACCGTGAATAATTTACAAGCTGACTGCAGTTAAAAATGTCCATCACGGGAACTGAATCTAGATTCAGAAACTGAATATGTGATCACATGATTCCTAGGCTCACATGACAAAGAAATAAGTACAAAAGCTAGAAAATGAACTAGATTTGAATAAATCTAAGCATTTCAGGTTCAACGATTCTAGTTTAGTCACCATGAACCGGTTAAAGTGTGAAATAGCCAGATTTAGGAAAATCTAACCCCTAGGCAAATAAAAGATAGAAAAAGAACTAGATTTAAATAAATCTAAACCATTCCAACTTCAACGGTTCCAATTTAGTCACCATGAACCGGTTAAAGGAAAAAGTAGCCAGATTTAAGCAAAATCTGGCATGAAAGTGGATATGATTATATATATATATATATATATATATATATATATATATAAGCAGTAAACGCACCAGATGTTTATCCAGGCTCAATCAAACAAAGTTTGATAACAATAAGTATATATATAAGTATTTATATATACAAAACTAGTAAACGCGCTCAGGATGTATATCCGGACTCAATCAAACAGAGATTGATGGAAAGAGATATATATTAGTATATATATATATATATATAAAAGCAATAACACTCTGATTATTATATTCGGGCTCAATCGAAACATAGTTTGATAATATATATATATATATATATATATATATATATAAGTATTTTTATATATAAGCAATAAAAAGCCACGGATCAACGATCCGGGCATAACCACACAACGCGACTTTCAATGTTATATGTATAGAAGTAATAAAAAGCTTAAAAATCTGAAATGTCTTAAAGTGGGCTGCCAAGAAGACTTCAAATAGCTTTTGACACATGAAATCTTGATTTCCACAAGTTAAATTTTAGTATGTTGTAAAACACGAGCTTACAAGTGTTTAGGAAAAAGAAGCACACAATTTAGAGCACTATAGAAGTGTGTACAGAGTGAAATGGATAGGGTTTCCTCGCTTTCTCTCTCTTCTTGAAATGGCTACCCCAAGCACTGTATTTATAGACTGGGGATTCGTAGGACTATGCATGACGGTAGCAGTTCTACTACGCTGCGCTGGGGGAGAGCCCTGCTCTGTAATCTTGTCATCTCGAAGTACGCACACTCATGCAATGCGCTGTCCGCTCGATCTTTCATAACTTTCAATCCGGGCTTCCGATGGAGGCGTGCTATACCTTTCTAAAATGCTTTTGTCAAAATCTACAGGATGACATGAAGCCAGGAAGATGGGTCCATGACCAGATCTCCAAGTCTTCAATTTCTATCCAGTGTGCTGTCTTGTGTAGTAGTCACTCGATATTTTGAGCTATAGTTCTTGTGGGACACTTCTGTGTGAAATATGGGATGAAATGATGTTGAGACGGTGTGAATGTAGTATCGAGATGGGAAAATGATGATTTTGCCCCTCACCGGGGTTATCTCCGATTCTGTGCAGATGTAGTAGTCGTTGCTCAGGGTTATCTCTGAGATTGGGCTGCTATGAGTACTGAATGTCCTCAGGGTTATCTCTAAGGAGCCTTGACCTCCTGAGGTTATCTTCGGGGTTAGAACTGAGTGTCCCTGGGTTGCCTCCGGGGTTAAAACTGTCTTCTCCGGGGTTATCTCTAGAAGACGATTTTGCCCTCCTGCAGGGTTAGTCATATAAATATAAAATTTCGAGTGTCTATAGATGCCCCTCTTTATCATATTCATGTAGTGTAATGGCATGGATAGGAAAAACACCACTAGACACTTGAAATATGACAAGATAAACATAATGCAATGTAATGCATCATGATGCAAATGTATGAAGGAATGGAGGCTGCTCCATGATGTGAGACTAGAGGATGTTGACATTGGGGTTATTACCAAAGTCCTTAATTCTCAATGCAGACTTTCTATCAAAGATTTTCTTCTCATGTGCGAGATACCCTTGGGGAATTGTGCTATGTCTGCTGCAGATTTGTATAATAAATTCCATCATCGGTCGTCCCCGATGAGGAGGGTTTTCCCTGGTTTAAATCACCAGGTCTTTCCTATGTTTTGTTGGAGTTACTACCAACAGTTTGTGTTGTCAAGGCCGCCTAACCTTTATTGAAATGTCCTTCAACGACTACCGTCATTGGACCATCTCCGATGCTTCGTTGGGTTTACTTGCGAATGGATGAAAGCGTCAATGCTGTTTGACCTTCGTTGAAATGTACTTCAATGGATGAATATCACTGGACCACCTCCGATGCTTCGCTGGGTTTAATTGCCAAAGGTTGAAAGTGTCAAGGCTGCTTGACCTTCGTTGAAATGTACTTCAACGAATGAATATCATCGGACCACCTCCGATGCTTCGCTGGGTTTAATTGCCAATGGCTGAAAACGTCATGGCTGCTTGACCTTCGCTGAAATGTACTTTAACAGATGAATATTATGAGATCATCTCTGATGCTTCGCTGGGTTTAATTGCCAATGGCTGAAAACATCAAGGCTTCTTGACCTTTGCTAAATGTACTTCAACAGATGAACATGTATGAGATCCCGTTGGGGAGAAACTTTTGATGAGATGTATGTTTTTGATTGATGCTACTACCCTAAGTTGATGACATCGGACCTTCACATGGTATTGCCAAGTGTAGCTTGCAATAGCTGTGATCATCAGCTTTGTGAACCTTGTGTTTAGGAGAATACCAATGAGTGATATTTAGACCCGTAGTTTGGTCTCTGAAAATCAGGATTTCAGGCTTTTCCGCTCAATCGCGTAGTGTCTTTTTTCCTGATTTGACTTTTTAGCTTGTGGGACCTTCTTTGCAACTTAAATTTGATCGAGGACCAACTGGGACGGGACGGCAGGTGGACCTCACGATAGCATATTGCAGTGTGGTAGACCCGCTGACCATCCGGGGTTGTCAGTAAGCGACTTTCCCTTTTACAAGTCATTTTCAAGTGAAGCCACACAGAGAATCCGAGAGTTCTTCTTCAGACCTGTTGAGTTCGAGCCATTTTTTGCAAAATTCATCATCGTACAAGTGTTCCACACTATTGTGGTAACATATGCATGTCTTCTTTTCCAGTTTTGACCGTTGGAAAGTGAGTTATCACATGAAATGTTTCTAAACACATAGTAGTGAATATGCATGCTCATATGACTTGATAAAAAATATTCAACATAGTAAATGTTAGTATTTAACCATGCTAAACATATTGATGTGAAAAAATTTAACATTTAAAATAGTAAAAGTGGAACCTTTTTCTACTATTTCTTATCTTATTTGAGGACAAATGAGCAAAGGTTGTAAAGCAAAGTAATCCTGGTAATTAGACTACTATTATGGATTGTGACTTTAACATTTTCATTCATATAGGATATTTATGACTGTGAGTTGGTGTGCTACTGAATGGCCACCTAGTCATGCCTACGTGCATATGGATAGTCCTTTTTACAAAGGAGACTCTGGCAAAAAAAAAAATCACGAGTCTAGGCATTGAATGAATTATGCATTTTTAACTCTACTGTAGTGATATGTTAAAGTACTGTATGCATGCATATAAACATAAAATGCATTTAATAAGCTCCAGGTTAGAATTTACCACATCCTTTCTGAGGTGATTTGGAGACTTTTGTTCAGATACATGGATCCAGACCAGCCGAGTAGCTCCCATAGGACCTCTTCAGGTGTGAGGAGGAGAGCTTCTGATGTACTTTGACCTCACCCAGCCAGACAGCCTCGTTGGTTGATGGAGTTCGTGATTCGTCCTATCCTGGTTAAGGTACCAGATGTTGAGGACGCGGAGGAGGATGTACCAGTTGCAGCTCCCGCTCCTGTTGCTTCATTTCCCTGTAGTGATCTTCCAGCCATAAATGTGACAAATCTAGAGTTTCTAGATGATTTAAGTTGCCATCGCTCGATATATTTTCATATGAAAGAGGTAAAAGTTGTGTTTGATCTTCCTTTTTCATATTGATGAGGAGAAAGGGTTCTGATGTTGATTTGTATTTGTGATGTAGGTTCCCGACTTTACGCAGCCTCGAGGGAACTGGTTTAGTATACACTCTCTATACTAGACTCTTCATCCAGAGTAACGAGAGATTATGCATGCTTGGGGTTTTTAGGCATTCTTTTCCATCCTCCCCCGCCGTTGTCCCTGGGGTTACCTTAGGGCGTTGTCTGAGCGCTAGTTTTACCAGACTCAGTCTCTTTATTTGCTAGATTATGTTGTGATTATTACTCCGATGGATTGGCGGTTTATCACTGGTATAGAGTTTGCAGGGGCACCAATGCCTTGTGTGGCTAACATTTCCCCGACTTCCGTCAGATCCTTGCTAAGAGTCCTGACTGAGGCGCTCAAATGCAGGATAGTTCGTATTGGTTCTTTGAGTGTAAATGCCCTGAGTAGGGCATTGAGTGAGCCATTGCCCGATGATAGGAGGGCCAGAGATCGTATTCTTCAACAATTGTTCCTGGTAATCCTCCGGGGTTGTTTCCTGGTGAATAACTCTTCAACCGTATTGGAGAGTTTGACTGTGGCTCCTATACCTTTACTTATTTTTTAAGGAAAATGTGCATGCGTTCGCAGGGCTTGACAAAGGTTTGGCTAAGGTTTTACCCATTCCTGCTGGTGAGTATTTCTCTTTTGATTTCTCTTGTATAGGTTAAGAGTGTTGACTGACTGCATATATTTGCTCTTGTATTGGCAATTTTGGGCCTATGAAAGGCTTTCATGCCTGCGTCCCGTTAGCATGTTAGGTTTAGACACCTATCCATGGGGACGACGATGGCATCATTCCACATTAGTGGAGGTTCTTGTAGCTGAGGGTTTCACCCATTCTCGCCTACAGTTGGAGTTGTTGACAGCCGATGTTATTACATGGGTTCCCTACTCTGAGGACCATTTGACAGTTGGCTTTGAGGGTGGTTTCCTGACTAGCGTCGAGCATGTGATATCCACCCGTCAGATTCCTCTTTTCAAAGATGGAGGATGGGAGCTCTATTTAGGAGAGCGTTCTATTAGGAGCATTATAGGAGAGATCCGTATACCAATCTGTCCTCCTACCAGGATTTATTGGCCAATGTCGCAGCCGCCGATCAGTGATATCTCGTTGGTGAGAATTGATGGCTTTGATTTGTCAGAGGGACCGCTCACTCAGGAGGCATTCTACCGTTGGTGGTCCCCTCTTACCATCGGAGCTCAGACCCGCACCACATAGTTCATGGGGGATATGGTTCCTGGCTCCATCATAATAGCGGATTGGATTGTTTGCATCCGAGAGCCTACTCATTTGACGCAGATTGATAGCTTGACCTGACAGTTGGACTGGGCGCATTTTTTCATCCGAAATTTGGGAAGAGATCCTTTCGAGGTGGATTCTTTTGATCCTTCCAACTCAAAGGCTGGGCCTTTAGGTGGCCCATATTCAGATGGTTTTTTCGGTGTAGATCCTCCGTTGTATCTGCCTGATATCCCTACTGGTGGAGATACCGTGACTCAAGAGGAGTTACATTAGATGGATTGGTTGGATGATGTAGACATCAATACTATTGACTTTTTCTAATGTATTTTTTCGCTATATCTTTTGATAGGCATCTGTTAGATACTGGATGGATGTGCCCCATTCTTTTTATATCTTTTTATAGGTCTTTATTAGTTGTTGGGCGGTTGTGCCCCATTTCCCTGTATTTTCTAGCTGTATATAGAGATGATGTATTTAGATGATGACGTACTTAGGAATGTATGTATATTATTTTCCATTCCCTACATTATATTGTCATCTATTGTCTATCATGCATGTATTATGTTATGCATATGTATGTCCAGAGATATATAGCAATGACCCCTGGATAGTCTTATGACACGACCCTATAGATGTCTTCATCGACAGTTAGCCTCATTGTTCATACCCCACCAGTATTGGTGGCCTCCTGTTTGATATCGTGGTATGATAGTTTGTCATCCCCAGATCAGGTAACCGTAGACCAACTGTTGTGACACTCTGTGACCCTCCTGATGTTTCAGGTTCCATTGGATTTTATAGAGAGCATGCTGGAGCACTGGGTACCGGATAGGCAGGTGTTCCAGTTTGAGACCCATGAGTTGACTCGTACTCTGGAAGAGTATGAGCGTCTGATCGATTTTCCTCTGGACAGGCCTTGTGCTCGAATGGCTATCAGAGATATGAGCCGACAGCTCATGACCCTAATAGGCTTGAGGCGTAGAGTTGCCTAGGATGAGATCTCCTCCAGGCATGTAGTGTCCATGCATTTTCTGATAGAAAGATTTGGCTCCTTGGACAATTATGTGCAGCACTCCAGGGATTTTACCACGTCAGAGGATGATCGACATGTCGCCAGAGTATATATACTCTTGATGTGTGTAGTGGCTTACTTGTACATGCCACTGTACATGGATCATTTAGACATTGGCGTGATTATGGCAATGCGAGCTCTTTGAGAGGGACATACCATTTTTCTGATGATTGTGGCAGAGACCTTGAGGTTGGCCACGTATTTCGACACCCATCTTGCAGGGGTATTTACAGGCAGTTCGGTCTTGCTATATGTGTGGTTTATGTCACACCTGAGACCGATTGGCACATTTTGATGCCATGGATATTGGTTTTCCCATGAGATAACAATGTCCTACTCCTTTCAGCCGGCAGAGTGTATATACACTGTTTCTTGGTTGGTGTTCTTGGCAGGGATCGAGGATAAATTTGATATTCTTTCATGTTCAAGGCTTAGTTCTCCCTATAGCTTCATCACTCATGCATATGGCATGGATTATCTTCCTTTGGCTAGTTTGAGGGGCATGACCACATATCACCCACTGGCTATGATGGCAATGTTTGACTAGTTTCAGGATGTTCATCCCTTTGAGGGGGCATTGGGTCAGCGTTTATCTTCTCGGTTTTTGTCAACAAAGGATTTATCCAGGGTGTATGCCCATTGGGCCCATCGTGAGAGGGCTGATTTTACTATTAGCCATCTAGGTCATTCTATATACTAATCTGCATAGCTGGAGGCAGAGATTACATTGGCTAGGGTTGTATCCACAAAGTCGGAGATTGATTTTGACAGTGGAGAGCCTATGGATGATCCTGATTCTCCTACTGAGGATGATCTGGTTAACAACAGCTCTTGTTGATTCTCCCAGTGATGCTACTGTGACTCCACATTCGATAGCGTATTTAGAGCAGAGTCTGCATCTGATGACATTTTAGAGGGATCCGGCTAGATCCTTGATGTTGACAGCTCTTTCTGGTAGAGATGCCACTCTAGCCGTGAGAGATGATGCTTTAGCTCATAGAGATAACATTGTTGCTGAGTGAGACGAGGCTAGATCATCTAGAGATGCCATTGTCATTGAGCGGGACGGTGCTCTATCTGCCCGAGATGGAGCTATTACAGATAGTACTGCATTGCGGTCCCACACTACTGATATCATTGCAGAGATGAGCACGTTCATTGATGATCATAGTATCACCATGCAAATGGCTGTGGATCTCTTGGCACGCATTGATACCCTTGGGCAGGAGCTTACAGAGTTACTGTAAGACCCCATATTTTTTTTTATATAAATAAAATTAAATTTTCTCTATTTATTATCTTGAAATAATAAGGAGTTAATTTGATATAATATTTTGGTTATGGGTGAAATGTGCAAATTTTACAAAATAAGCAAGTGGATATAAAATATTCATTTTTGTCGGGGAATATTCATTTGGTCATGGAATATTCTTATTGTCAGGGAATATTAAATGCGGCCTGCCTTGACCATTTGTCAGGGCCCCATATGAGAATAATAATCGGATGAAGAAAACGACAAGTTTGAGTTTTTATAAATAACGACGTAGTTGTTACCAATTAACAACCGTTGGAATATTAGGTGGTTAAAATACGATGTCTGGCGTGGTTGCATAAAGAAGCATTACGGTATTACAAGATTTTTGAATTATTGATTCTTACGTATGAAGGCACTACTCAATAATTGGTACAATAATTACTGTTCAATATTTTATTTTATTGGTTCAATAATTGTTGCGTTGATATTTTATATTATTGTTGTTTCAATAATTATCACTGCATAGTATTTCCCATTATCAGATCAATAATTCATATTATTTGAATAATATTATTAGATAACATTATTGGCAATGTCTAGAAAGTTTAGTCAAGGAGAGGTTTGGTCACCTAATTGCGCGCTAGTAAGGAGAAATCCTTATCGGAAAGCCCCCTCTTTCCTGGGAACGGCCTGGTTGTCATTACTATGATTCTGTAATATTATTTGTGAATAATTATTTATTGATTTATATGATAAGGTAATATTTATTTTATGTGGATATAAATGATGGATATATTTTATGTGGTTGTAAATGAAGGAATTAAAACTGAGGTGTTTTATTAGTATTTTGTCGAAGTGAAGAATGAAATTTGGAAATTTTTAGAAAATTAGTTTATTACTTGATTTTGTAAAATCTATAACTCTTTGTGTATAATGAGTTAGGAGATGAGTCATATATCAAAAGAAAGCCCTGGAAGTAAGCTAAACGTAGAAATTTGAAGCACCCAAAAATTCTTTGTGAATTTTTCGTGGTGACTATTTGAGTGAAACTGGTACGAGAGACTTATAGTCCGAAAATTAAAATTGTGTTCTTAAGCTCTATTGCGTGGGTTATAATTTTGATCCGACCATTCGATCATTGTGATTTTTGGATATGTTATACATATATAAGTTGACTATATGTCCACAAGTTTTGAACCGTTAAAAATTAACGTATAATTTGTTCTGAATTTTAAGAGGTGTTGAAAAATGTCCGTATGTGGATTTTAGAACTCGGTACGGGCATTATGAATTCCTAGTCATGTCTTTTGGATTAACTAATGCACCTGCTGCTTTCATGGATATGATGAACCGAGTATTCAAGGAATATTTGGATCACTTTGTGGTCGTCTTTATTGATGACATCCTCATATATTCTAAAACCCGTGAAGACCATGAGCAACACTTGAGGCTGATACTCCAAAAGCTTGGTGAAAACAAGCTTTATGCCAAGTTGAAGAAATACGAGTTCTGGCTTGAGGAAGTAGCGTTCCTTGGGCACGTAGTATCAAGTCATGGAATATCTGTTGACCGGGCAAAGATTGAAGCAATTCAAAGCTGGGATCAACCCAAATCAGTGATCGAAGTACGTAGCTTTCTCGGTTTAGCTGGTTATTATCGGAGATTCCTGGAAGGATTTTCTCAAATCGCGACTCCACTAACTCAGCTGACTCGAAAAGATACAAAATTCGGTTGGAGCGAGGAATGTGAGAAGAGTTTTCAAGAACTCAAGATGAGACTCATTTCAGCACCTATTTTGACAATACCATCTGGTTCGGAGGGATTTGTCATCTACAGTGATGCTTCGGGCAAAGGGTTGGGATGTGTTCTCATGCAACATGGAAAAGTCATAGCCTATGCCTCACGATAACTCAAAGAATATGAAAGGAATTATCCCACTCATGATCTAGAGTTGGCAGCTGTTGTTTTTGCACTAAAGATTTGGAGGCATTACTTATATGGGGAGAAAGTGGAGATCATTACGGATCATAAAAGCCTCAAATATTTCTTCACTCAAAAGGAACTCAACATGCAACAACGACAATGGCTTGAACGATTGAAAGATTATGATCATACCATCCAATACCATCCTAGAAAAGCGAACGTGGTAGCTGATGCATTGAGTAGAAGTTCATATGCGGGTACGAGTGCGATATTGTCAACGCAAATGCCCATTTTGTGTGACTTGCAAAGGATGGAGATAGAGTTAAAGACTCAAGGGACCCATGTGATGATGGCGAATATACAAGTAGAACCGACTTTAATCGATAAAGTTAAAGCTACTCAAGCTACAGATCTGGAGCTGATGCGTATGAGAAAAAAAGTACAAGAAGGTGCTATGCCAGAAGCAAGAATCGATGAAGAAGGAATACTTCGAGTCAACTTCAGACTTTGTGTTCCTAATGACCCTGATTTAAAGTATAAAATCATGATGGAGGTGCACAACACACCATTTGCAATCCATTTTGGGAGTACTAAAATGTATTGTGATCTTCGTCATACATTTTGGTGGAACAATATGAAGAGAGAGAGAGATAACGTTAGTTATCTCAAGGTGTCTAACTTGTCAATGAGTCAAGGCAGAGCATCAAGTACCAAAAGGTCCATTGCAACCACTTGAAATTCCAGAATGGAAATGGGAGCACATTACCATGGATTTCGTTACTGGTCTTCCCAAGGTTTCTCAAGGCATAGATGCAATTTGGGTCATTGTTGATATATTGACCAAGTCTGCTCATTTCTTACCAATATGAGAAACTTATACACTTGAACGTCTTACTCGTATGTACATAAACGAGATTGTAAGACTGCATGGTATGCCAATATCCATAATTTCTGATCGAGACCCAAGATTCACTTCACAATTTTGGGTTAGTTTGCAAAAAGCTATGGGCATAGATTTACAATTTAGTTCGGCATATCATCCTCAGACAGACGGACAATCAGAGAGGACTATTCAAACTCTAGAAGATTTATTAAGACTTTGTGTCCTTGACTTCAAGGGAAGTTGGGATAAGTTCTTACCATTGGTGGAGTTTTCCTACAACAATAGTTATCAAGCAAGTATTGGCATGGCTCCATTTGAGGCGTTGTATGGAAGAAAGTGTCGTTTTCCAGTATGCTGGGATGAGGTGGGTGAAGCAACGTTGTTGGGACCAGAGTTGGTACGTATGACTACGGAAAAGATTCAAACGATTCAATAACGTATAAAAACATCACAAGATCGACAAAAGAGTTATACTGATCTTCACCGAAAGGACGTGGAATTCGATATAGGAGATCATGTGTTGTTACGTGTTGCTCTATGTAAAGGTGTTACGAGATTTGGAAAGAGAGGAAAGCTCAATCCTCGATTCATTGGTCCATTTCTGATCCTCGATCGAGTAGGAACTGTGGCTTATAGACTCGCTTTATCGCCAAGTATGTCTCGTGTTCATAATGTTTTTCACATATCCATGTTATGTAAATATGTGGAAGACCCGAACCACATTACTGAGTTAGAACCGGATGAAATAACGGAAGATTTAACGTATGAAGAGGTTCCTGTTCAAATCTTGGATAAGAAGGAACATATTCTACGCTCCAAGGTTATACCTTAAGTCAAAGTTTTGTGGAGAAACCGCGATGTTGAGGAAATGACTTGGGAGTTAGAATCTGAAATGAAATCAAGGTATCCTTACCTCTTCGTCATACTAGGTACGTACCCTAATTTCGAGGGCGAAATTTTATAAGAAGGGGAGGTTGTAAGACCCCAACTTTTTAATAAAGATGATTTTTCTATAAATATTATTTTTGAATATTATGGAATGAATTTGATATAATGTTATAGTTGTGGGTAATATTTATAAATTTTGCAAAGTACGCAAGTTGTTTTATAATATTCGATTGGTCGGGGAATATTCGTTTTAACAGGGAATATTCGTACGACGACACAATCATTGGTGGACCCCACAATGGAATTATTGTCGGATTGAAAAAATGACAAAATATTTTTATAAAAATAACGACGGAAGTTTTACAGTTAAAACTGTTGAACTACTCGGTAGTAAAAGTATAGTAATACGCGTGGTTGCACAGTAGCACACGGTATTGATTATTGATGCTTACGTGAGAAGTCACTCAGTTTTGTTTAATTATTGCCACAATAATTGTTGCATAGTATCTCACGTTATATGATTCAATTATTGTCGATATTTTATATAATATTGAATCAATAATTGAAATGATAGAGTTATTAATATTATTATTTGCAATATTAACGATGTCTAGAAGTTCTGTCAAGGAGAGGTTTGGTCACCTAATTGCGTGCCAATAGGGAGAAATCCTTATTGGAAAGCCCCTTCTTTCCTGGGAATAATCTGGTCAATAAATATTGTGAATTATAATAAAGGTGATAAATGTTGTTAAAATTATTAAGGTGATTTTATGAAGTTTTGTTTATTTTATGGATCCCCATTGTCCATTTTTTTTAAAATAATCGGTAGAAAGTTATTCAGAATATATATATATATATATATATATATATATATATATATTCACGAGACTTCCTCTTGCTTCACAGGTTTTTTTTTTTTGGGGGGGGGGGGGATATCACGGGATTAAGTATATATATATAGTATAGTAAGTGGTGGAACAAGGTATCACGGAATTCATCCCGTAAATTCAAAAATTGGCATATGTTATATATATAAATAATATATATAATATATATTATATTTTATTTAAAAGTTTTTATTTTATTATAATATTTTATTAAATTAATATGGATAGTCAGATTAAAAAGTAAATCAATCTGGACTGTTCATGAATTAGTTACTATCGATCCATTCTTCTATAAATAGAAGCTCATTCCTTCATTATTTCTTACGAATTCTTTGAAACTCTAGAGAGAAACTATAGAGAGAAAGAAGAAAAATGTTCTGCTACTTCACTACTCTTATATCCAGTACTCTTCTTTCTAAGGTAAGGGGTATTATTTCTTTTGTATTAATAAAGAGAACTTCTGTTATTCCATTCTTTATTATTTTGTTGGAATAACCTGTATACGCCAACTACCCTATACTTGGTGAAATTCTTCTGTTATTCCATTCTTTGTTATTTTGTTGGAATAACCTGTTTATGCGAAGTACCGCATACATGATGAAATTCTTCTGTTATTCAATTCTTTATTATTCAGTTGGAACATCCTGTCTGTGCTTTACACATGACTTGGTTCCGTTATTTATTATTCTATTGGAACATCATGTCTGTGCGTTTACGCATAACCTGGTTCCGTTGTTTATTATTCTGTTGGAATATCCTGTCTTTGCGTTTACGCATGACTTGGTTCCATTATTTATTATTCTGTTGGAATAACTTGTCTGTGCGGTCTATCGCATGCATGGTGATTTCTTTTGTTATTCCATTCTTCATTATACTTAGTTGGTTAAAGTTTTGACTTTTATACTCCATGAAATTAGTGGAATATCCTTGATATTTGCGCTTCATCCAGTATCTTTTCATGGAAATATTCTTCTGAGCATTTTTGAATTTTACTCTACAAAGAAGTATCATGTTGACAATTTGGACGTTATTAGTTCCTGGATAAATTAATTCTTGAACTTGTTTTATTGAATTCTTATATCATTGTCATCGTCCTCATGTTTATATTATGTTGAAAGTCATCTGTGGCCTGTAGTGCATAGATGGACTTGGTATAATTATGACCAGGGATTATTCAGTATAATCATGACCGTAATGTTACAAATGATGTGGTAAAAGTCCTTATTGGCCCGTAATGCATTGATGGACAGCTGTTGGCATGATCTTGACCATTTATGAATACACAAATGTCCTTGGCCCGTAGTGCATGGATAATTTATGGTCGTGATACTAAAGAATATCCTTGCCCGTAGTGCAGGGATGATTCGATGATGTGAATTATTTATTAAGCTGAGTCTCAGCGATAAAAGTGATGAAAAACCTTTTAAATCATAAAAGATAGTAGATTTTATTCTCTACTTGACTCTTTTAATGGATTGCTTGTTTCACTGCAGTTTTAAATCATAGAAGATAGTAGATATCATGCTCTACTTGACTCTTCTAATGGATTGCTTATTCCGTTGTAGTTATTATTCTAAAACTTGTTGTCTATTGTATTCTATCAGTTGTTATACTGTTAAAGGCTATAATGATAATTTATTCTACATTATCTTAGTTATAATATTTCTTACTGGGCTAGTTGGCTCACCCTTTCCTTTCATTGTTGTGACAACCGAGATTTTGTAATTTAATTTAAATATTTATTGGATTAAATAAATATTTTTTCGATGAATTAATTATTAGATTAAATGATTAATTGATGAAGTGGTGGTAGATTAATTTAATTATATGTGTTATATTTATTAAATTAATGTGGAGAATTTTTATTATTCGAAGTATGTGATTATGTGAGCTTATTGTATTAAAAGAAATATTTAATAAGCCTGATAGTAGTTTAATTAATTTAATTATTAATTAGAGATTTAATAATTTGACATTATTAATCAAAGAGAATTTGAATTATGTGACTATGTGTATTAATGAGAAATTATTATATTTTATTTAAAGTAAATTAAATAAGATATTAGATTTATTTTATATGGATGTGACATTACTTAAACTATATAATAAAGCTTTATTAAATTAAATGATTTTTAAAACCTATTCTAACTAGCCAAACAAGGCATTAGAGGGAGTTGATGGAAGTTACCCATGACTGGGTAACTGACCACAACTCGTCAGACGTCTTCTTTATTATACGCTTTCCCCTTCCTTTTCTTCATTAATTTTCCTAAGTCTAGAAAGTGTCAGAGAGAGTTCCAGAGAAAGATACAAAGAGAGAGTTGAGAATTCAGAGTTTTGTGGAGGAGGAATTCACTTCCTAGTAAGTTATATTCTACGCTTTGGGTAATTCTCTCCAACCCAAATTCCTATTTTACGTCTTTTAAAGTTTTCATGAATATGGCTTTCATTTATTCTGTAATTCTCTGTAAATTGGGAAAGGGTGTTGTTATAGGAATATGTGTAATGATTCGAGTAGTATATCATGTTTTAATATATATTATATGGGTTTCATATCTTCAGTTTCATGAAATTATACAGTAAAAGATTTCAGAGTATGTTATATGGCCATATGGCCTTATACGTGATTTTTATATGTCAAATATAATTTATTTTGCAAAACTCACACATTGATATGATTATGCATGTTAAAATGAACAAAATGAAACTTGAATGGTTGGATTTGGCTTTATAACGAATCCGTAGCATTAAAATCCATGTTTTTGTTCAAGAACTTCAAGAACATCAAGAACAGTCCAATTTGCATGCTTTAATTCTGTGATTATGTGTTTTAATGGGTGAAAATCACTCCATAGATGTTAAGTATTGATTATTTATGAATTCTAGCATGTGGGTATGTCTAAATTCGTGTAAAAATAAGTTGATTGGAAATTTTTAGTCGTGTTCTGCAATTTTCGCGAATTATAGACCTGAATCGAGTCTGAAAGCTGGCGCCAACTCTCGATTCATTTCTCATGCCATGACACTAAGTGTCTACCGCTGAAAGAAGACGGTGTCATGACTCCAAGAGTTAAGATAAAAGTGGTGCCGTAGCACCACTTAGCAGAATGTCCAGAAAATGTTTTTTTTAAAGTGTTCAAGTATAGGAATATGTTGGTAACTTAGTCTAATGAATATAAAGACTTGTTAGACCTATAATGAGATGTTAAAATAAATTCTTAACATGTCCATAACACAATTACGTGTGAACTGGATGATCAAATGCATAGTTACCTTATTGTTTGTGAAGTCTTAATTTTTGACAATAAGTGTAGTAATTGACTAAGTATAGTCATGAACTCGAGTTAGACAAAGAATAAACTTGTGATGTTTAGTACGTTATTATTGACTGGTATTGTGAACGTAATTGATATATAGGATTCAATTCAAAGAACGAGTTTGTTTAAGTGTAATCTACGCACGAGGCAAGTTTCTAAACCTTATCTTGTTACATTGAGCAAGTTTTCTAACTCTACATTTACGTTGAACAAGTTTCTTACCCTAAACTTTCGTTGAGCAAGTTTCCTAACTTTACTTGTTATCGTTATATAAATTGATTAATTCCTCTTTTGATATTGAGCAAGTTCTCATTATTATTGATCAAGCCTGTCTTGGATATTAAAGTTTATTAATCTTCAAGCATGATGTTGTTATACAATAATTATTCTATTGTATACCTTTTGAGATATTATTCAAGTTAAATATTCATTTACTGTTAAACATTATTAGACTAGCGAACCCTTATTGATTCGACTAGTCCATAGTTGATGAGCGTTCTAAATTTCAGAATCCCTTAATGAATTATCCAAACCAAACTTACTTTGGTGCGGACTTGAATGTCAAACTGAGATGAACAACCCTGTATAAGGGATTATTTATGCTTTAGCGTTAAGATATTGTGCATGTGATGGTACTAAGGGTGATCCCCTAAGTACGAGAAGAAGAGTCCATAGTCTTATGGTATTAAAGGTTTCAAGTAAAAACACTTGACAACCTAGGACATAGTTCAAGGTCTTATGACCCTCAGAATTTCTTTTGATTCTTGTTATCCATTCTTGATTCAAAAGTTGAGCTTTATATCAGAAGTTATTATTTCTCTCGCATGTTATTATTCATTGTTATATTGTTATACTTGTGGGCAATCGTGCTCACTCTTGCGTAATAATAACATTGCGCTTAAGAACGAAAAAGAAGCATTTAACCTTCCACTAGTAAGGGCAAGGGCAAGCTTAGTAAGTAATGAAGACTGATTATTTATGTGATTATGTAATGATGGTTAGACCTGATGTTACTTAAGACTTATTTGTTTATGTTTTCCGTACAAATGTTTTAAGGTTAGAGTAACCTGGGATTTATTTTTATTCAGTTGATGTAACCCCATAAGGGGAGAGATTTATTATTTATTTATTCTATTGCATGGTTTGCATTTTATTTATGGGTAGATACATAGATGATGTTTGTACAGTGAACACCAAATCCTGTGAAAATGGAAGTACCGGATTTGGGGGTGTCACAATTGTTCTCTCCAGTAAATGAGAATATAGCTGGGACTAGTCGGGGAATGGATTGACGGTCCAGATGGTTGTTTTAGTATTCATGACTATTTTGTAAAATAGTGTGATAATAATTGTAATGAGATTGAATTTAAGTTTGGATATTGTCTAGAAGACAATATTCGTGTAAAAACTAACAGCTATTATGTTGTCGTATTTTGCACGACAGGTGTATAATTAAGTTTGTCTTTATATTTTGTACCATGTACTTGGTGACTCAGAATGGGTGATGTATAACTATTTTGGGGGCGTCACAGTGATGGCCTAAAATTTTGCAGGATCCAGCTCAATGCCTTTGTGGCTCACTAGTAATCCTAGCAACTTACTTGATTTAATGCCAAAGGCGCACTTGGCTTGATTCAGTTTCAAGTTGTACTTATGCAACCGGCTGAAGAGCTTTTTGAGATAATTTAGGTGGTCTTCCTCCCGACGGGACCTAACAATGATGTCATCCACATAGATTTCTATCTTTTTACGCATTAGATCATGGAAAAGAGCCATCATAGCTTGCTAATAGGTTGTTCCGGCATTGATGAGCAACTATATGTAGCAAAAGGTTCCCCAAGGAGTGATGAATGCAGTTTTCTCACGATCCTCTTCAGCAACCATGATTTGATGATACCCAGCAAAGCAGTTCACAAAGGAGTACATGTCATACTAAGTTGTATTGTCAATGAGTATGTGGATGAATGGTGTAGTAAAGCTATCTTTAAGACAAGCTTTGTTCAGATCTCTATAATCCATGGAAATTTTATACCTATTTATCCGGTATCTTTTACTTGATTTAGTTGCTTATATTCATGTTTCGTAGTTACTTTTCATGCATTTTGTGTTTATTTTGTAGATCTTATGTGTGGGAGCGGTGTGAACGACTATTGGTAAGGGAAAGCAAGAAAAATGCAAAGAAAAGCAATCCGGATATCATTTGGGCTTTCATGTTTACTTCATGTTCTTGGTTTGGACTTAGCTTATATTGTAAAGCGTCTTCGTAGCTTTCCAGAACATCTTGAATCATTCTAATCAGAGTTCGAATGCATGATTTATGATCTTTGTACCAACGGACGTCAAGCTTCGCTGTTTTGGTTAGCAATTTTCATAGCAGTCCCTTCCAGCCCAATTTCAACCTTCATCCAGCCAGAATTTCTCAATCATCAGAGCATGAAAGTTGTAGAGCTCGTCGACATCTTGAATTTTATAGGTGGCAGGCCCAGTAACTCTTCCCGAATCAAAAGTTATGGCCATTTTACCTGAGGACACTGCAGCAGAAAATGGACCGGCATGGTATGGAATTTATAGTGCATTTCAAGCTTGTTGCCATGGCGTGACCCTGAGCCAAAATTGTGATTTTTGCTTGGCGTACGCTACCAATTCCGAGTTAATTCTGCATGTGTACATGACATCTGATGTTGACCAAAGCTGACTTTTCATTAAACAGTGCAATTGACGCATAATTTGGAGAGGGGTTCAATTAGGGCTTATATATTAGACATATTATGGTCATGTAATGGGATTCCACCCCTTGGGGGATGAAGCTACTATTATTTCTGTCTTAAGCTTTGATTAAGTAGATTAGAGTAGTTATTTCTAGAGTTGATTAGATTGAAGACTTGAAGCGATTGGAAAGCATTGGAGATTCAATCTTGGATCAAGAGAACGGATTTGCACTACCATTCTCTATCCTTACTCTCTCTTTGATTCCTAATTGTATCTTATGATCATTCAATATGTGGATGATAACATTAATTCAGTCATGGTTTAAACTCTATTCTGAGATTGCAATGGATTTTATGGATTAATTATTTCTGATATGTTTCATTGACAGCCTTATTGATTTCTATGGGTTTGTCTATTAAAATTTATGCCTAATTGCTTAGTTGATTGGCCATCAATTATTGTGATAATCCATATGGACTTGAGAGATGAAGTATGGGTTTGGATATGATCATAATAGCTTATGATTGTATATTCTACATTATGTTGGGATGTATGATTTGTGCTTAGGATAGACATATACCAAAGTGCCATTCGTAGTCAATTGAGAACTTGGGCTTAAACCCTAATTATTTGTAAATCACATAGACATATGGTGATTTAGATAATGTGGGTGTTCATGTGTATTCTATAAACTGTGGACTATATGTGATATGGGTATGGTACATTGAAAGATGGATATACTTTACTTTAGTGTTCTCGACTAACAAACCGGTACAATTAGTTTGGCTTAACATGAAGTGTATGGATTTGAATGAGTAAATAGATGAAATTGTAATCTCAGGTCTTCATTATCTAGTCTCACTCTAGAAATAGTTAGGTTTATTTAATTTTATAGTTTAAATATAAAATATAATATCATTAGTTTAAATAAGACTAAAATGGTTATGGGCTAGTGCTTGGTAAACTTTATTAGATAATTCTCCGTGGGAACGATACTTTACTTACTCTTTATTACTTGCTGACCGTGTATAATTTCACTCATATATTGATAGGTAAAGCGACCAACAAAATTCGCACCTTTCCTTCCAGTTTAGGCACGGTGACTATGTTGGATAGCCACTCAGGGTATGTTGACACCATAATGATGCTGGCTTGAAATTGTTTCACAATTTCTTCTTTGACTCTCAAACTCCACTCAGGTTTTAATCGCCTGAGTTTCTGTCTGACTGGCTTAAATCCCTCTTTTATGGGAAGATGATGAATGACGATGTCAGTTGACAAACCGACCATGTCCTCATGAGACCACGCAAAAACATCCTAGAATTGAGTGAATAGAGTAAACATGACATTCGTTTGGGTTGGATTAAGGTCCGTGTAAGACCCCAACTTATTATAAATGAAATTAAATTTCCTCTATTTATTATTTTGAAATAGTAAGGGTTGATTTGATTAATGTGGTTAGTTATGGGAAAAATGCAAAAATATTTTAAATAAGCAAGTGGTTATAAAATATTCATTGTTGTCGGGGAATATTCGTTTAGTCGTGGAATATTCTTTATTGTTTGGGAATATTCGGAATATTAAATGGCCTTGCAAATTTTAATGTGGGCCTCATAACGGAAAGCAAATTGGATGAAGAAAAGCACAAGTATAAGTTGTTTATAAATAACAGGCGTAGTTGTTACTACCAATTATCTTTGTTGGAATACCCGGTGGTTAAAACACAGTAGCACACGGTATTGCATCAATTATTGATTCTTACGTAAGAAGGCACTACTCAATAATTGTTACAGTAATTATTGTTCAATATTTTATTTTATTGATTCAATAATTGCTGCGTTGATATTTTATATTATTGTTGTTTCAATAATTATCATTACACAGTATTTTCCATTATCAGATCAATAATTTATATTATTTGAATAATATTATTAGATAACATTATTGGCAATATGTAGAAAGTTCTGTCTAAAGAGAGGTTTGGTCACCTAATTGTGCGCCAGTAAGGAGAAATCCTTATTGGAAAGCCCCCTCTTTCGTGGGAACGACCTGGTTGTCATTGTTGTGATTCTATAATATTATTTGTGAATAATTAATTATTGATTTATATGATAAGGAAAATATTTATTTATGTGGATATAAATGGAGGAATTTTTAGAAAATTGACAATTGTTGAAAATTGATATTTTATCTTTTCTGATAAAATAATTTATTTAAATATGTTATTATATTATAATAATATAATAATGGTGATATTTTTATAATGAATGTGTGATATTTGAATAAATGAGGAGGAAGAGTATTTTTGTTACTAAAAATATTTAAAACGTGTTTTTCATGTTTGTGGACCCCATTTCTTGACTGAAATTTGATTATAGCCTGCAAAATCGTCCGTATATGGATTTCGGTCAAGTTCTGTTTGGAATTTGGAAAAACTTTCTTCTGCAAAGTTGTAGAGAATTAAATTTTCTATGGAATGGACATAAGATTTGAATTTTTCTGATAAAAGGGCTATTTATTATGAATTATTGAAGTCCCGAGTTCCGCAATAATTGCTTTTTGAAGTTTTAATTGTTTTATTTAAGAAAAATGTTTTTCTTACTTTTATTGAGTGGATGGCTGATGTTTTGACTCAATTGGTGTGCATATGAAGTTTAAGAAAAATAATAATAATATTTTATTAAATTTTTTGCTTTGGTATTCTAAGCATTTTCCTATAAATAGGGTGCTTAGGTTAGAATTGAAAATCACACCAGAAACTGAAATCTTCTCTCTCTATATTATCGAGCGTATTCTTATGAGTATTTTGATACTTTGAGTGTTGCTATCTGATGCAAGTTCCTTCAAAGACTATATCCAGAGATTCATTCGGAAATCTTGTCTTTTCGAGGTAAGGGATGTTATTTTTTTTTATAAATGATATTATTTCGTTCAATATCATTATGCCGAAATATTGGTAAGATTTTTCTTGTGAAATTCTTGTCTTTTAGTGTCGGGGTTACTATTCACGTATACGACACTATTCACGTATACAACACTATTCACGAATACGACACTATTCACAGAAAAATTAAAATTTTGTTTTCTGTCCAAAATATCTATTATGGATACTAGCTTTGATTGGTTCCATGTTTTGGTCTTCATTCTTGAATTTTACTCCACTATGGTTATTTATGATGTATTTTTGAACTGGGATTGTTTAAAGTACGAATCCTTAATATTTGTTCTTTTGTTTCACTGGATTCGTTTTCTTTAAAATATTTTTCATCATCCTCAGTCCTAAATGATTATATTACTGAATATCTTTGGCCTGTAGTGCAAAGATGAATGATTTTTTGATGACTATCTTTGGCCCGTAGTACAAAGATGAACAGGTGTTGAGATGAACATGACCAACTGATGAATATCTTTGGCCTGTAGTGCAAAGATGAATATTTGATTCAAGATGTATATTGATTGATGTTATAGGGATAAAATATTGATGATGAACTTTAAAATTCATAGTGTATTAATAATTGTAATGAGGACTTATTTGGGTGTGAATATTGTCTAGATGATAATATTTGTATTTAAACTCACAGTTTATGTGTTATTATATTTTGCACAGTAATTGTATTAATAAAATTATAGTTGTTTTTGTACAATATATTTGGCGACTCAGAATGGGTGTTGTATACCTATTTTGGGGGCGTCACAGTTGATATCAGAGCTTAGGGATATGGTCTTTGGCGTAGATCGAGGAATAGAACTAGGAGGGGAGAGACGAGTAAATCCTTCGCTAGTGTATCCTACCTAAGCGTTGTTAGGTTTGTAATATTCATGAACGCAATCAAATTACATAAAATAAGCGGAAACGTGGAAAATCAGAGTTTTAAAATTTTACAAAACATATACCCGGATCACCCTTTATGCACAATTATTAATTAAACGAAAAAGAAAGAACAAGAATCATACCCTTGAAGATCTGAGCTTCCTCAGGTACAAGTTCACCTCCAATCCTTTTCGTGTTCAACTTGAATCCACCGGGTTTGGTTCCTTCCTTTGATCAACGTTAGCCACCCAAGTGTTTGGCCTCTAGAGGTGATCCACCAAGGAAGAAGAAGAATTCAAGAAGATGGGTGGTTTGCTAAACCCTAGTTTTTCTATCTCTATAAAAAAAGGAGCGTACTCTCCAACAATTGGAATAACGTCTGTTGTTAAAAATCAACAACCTCTACACCCATAATAAGACTCCTCTTATTTATAGATGTGGGCAACCCTCCTTAACAATTAAGGAATTGGGTTTTTTATTTTAATTAATTAAATTCTTTTAATTAATTAAGCTCCCTAATCTTATTAGGGATAATTAATTAAACTCTTTTAATTAATTAAGCTCCCTAATCTTATTAGGGATAATTAATTAAACTCTTTTAATTAATTTGCCTCCTAATCCTATTAGATATTTGAGAGTACTATTATTAATTAATTCCCAAACTCCTTTAGGAATTAAATAATAATAATAGTAATAATAATAATAAGACTCCTCTTATTAATTTATATTTAATATTTCCAAAATATTAAATAATAAATATTAAGCTATTTAATTTATTCTATCACCATAGATTAAATTAAATATACTTAACTTATTATTACGATTATGCCATTAACTTCTTAAATAATTATTCTTTCTTTTATAGTGTGACCCTTTAGGTTCTCCATATTAAACCTAGGTTATGAATAAATCAATTAGAATAATTCTAATCTTATTTAAATAAATAAATTAAACTAATAATTTATTTAAATAAATAATATTTATTCTACAATAGGATAAGCTCTCCCAGCGATCAACGATTTTCCAGATAATATAGATTTCAACATTAATCATAAAAGAACCTTTGAGTAAATAGTTACCGTACATTTCAATCCTTCCACCATACAATGTCCCAATTAAATATAAGACATGGAATTACTATCAAGTCTTATTTTATTTAATTATATGTATTTCGATCCTTAAATGAACAACTCCAAATAATGTAAATTAGAAACTCCTTTCTAATTTCATCTCGCCTTAAGCCAAGGACTCTTTGGGTTGTCATTTATCGAATCACATAGGACATTTCTCTTCTTTACTAGAAGTGGTAGATTTTTTATCGATCATACATTATCTCCATGTACAACTTATTATACCCAAGCATACCCTTTGATATACCCTAAGGGTCTTAAGGAATAAGTCAAAGTATAACTCATCATACACAAGATACTATGATGATCTCAAGTCCAAGGATCACAGACTACTATCACTACAGAATTCCTATTGACAAGCAAGTAAAACTCCATTAGGTATTCCTTAGCGAGCCACGCTCAAATGAACTTATTCTCTAATAAGCACCTACATACTTGCTTTAGTGTTTCCACATAAATGATCATGAGATCAATCATCCTCATCCAATGAGCAAGCAACGTATGTACCAATCTATCCGGATTCACTAATTCCCAATTTAGTAATCCAACGATTGGGAACTATTTTAGTTTTAAGCTTTCTAAGAATTTAGATCTCATTAGAATGATCATCATCACTATTCTAAAAGCATTGCTTAAACCTATGGATTTATCACATATTATAAAACAACATCATGTAGATAATTAAAAGCCTTTAATAAATTAATACCTTTTATTAATAAATGAATAAGATTGTTTACAAAGTATATGCTTTATCATCAAACATGATTGGCTTGTGTGCATACTACTTTCAATCTCCCACTTGCACTAAAGCCAATCGCCGTGGTATCTCATACTCTTCTTTTCTAAGTGACGATTATCCTGCTGTTGGATAAGCTTTAGTTAATGGATATGTAATGTTGTTCTTGAGAGTCCACTATCTCTATAGTGGTTTCCCATCTTTCAATGATTCTTATAATCAAATGAAAGTGCCATAACACATGTTTAGATCCAAGATGAGACTTAGGAACTATTCCTAGTTCTGTAATGAACTTATCATCCAAACAATCAACTTGCAGCTTCATTTACAGCTATATACTTTATCTTTATCACTAAACCAGCAACTCTTTGCTATTGGGAACCTTTCCAATTCATTGCACCACCGTTCAAGGTAACATTTTACCTTAAAGTGGATTTCCTGTCATCTTGGTCTGTCTAAAAAAAAACTTGAGTCTGTTAAGCCCTCTAGTTTTAATTTAGACCCACCATGAATATGATCACATCCTTAGTTCCAGTTAAGTACTTTAAGATGTTTTTCACTGTCTCACGTTGAACTTCTCCGAAATATGACTGATCAACATCAGGTCTCGTACATTTCATTGCATACATGATAGTCACTCATGTGATCTCTCTTTTGGAGTCTATGGGGACTATTAAGAGAGATACACTCTAAGGCTCATCAACATGAGACATCTCTTGGATTTTGCCATGCTAAACGACTTTAGCATCAAATGAATATAACGCTCTTGGGTTAAGTCGAGCATCCTTTTAAATCTATCTATATAGATTTGCATCCCCAATTAAGATACTCTTCCCAAATCATTCATGGAGGAATGTTTAGACAACTTTATCTTTATTGATTGTAGCATTGGTATGTTATTCCTTATCCGTAGTATATCAATATATAATACTAGGAATGTCACGACGCTCCCATCAACCCTTTTGACCACTAGGTTCATTCTTGTTTTGTAATCAAACTCTTTTGACACTCATCAAAACGAATGTTTTTATCTCATCGTATGTAGCTCGGATCATCATCTTCTATGATAAGTGTACAACTCTTACCTCATCATCATCATCATCTTCATGATGAATCCATCATCATCTCCATGATGAATCCATACCTCCTTGTATCTTCGTATTTATTCCAGATTTACGATATGGGTTGTGGTACAATAGGTCATCTCTGTGTTCCTCTTATTTGACTTATAGTGTTTTGTGGTTCTTGAACTCTTCAAGATTCTATTATCCTCCCACTAGCCCCTTTAATGATAAACATCTTTATCTTAGAAGGCAGCGTGTTTCTCAACAAACACCTTTTGCTAAGTAGGATTATAGAACATATGCCCTAAACTTATTTTAGGATGTCCCACAAATCTATACTTGTCAAATTTTGTCCCAAGCTTATCCTTTGAAACCTTTTCACATAAGTTGGACAACCCCTTATCTTAACATACTTAAGATTAGGAATCCTCCCTGTTCATAACTTTTATGGAGTCTTAAATGGATTTTGAGGTTACCTTTTTCGTAGATATGCAACCATTTCTAGGACATTATCCCAAAAGGATACTGGAATGTCGGTAAAATCATTATGGACCGCACCATGTCCAACAAGGTACGATTTTTCCTTTCAAATACATCAATCAATTATTGCATATTAGGAGGCGTCCATTGTGAGAAAACCATTTGAGATGATTTAGAAACTTATTGCACAAGTATTTATTCCTTGATTTAATCAAAGAATCTTAATACTTTGCCAATTAGTTTCACTTCTGAATTCTTTGAACCTTTCAAATAATTCACACTTGTATTTCAGCAAATACACACATTCAACTCTTTGAATGATCATCTCCTTTTCTTATACTAGTTTGTTCAATTTGCAAAATTATTTTCACGTAAGTCAAGTATACAAAATCCATTAAGTAATATACCAGTTCTATACAAAACATTATTATTATAAATAGAACAACAATTGTTCTTGATTATAATACCAAAGATTTCTTTGTCCAACAATAAAATAGAATTAATGTTTCTAACGAGAACTGGAATACAATAACAACTTATTGACTTAATAGACTTCCCCGTAGGCAATGCTAAACAATAAGTTCCTATGGCTAATGTAGCAACCTTTGCTTCATTTCCCACACATAAGATTACTTACCTTTGTTTAGCTTTCTACTTCTGTTTGGTCCCTTCATAAACCTATATTTATGATAACCAAAGTTGGTATCCAATACCCAAGTAGAACCTTGACTTAAAGAAAAATTTATTTTAAATCATGAACAAAATTGTATTTGTAATCGAAACTTCACTAAGCTTCTTTAGTTAGCCTTTGCAAGATGCTTCTCGCAGTTTCTTTCCAGTGTCTAGGCTTATTGCAGTGGAAGCAAACTCCTTTGCTATCCATATCAGTTTTGTTCTTATTATCCTTTGTTTTTGCCTTTCTATTTACCTTCTTAGAATCGTTCTTCTTTTCAGAAGATCCTTTGGCCCCTACTAGTAAGACATGGTCTTTCTTGGTTGGAAAGTGACTCTCAACATTTTTCAACATGTTAAGCAAATCAACGACACTGATATCTAGCTTGTTCATATGAAAAATTCACAACAATTGTGAAAGGAGTCCGGGAGTGAGTGCAAGATCAAATCTTGGTTCAACTCTCCATCCATGACAAAACTCATTGTCCAAATTGTTCAATCAAATTATCATGTTTAGGACATGTGTCTATACTATAGTGTCATCGGTCATTCCAGATCGGAAGAGCTCCTTAGACATCTGATATCTATCAGTCCTACTTTCCTTACCATCAACTACTTGATGTGCAGGAATATAGTAGGAGCATCCATAGTTTCATGCTGACGCTGAAGCTCGTTACTCATGGATGCGAGCATGATACATTGAGCCAACTATGCATCATCTTCCCACTTTCAAAAAGTAGCAATCTCTTCCTCAGAGGCATTATCTACAACCATTGCAGGGATAGGCGTATTAAAGACATAAGATAGCTTTTTAGCCATGAGAACTATTCTCAAATTCCTTAACCAATCCGTTTAATTCGATCTGATTAATTTAGCATCTAATATGCTACACAGTGATAGTGATTTAGACATTGTAAAATTCTGTAAATGAATTTGTAATTAACAACATTTTAACATACATTCTTTTATTAATTACCAAAATAATTTAGGTCTTATTTTAAATTGGTATCTCCCACTATTTTCTTCAAACTATATTACCCTCAATATATAGTTCGACAATATCTAATTAAAGATATGCTAGTGAGAATAAGGATCCCATTTCAAATGTATATAGCATTGTGTTTGCACAACAAACTATATATAAATAAATAGGTAGACAACTCTTGTCAATTACATCAACTATGTAACTCCTTGTATTTTGCCTCTTAAATCATAATGGTCAAGTGTGTGCACATCCGAACTAAAATGATTTAAGTTAAGTCGAACCCAACATTTTTTATATAAGTGAAGAGAAAACTATGTGACCCTTGTGTGTGCACAACAAAGCAAAGAATGTTCAATTCCTTATAAACATCATATGTAATAAAAATAATATCTTAAATATTTAATACTTGCCTTGTGTGTGCACAACAAACTCATATTAAATATTCTATACTCTATTGTTTATATCATGCTAGAAGGCGACGTTCGATATTCCAAATATCTTTGAACGTTACAACTTAATATAAAAATTTGAGGGGTTTGTTATTAATTTGTCTCATCTTGTTTAGCGCGCATGCACATATATATATAAAATATGCATCATATTAATAAACATGCGAAGTATGTTTGCATAAAATATAATATATATAGTATAAGCATGCACATATAGAATACTATATTCTACTTGGATTGATTATGAACTTTATTCTAGTTTGGTTCACTAGAGCCACCAAGTGAACCAAAAAGTCAAACCCTAGGGGTGCAAGAATTAATATTTAAATATAACTATTACATTTAAACTCGGGCTCCATTACAAATGGGTCTTCACGCGCTCCTTGCTCCTTGATCTCTAATTCTTCAAAAATTAATTCTAACTATTCCTATTACATAACTATTTTAAAATAAATAGAAACCTTGATCAGCAGTCAAGGGGAAGTACATAGGAGGGAGATAGAATTTATATTAAGAAAAAAAATTAGAGAAGACGAGGTATGCACATAAACCCCATTTAATAAAAACCCATACATTCATGAATCCAACTAAAATAAAATTCAATCACGTTCGTCAATAGTCCATAATCAATCCCATTTATTATCATACATATCACAATATGCATCAATAAATAACATTCATCTCATGAATAATAAACATTTAATATATATATTGATATCATTTAATGGGCAAATTTAGTTAGTATAAAATCTAATTTTGAATCAAAATAAACTCCTTTATTTTAATCCAAATTTAAATCAAAATAAAACTATTTTATTTTAATTTATCCAATTTTGAATAAAATAAACTATTTTATTTTAATCAAAATCTTTAATCAAAATAAACTCCTTTATTTTAATTAATTATGGAATCCAATTCCATATAAAAAAATCCTTTATAAAAGGAAAACATGATTCTCTTTCCTATTCACAAATAAACTCCTTTATTTTTGAATAATATGAAATCTTATTTCATATCTAAATAAACTCCTTTATTTAAGGAAAGATAGATTTTTTTCCTATTCACAAATAAACTCTTTTATTTTGAATAATATGAAATCTTATTTTATATCTAAATAAACTCCTTTATTTAAGGAAATTAGGATTCTCTTTCCTATTCACAAATAAACTCTTTTATTTTGAATAAATATGAAATCTTATTTCATATCTAAATAAACTCTTTATTTAAGGAAACATAGAATCCAATTTCAACTCCAATTAGTTATCATGGAATCTAATTCCAACTCTAATTAGTTAGCATGAAATTTAATTTTAAAATTAAAATAAACCTTTTATTTTAAAATTAAAATAAACTTTTTATTTTAAGATTAAAATAAATTTTTATTTTAATTATAAAATTATTAAGAATTATATATATATGTTAATATATATATATATATATATATATATATATATATATATATATATATATAAAATATATAACTAAACCCATGAAATAAAATGTTAGTATATATTATTTTGAGAATCTGGACCACGTATTCTTGGAATCCATGAAATCACATGCTCCCTTGAATCTCCATTATTATTTTAATTTCCGTGGAGCAAATATCAGGAATTCAGTGACTAATACACGTGAACCCCTTTAAAATTTTTTTTTGACCCAGATAATATATATAAAACGTTATCACCACGGAAATCATGAAATGCAAAAGGTAGGATTTGCGAATCAAAGGGTTTTTTTTTTGTTTTTTTTAAAAAATTTGATACAGTAAAATTATGCCCAATTAAATTATTCTAAACACATATCAATATACATATCAAATTAAAATAATTAATAATTTGCATAAAAGTTTGGCTCTGATGCCACTGTTAGGTTTGTAATATTCATGAATGCAATCAAATTGCATAAAATAAGCGGAAACGTGAAAAATCAGAGTTTTAAAATTTTACAAACTATATACCCGGATCACCCTTTATGCACAATTATTAATTAAACGAAAAAAAAGAACAAGAATCATACCCTTAAAGATCCAAGCTTCCTTAGGTACAAGTTCACCTCCAATCCTTTTCGTGTTCAACTTGAATCCACCGGGTTTGGTTCCTTCCTTTGATCAACGTTAGCCACCCAAGTGTTTCCAAGGAAGAAGAAGAATTCAAGATGATGGGTGGTTGGCTAAACCCTAATTTTTCTATCTCTATAGAAAAAAGAGCGTACTCTCCAACAATTGGAATAACGTCTGTTGTTAAAAATCAACAACCTCTACACCCATAATAAAACTCCTCTTATTTATAGATGTGGCAACCCTCCTTAACAATTAAGGAATTGGGTTTTTTATTTTAATTAATTAAATTTTTTTAATTAATTAAGCTCCCTAATCTTATTAGGGATAATTAATTAAACTCTTTTAATTAATTAAGTTCCCTAATCTTATTAGGGATAATTAATTAAACTCTTTTAATTAATTTGCCTCCTAATCCTATTAGAATATTTGAGAGTACTTTTTATTAATTAATTCCCAAACTCCTTTAGAATTAAATAATAATAATAGTAATAATAATAATAAGACTCTCTTATTAATTTATATTTAATATTTCCAAAATATTAAATAATAAATATTAAGCTATTTAATTTATTCTATCACCATAGATTAAATTAAATATAATTAACTTATTATTACGATTATGCCATTAACTTCTTAAATAATTATTCTTCCTTTTATGGTGTGACCCTTTAGGTTCTCCATATTAAACCGGTTGTGAATAAATCAATTAGAACAATTCTAATCTTATTTAAATAAATAAATTAAACTAATAATTTATTTTAATAAATAATATTTATTCTACAATAGGGATAAGCCTCCCTAGCGATCAACGACTTTCCAGATAATATAGATTTCAACATTAATCATAAAAGAACCTTTTGAGTAAATAGTTATCGTGATAATTCAATCCTTCCACCATACAATGTCCCAATTAAATATAAAACATGGAAATTATCATCAAGTCTTATTTTATTTAATTATATGTATTTCGATCCTTAAATGCACAACTCAAATAATGCAAATTAGAAACTCCTTTCTAATTTCATTCTCTTATCGCCAAGGACTACTGGGTTGTCATTTATCTAATCACATAGGACATTTTCTTCTTTACTAGAAGTGGTAGATTCTTTTATCGATCATACATTATCTCCATGTATAACTTATTATACCCAAGCATACCCTTTGATATACCCTAAGGGTCTTAAGGAATAAGTCAAAGTATAACTCATCATACACAAGATACTATGATGATCTCAAGTCCAAGGATCACTAGACTACTATCACTACAGAATTCCTATCGACAAGCAAGTAAAACTCCATTAGGTATTCCTTAGCGAGCCATGCTCAAATGAACTTATTCTCTAATAAGCACCTACATACTTGCTTTAGTGTCTCCACACAAATGATCATGAGATCAATCATCCTCATCCAATGAGCAAGCAACGTATGTATCAATCTATCCGGATTCACTAATTCCCAATTTAGTAATCCAACGATTGGGAACTATTTTAGTTTTAAGCTTTTTATGAATTTAGATCTCATTAGAATGATCATCATCATTATTCTAAAAGCATTGCTTAAAACTATGGGTTTATCACATATTATAAAACAACATCATGTAGATAATTAAAAGCCTTTAATAAATTAATACCTTTTATTAATAAATGAATAAGATTGTTTACAAAGTATATGCTTTATCATCAAACATGATTGGCTTGTGTGCATACTATTTTCAAGCTTATTTGTTGGTCGGTTATAATATAGGGATATTATGTGATATGTTAATTTGATTAATTAACCCTTGTTTTATGGCAGTATTTGAGAATGGCAACTGAGAATGTTAACAGTGGAGTAAATAAGACCGTGGAGACTCCTTTACTCACCAATGAGGACAACGTGCAACAGGCCGACAATGTTCCTCCTGTAAACAACACCACTGATCAGACGATGAACGATGGGATGTTTAGAAGCTTTATGCAGTTCATGCAAAATAAGACGAGGGAGACTCGTGTACAAAATACAGGTGGAAATGATATCAACGCACGGTTTATCACAGCCAAGCAGTTCAAGGAGTTGGGACCACCAGAATCTTGGGGAAAGCTGGATCCGATTAAGGCGGAGACGTGGGTCAAGCAAATTACCAAGATATTCGATGTATTAGGATGCACGGAGGAACAGAAGGTTCCATTCGCCACTTTTATGTTCCGTAATGAGGCATATTACTGGTGGGAATCTGTGAAGCGTACCCATCCAGCCGCACTCAGCATGTCTTGGGAGACATTTCAGAAACTATTCAATGACAAGTACTTTCCTAAAAGTATTCGTCATATGAAGGAGGTGGAGTTTATTAGACTGGAGCAAAATAACATGACGGTGTCCCAGTACGAGGTGAAGTTCGCGGAGTTATCTAGGTTTGCACCTCATTTGGTAGAGAATGAGGAACATATGACGCGGATGTTTCTGAGAGGTTTGAAACCTGACATACGTCAATATCTCATTTCTCATAAGTTTTCTCTATATTCATATGTTGTCAACGTGGCTCAATTATTAGAGCGAGATAACGAGTACGTTCAACTGAGGGACCACAACCAAGGTCATACCGGTGACAGCAGTCATCGAAACAACGATAACCAGCGGGAAAAGAAAAATACGGACAAAAGTGGTAACCACTATGGTGGTAATCATGGCCATGATAATAGAAGAAGCGAGTCGGGAGGATATTTTAAAAAGAGAAGGTACAACAATGACAATGCGAAGACGTCAGCACCAACAACAACTGGTTCTAAGGGTGGAGAACGACCACCGGTCGTATGCTATAAATGTGGAAAAGAGGGACATATGAGCCCAAACTGCCCACAACAGTTCAAGTTATGTTATAATTATGGAAAGGAAGGACATATCGCTCGAGATTGTACTATAGCAAAACCAAGTCCAGCATGGATGGTGACTCAAAAGGCTGTCCCAGAAAAGTCAAAGTCAACTATTCTTGGAAGAGCGTTTGTCGTGACTGGTCAAAATGCGAGGAACCCAAACGAGGTGATCACTGGTAAGTTAATCATAAATTCTTGTGAAGTTTATACCTTACTAAATACAGGTGCTACCCATTCATTTATCTCTCCTACTTGTGCTCAATGTTTAAACTTGACTCTGGAGAAATTAGACTTTGACTTATCTGTGGAGACTCCGTTAGGAGAAACTTTCATTACATCCGCTGTTTATAAATCTTGTTTGATCCAAGTTAGCACCATTACATTACCTGTTGACCTTATCTCTTTAAAGATACTTGCATTTGACGTGATTTTAGGGATTGATTGGTTAACTACCCATCATGCCAAAATTGATTGTTTTCGTAAGGTTGTTAGTTTTCATATTCCTAACCAACTTGTTGTGCGAATTCAAGAAACTAAACCATTAAAATCAATCACTGTCATATCAAGCCATAAAGCCATTCGTTTATTAAAAAATGGATGTCAAGCTTTCTTAGCCCATATTATGGATTTAAATAAAGACACATCAGATTTGAATAAAATTTTTGTTGTTAGTGAATTTCCTGATGTATTTCCTAAAGAACTTCTCGGTCTACCCCCAGAACGTGAAGTTGAATTCTTTATTGATCTTGAACCTGGTACAAAGCCCATTTCTAAAACCCCAAATCTAATGGCTCCTGTAAAATCCCAAATTTTACGAATAAAGATTTAATTTTCTCGAAATATTTTTTTTAATATTATGATGTGAATTTGAGATAATGTTATAGTTGTGGGTAGTATTTATAAATTTTGCAAAGTATGCAAGTTGTTGTATTATATTCAATTGGTCGGAGAATATTTGTTTTAGTAGGGAATATTCGTACGACGGGACAATCATTGGTAGACCCCACAACAGAATTATTGTCGGATTGAGAAAACGACAAAAATATTTTTATGAAAATAACGAAGGATGTTTTACCGTTAAAACTGTTGAACTACTCGGTAGTAAAAGTACGAATAATCTGGCGTGGTTGCATAGTAGCACACCGTATTGATTATTGATGTTTACGTGAGAAGTCACTCAGTTTTGTTCAATTATTGCTACAGTAGTTGCTACATAGTATCTCACGTTATTTGATTCAATTAATGTTGATTGGTATATATATATATATATATATATATATATATATATATATTATATAAATTTTGTTTTATTAGTATTATTAATGTAATAAAACAGAAAAACATTTTATATAAAATGTAATACTTTTATAAAGTTATTCGTTTTATTTAGGCTAATAGTAAAATCTTTTATATATAAAAACAAAATACTTTTATAAAGTTATTCATTTTATTAGACAATAATTAGAATATATTATATTTTATTATGCATAGTATTTGTATAGTGCCTGCATAGTATTTGCATAGTAAAATCTTTTTAAAAGTTATTCGTTTTATTAGATTATAAATAGAATATAGTATATTTTATTTAAAAGATTTTTGTTTTATTAGAATATTTTATTAAATCAATCTGGACCGTCCGTTTAAAGTAAATCGATCTGGGCCGTTCATGGATTGGTTACTATTCAGTCCATTCTTCTATAAATAGAAGCTCATTCCTTCATTATTTCTTACTTAATTCACTTTGAAACTCTAGAGAGAGAAACCGTAGAGAGAATTATTCTTCTATCTCGAAAGCGTATTTCTTTAACGTTTAAGAAAGCTTTGAGCGTAGTGCAAGTTTCTTCAAGTATATCCCCGCCCTACCGTCGGAGTACTTTTCTTTATAAGGTAAGGGGTATTATTTTACATATTCATGAATAGAACTTCATTATTCCATTCTTTATTATAATATTGGAATAACTCGTGATACTATGGACTACCCTATACTTGGTGAAATTCTTCCATCATTTCATTCTTTATTATTACGTTGGAACATCACATGCGTGCGCGTTATTACTGGACCTAATTCCGTTATTCTTTATTATTCTGTTGGAATATCCTCGTCTATGTGTTTTAATATGGGACTGGTTCCGTTATGTATTATACATTTGAATAACCTATCTATCGCCAAGTACCGCATGCATGGTGATTTTCGTTGTTATTCCTTTCTTTATTATTCATTGGAATATCCTCCGCATGCGTATTACGCTTTGACACCGGGTTCCATTATTTATTATTCATTGGAATAACTGCCATACAAGCAATCTTTGCATGCATGGTAATTTCTTTTGTTATTCCATTCTTTATTATACTCCATTGATTAAAGTTTTGACTTCTAAACTCCATGAAATTAGTGGAATATCCTTGATATTTGCGCGTCATCCAATATCTTTTCATGGAAATATTCTTTTGAGTATTCTTGAATTTTACTCTACAAAGAAGTATCATGTTGACAATTTGAACGTTATTAGTTCCTGGATAATTTAATTCTTGAACTTGTTTTATTTAATTCTTATATCATTGTTATCATCCTCATGTTTATATTATGTCTAAAGTCATATATGGCCTGTAGTGCATAGATGGACTTGGTATGATTATGACCAGGGATTATTCGGTATAATCATGACCGTAATGTTACAAATGATGTGGAAAAAGTCCTCATTGGCCCGTAATGCATTGATGGACAGATTTTGGTATGATTATGGCTATGGATTCTCTTCGGTCAAGGGTACAAAGATGAATTATTTTATGGCATGATCAGAACCGTTGATGAAAACACGATTATCTTTGGCCCGTAGTGCATGGATAATTCGTGGTCGTGATACTAAAGAATATCCTTGGCTTGTAGTGTAGGGATGATTTGATAATGTGGATTATTTATTAAGCTGAGTCTCAGCGATAAAAGTGATGAAAAACCTTTTAAATCATAAAAGATAGTAGATTTTATTCTCTACTTGACTCTTTTAATGGATTGCTTGTAAGATTGCGCTTAAACTTGATGTCTATTGTATTTTATCAGTTTAACATTGTTGTAGACTAATGATAATTTATTCTGCATTATCTTAGTCATAATATTTCTTACTTGGCTAGTTGAGCACACCGTTTTCTTTCACTATTCTCTTTAAGAAATGAGAACGTAGTCGGGACTAGTCGGGGAACGGAGTGATGGTCCAGATGATAGTATTAGTAGTCCTCACTATTCTGTTAAATAGTGTGACAATAAATGTAATGAGGACTTATTCTGAGAGTGGATATTGTCTAGAAGAGAATAATTGTTTTAAAACTCACAACTCTCTTGTTGTATATTAAAGATTGTATTCGTATTCTGTACCATGTATTTAGAGACTCAGAATAGGTGATGTATACCTATTTTGGGGGATTCACGGTTGGTATCAAAGCTTAGGGATATGATCCCTGGCTAAGATGTGAGACAAGAACTAGGAGGGGAGAGACGGGGAATTCCTTCGCTAGTATGACCTACCTAAGTTTATTTGATATTTAATTGGTCGGTCAGAGTATAGGGATAATATGTGATATGTTAATTAACCCTTGTTTTGTGGCAGTATTTGCAAATGGCATCCGAAAATGTTGAGATAAGCAATGAAACACATGAGATCGTTGAGACACCTTTAAGCACTAACCAGGTTAATATGATGTCAGACGAAGAAGAAATTAGAGATATCTATGTGGTGCGTGAAGAACTAATAGTTGCACCTGAGCTAGTTGCAGAGGTAGCAGCTGATAGTGAGGAAGAAGAGGAACCTGAGGAGAATTTATTAGAAGAATTTTATGATCAAAATTTACAATTACAAAATCGTATTCATGAGTTAGAAGAGCAGGCTGAAGAATGGCAGGCGGTCGTGGAGCAAAGAGATGTAACAATTTAAAATTATGTTACCCGATGTGCGATGCTTGAACAGAAGCACTCTTTGGCAGAGTATAAGATATTAGAGCTGGAATCTGAGAATGCTATGATCAAAGTTCTGATGAAAGAAGAAACAACTGAACGAAGGAGAATAGATGATGCATGGGTAAAAGCCGCACGACGCGTAGATATTGTAGAAAAAGACGTCGGATCCAATAAGGCCAAAATAGATGAAATGAATTTTACTTTTTGGACAACAATTGGGAGAATCCAACATCGAATTCGGAATTACCCTGTGCATAATGGTCAACCCCAATTCGATATGGATCGGAGTATAATGATTCAAATCATGGATCAGGAATGTGATGAAGCACTTAAGGGTGGAATGTACCCTATAGTAAAGTCAAATCCGGTAGTTTAAGTGAGAGCGTTTGTTGAGAAACCCGAACAAAGTTATTACGGGTAAGTTAATTATAAACTCTTGCGAAGTCTATACTTTATTCGATACCAGTTCTACTCACTATTTTATTTCACCTAGTGGTATTCAATGTTTGAATTTAACTCCAGAGAAGTTAGACTTTGATTTATCTGTTGAAACTCAGTTGGGAGAAAACTTCGTTACCTCTACTATCTATAAATCTTTTTTGTTCAAATCAACACTTTCACGTTACCTGTCGATCTTATCTCTTTGAAAATACTTGCCTTTGATGTGATTTTAGGAATCGATTGGTTAACTACTCATCATGCTTTTTGTAAGGTTGTTAGCTTTCATACTCCTAACCAACCTGTTATGCAAATTCAAAGTAACCAAACCACTAAAGTCAATCATTGTCATATCAAGCCATAAGTAAAGAGCCCCGATCCTTTCATTGTTGACTTCCTTGTGTGGAATGCAATGAAGCCAGACTTTCTGTAGGCGACGTTATAAATGACGATGACATGTTGATAGGTATCAATGTGATGTGCTATCCAAGTCTTGGATGAGAGTCACAGTTTTGAATGATATTTCTATTGTTAATAAATTTCCTGACGTATTCTTGAAGACTTCTTAGCCTACCCCTAGAGCGTGAAATCAAATTTTGTATTGACCCCAGTACAAAACCCATTTCTTAAACCCTCAAATATTTCTTCAACTAAAATGAATGTAACATGCGCCAAAGACGTTGACTCGAGCTGTTGAAGATTACGATCGTACCATTCAATACCATCGTGGGAAAATGAACGTGATAGCTGACGTGTTGAGTAGAAGATCGTATGCGTTTACGAGTGCGAATATATGAACCTTTGTGAAGATAACAAATATACGATTAGAATCGACTTTAATCGATAAAGTTAAAGCCGCTCAAGCTACGCACCTGGAGCTGATGAATGTGAAGAAGAAGGTTTAAGAGGGCGTTATTTCAAAAGCAAGAGTTGCTGAAGAGAGGAAATCTCAACCCTCGATTTAATTGGCCCATTTAAAATCCTTGATCGAGTAAGAACTATGGCCTATAAACTCGTTTTACCGCCAAGTATGTCGCGTGTTCATAACGTTTTTAACGTATCGATGTTACGTAAATATGTGAATGACCCAAACCACATTATTGATTTAGAACCGGACGAGATAGCAGATAATTTAACGTATGAAGATGTACCTATTAAAATCCTGGAATATATTCTACGCTTAAAGGTTATACCTCAAGAGTTAGAATCTGATGAAGTGTCCTCATCTGTTCGGCATACCAGGTACGTAAGTAAATTTTGAGGGCAAAATTTCATAAGGAGGGGAGATTGTAAAATCCCAAATTTTACGAATAAAGATTTAATTTTCTCGAAATATTTTTTTTAATATTATGGTGTGAATTTGAGATAATGTTATAGTTATGGGTAGTATTTATAAATTTTGCAAAGTATGCAAGTTGTTGTATTATATTCGATTGGTCGGAGAATATTTATTTTAGCGAGGAATATTCGATTCGACAAGACAATCATTGGTGGACCCCACTGGAATTATTATTTCGGATTGAGAAAACGACAAAAATATTTTTATGAAAATAACGGCGGATGTTTTACCATTAAAACTGTTGAACTACTCTTAGTAGTAAAAGTATAATAATACGCGTGGTTGAATAAGAAGACACGGTATTGATTATTAATGTTTACGTGAGAAGTCACCCGCTTTTGTTAAATTATCGCACATGTAGTTCTTGCATATTATCTCACGTTATTTGATTCAATTATTGTTGATTATATATATATATATATATTTATATTATATATATATATATAAGTTTTGTTTTATTAGTATTATTAATGTAATAAAAGCAGAAAAACTTTTATATAAAACATAATACTTTTATAAAGTTATTCGTTTTATTAGGCTAATAGTAAAATCTTTTATATAAAAATGTAATACTTTTATAAAGTTATTCATTTTATTAGACAATAATTAGAATATATTATATTTTATTATGCATAGTGTTTTGCATAGTAAAATCTTTTTAAAAGTTATTCGCTTTATTAGATTATAAATAGAATATATTATATTTTATTTAAAAGATTTTTGTTTTATTAGAATATTTTATTAAATCAATCCGGACCGTCGGTTTAAAGTAAATCGATCAGACCGTTCATGGATTGGTTACTATTCATCTATTCTTCTATAAATGAAGCTCATTCATTCATTATTTCTCACGAATTCACTTTAAACTCTGTAGAGAGAAACGTAGAGAGAATTATTCTTCTATCTTGAGCATATTTCTTTAGCGTTTAAGAAAGCTTTGAGCGTAGTCCAAGTTTCTTCAAGTATATCCCCGCCCTACCGTCGGAGTACTCTTCTTTTTAAGGTAAGGGGTATTATTTTTCATATTCATGAAGAGAACATCTGTTATTCCATTCTTTATTATTCTATTGGAATAACCTATATACGCGGACTACCCTATACTTGGTGAAATTCTTCATCATTTCATTCTTTATTATTATGTTGGAACATCCTCAGTATAATGCGTTTACACGGACACGGTTCCGTCTTTATTATTACATTGGAATATCCTATGCTCATAGCATTTTTACGGACTGGTTCCGTTATTTATTATTTCATTGAATAACACATACATCTGCATGCTAAAGTACCGCATGCATGGTGATTTCTGTTGTTATTCCATTCTTTATTATTCTGTTAGAATATCCCGTCGATGTGTATTACGCCTGACATGGTTCTGTTATTTATTATTCTATTGGAATAACTTGTCTATGCGAAGTACTGTATGCATGGTGATTTCTTTTGTTATTCCATTCTTTATTATACCCCGTTGATTAAATTTTTGACTTCTATACTCCATGAAATTAGTGGAATATCCTTGATATTTGCGTTTCATCCAATATCTTTTCATGGAAATATTCTTCTGAGCATTCTTGAATTTTACTCTACAAAGAAGTATCATGTTGATAATTTGGATGTTATTAGTTCCTGGATAATTTAATTCTTGAACTTGTTTTATTGAATTCTTATATCATTGTTATCATCCTCATGTTTATATTATGTTGAAAGTCATCTGTGGCCTGTAGTGCATAGATGGACTTGGTATGATTATGACTAGGGATTATTCGGTATAATCATGACCGTAATGTTACAAATGATGTGGAAAAAGTCCTCATTGGCCCGTAATGCATTGATGGACAGTTTTTGGTATGATTATGGCTATGGATTCTCTTCGGCCAAGGGTGCAAAGATGAATTGTTTTATGGTATGATCAGGACCGTTGATGAAAACACAATTATCTTTGGCTCGTAGTGCATGGATAATTAATGGTCGTGATACTAAAGAATATCCTTGGCCTGTAGTGCAGGGATGATTTGATGATGTGGATTATTTATTGAGCTGAGTCTCAGCGATAAAAGTGATGAAAAACCTTTTAAATCATAAAAGATAGTAGATTTTATTCTCTACTTGACTCTTTTAATGGATTGTTTGTTCCGCTGTAGTTAAACTTGATGTCTATTGTATTTTATCAGTTTAACATTGTTGAAGACTAATGATAATTTATTCTGCATTATCTTAGTCATAATATTTCTTACTGGACTAGTTGAGCTCATCCTTTTCTTTCATTGTTCTCTTCAGGAAATGAGAACGTAGCCGGGACTAGTCGGGGAACGGAGTGATGGTCCAGATGATAGTATTAGTAGTCCTCACTATTCTATTAAATAGTGTGACAATAAATGTAATGAGGACTTATTCTGAGAGTGGATATTGTCTGGAAGACAATAATTGTATTAAAAATCACAGCTCTCTTGTTGTATATTAAAGATTGTATTCGTATTCTGTACCATGTATTTGGCGACTCAGAATAGGTGATGTATACCTATTTTGGGGGCATCACAGCTCCTATTGAACTTCAGGAGTTAAAGGTCCAACTGCAGGAGTTGTTGGACATCAGTTTCATTCGTCCTATTACATCTCCTTGGGGTGCTCCTGTTTTATTTGTAAAGTAGAAAGACGGGAGTATGCGACTTTGTATTGACTACTGGGAATTGAACCATGTCACCATCAAGAATAGGTATCCGCTACCTCGCATTGATGACTTGTTTGACCAGTTGCAAGGAGCACAATTCTTTTCAAAGATCGATCTTCGTTCTGGATATCATCAATTTAAGATTAGAAGCGAGGATATTCCAAGATCGCCTTTTAGAACTCCTAAGATGCGAGCATTATGAATTCTTAGTCATGTCTTTTGGATTGACTAATGCTCCCGCGACTTTCATGGATATGATGAACCGAGTATTTAAGGAATATTTGGATTAGTTCGTTGTTGTCTTTATTGATGACATCCTCATATATTCCAAAAGTTGTGAAGATCATGAGCACCATTTGAAGCTGGTACTTCAAAGGCTTCGTGAAAACAAGTTATATGCCAAGTTGAAGAAATGCGAGTTCTGGCTTGAGGAAGTAGCATTCCTTGGGCACGTGGTGTCAAAACATGGAGTATCTGTTGACCCGGCAAAGATTGAAGCAATACAAAGTTGGGAGCAACTGAAGTCAGTGACCGAAGTATGTAGCTTTATGGGCTTAGCTGGTTATTATCGGAGATTCGTGGAAGGATTTTCTCGAATTGCTACTCCATTAACTCAGCTGACTCGGAAAGATATAAAATTCGTATGGAGCGAGGAATACGAGAAGTGTTTCCAAGAGCTTAAGAGGAGACTTATTTAGGCACCTGTTCTGACAATACCGTCTGGTTCGGATGGATTTGTTATCTACAACAATGCTTCAGGCAAAGGGTTAGGATGTGTTCTCATTCAACATGGGAAAGTCATATTCTATGCCTCGCGACAACTTAAAGAATATGAGAGGAATTATCCTACTCATGATGTAGAGTTGGCAGCAGTCGTTTTCGGGTTTAAAGATCTGGAGGCACTATCTATATGGGGAGAAAGTGGAGATATATTTAGACCATAAAAGCCTCAAATATTTCTTCACCCAAAAGGAACTCAACATGCGGCAATGATGTTGGCTTGAGCTGTTGAAAGACTACGACCATACCATTCAATACCATTCTGGAAAAGCAAACGTGGTAGCTGACGCGTTGAGTAGAAGATCATATGCAGGAACGAGTGTGATGTTGTCAACACAAAGGCCCATTTTGTGTGATTTACAAAAGTTGAAGATAGAATTCAAGACTCCGAGGACCCATGCGATGATGACAAGTATATGCATAGAACCAACTTTAATCGATGAAGTTAAAGTTTCTCAAGCCACAGACTCGGAGCTGATGCGTATGAAGAAGAAAGTACAAGAAGGTGTTATCCCAGAAGCAAGAATCGATGAAGAAGGAATACTTCGAGTCCACTCCAGACTTTGTGTTCCTAACGAATCTGATTTGAAGTACAAGATCATGATGGAGGCACATAATACACCATTTGCAATCCATCCTAGAAGTACCAATATGTATTGTGATCTTCGACATACATTTTGGTGGAACAATATGAAGAGAGAGATTGCGAAGTTTATCTCGAGGTGTTTAACTTGTCAATGTGTAAAGGCAGAACATCAAGTGCCAAAGGGTCCATTGCAACCACTTAAGATTCTGAAATGGAATTGGGAACACATTACCATGGATTTCGTTATGGGTCTTCCCACGGTTTCTCAAGGCATAGATGCGATTTGGGTTATTATTGATAGATTAACTAAGTCTGCTCATTTCTTGCCGATACGGGAGACTTATTCCCTTGAACGTCTTGCTCGTATGTACGTGAATGAGATTGTGAGATTTCATGGCATGCCAGTATCCATAGTTTCAGATCGTGACCCAAGATTCACTTCACGATTTTGGGTTAGCTTGCAAAAAGCTATGGGCACGGATTTACGATTTAGTTCGGCATACCATCCTCAAACAGACGGACAATCAGAGAGGACTATTCAAACTCTTGAAGATCTATTAAGACTCTGTGTCCTAGACTTCAAAGGGAGTTGGGATAAGTATTTACCATTGGTGGAATTCTCCTACAACAACAGTTATCAGACAAGTATAGGTGTGGCCCCATTTGAAGCATTGTACGGACGAAAGTGTCGCTCTCTAGTATGTTGGGACGAGGTGGGTGAAGCAACATTGTTGGGACCAAAGTTGGTATGTATGACTATAAAAAAGATCCAAATGATTCGACAACGTATATAAACGACACAGGATCGACAAAAGAGTTATGCGGATCTTCATCGAAAGGATGTGGAATTTAGTATTGGGGATCATGTATTATTGCGTGTGGCTCCATGGAAGGGAGTTACAAGATTTGGGAAGAGAGGAAAGCTCAATCCACGATTTATTGGTCCATTTCAGATTCTTGACCGACTAGGAAACGTGGCCTATAGACTCGCATTACCTCCAACTATGTCTCGTGTTCATAATATTTTTCACATATCTGTGCTACGTAAATATGTGAAAGACCCGAACCACGTTATTGAGTTAGAACTGGATGAGATAGCTGAAGACTTAACGTATGAAGAGGTACCTGTCAAGATCTTGGATAAGAAAGAGCATGTCCTACGCACAAAGGTTATACCAAAAGTCAAAGTTTTGTGGAGGAATCATGTTATTGAGGAAATGACCTGGGAGTTAGAAACGGAAATGAAAGCGAGGTATCCTCACCTTTTCAAAACATCAGGTACGCACGTCAATTTCGAGGATGAAATTTCATAAGGAGGAGAGGTTGTAAGACCCCAACTTATTATAAATTAAATTAAATTTCTTCTATTTATTATTTTGAAATAGTAAGGGTTGATTTGATTAATGTGGTTAGTTATGGGAAAAATACGCAAACATTTCAAATAAGCAAGTGGTTATAAAATATTCATTGTTGTAAGGGAATATTCGTTTGGTGGTGGGATATTCTTGCTGTCGGAGAGTATTTGTATGACGGCGTAGCTTTGTGTGGGCCCCATAACGGAAAGCGATTGGATGAAGAAAATGACAAGTATAAGTTATTTATAAATAATGGCGTAGTTGTTACCGTTAATACTGTTGGAATACCCGGTGGTTAAAACACAGTAGCACACGATATTGCACCAATTATTGATTCTTACATAAGAAGGCACTACTCAATAATTGTTACAGTAATTACTATTCAATATTTTATTTTATTGATTCAATAATTGTTGCGTTGATATTAATATTATTGTTGTTTCAATAATTGTCATTACACAGTATTTTCCATTATCAGATCAATAATTCATATTATTTGAATAATATTATTAGATAGCATTATTGGCAATGTCTAGAAAGTTCTGTCTAAGGAGAGGTTCGGTCACCTAATTGTGCGCTAGTAAGGAGAAATCCTTATTGGAAAGCCCCCTCTTTCCTAGGAACGACCTGGTTGCCAGTATTGTGATTCTGTAATATTATTTGTGAATAATTAATTATTGATTTATATGATAAGGAAAATATTCATTTTATGTGGATATAGATGGAGAAAATTTTTATGTGACAATTGTTAAAAAATTGATATTCTATCTTTACTGATAAAATAATTCATTTAAATATATTATTATATTATAATAATATAATAATGGTGATATTTTTACAATGTGTGATATATGAATAAATGAGGAGGAAGAGTATTTTTGTTACGAAAAATATTTAAAACATGTTTTTCATGTTTGTGGACCCCATTTCTTGACTGAAATTTGATTATAGCCTGCAAAATCGACCGTATGTGGATTTCGGTCAATTTTTGTTTGGAATTTGGAAAACATTTCTTCTACAAAGTTGTAGAGAATTAAATTTCCTATGGAATGGACTTAAGATTTGAATTTTTCTGATAAAAGGGCTATTTATTATGAATTATTGAAGTTTCGAAGTTCCAGAATAATTGATTTTTGAAGTTTTAATTGTTTTATTTAAGAAAAATGTTTTTCTTACTTTTATTGAGTGGATGGCTGATGTTTGGACTCAATTGGTGTGCGTAGGAAGTTTAAAAATAATAATAATATTTTATTAAATTTTCTGCTTTGGTGTTCTAAGCATTTTCCTATAAATAGGGTGCTTAGGTTAGAATTGAAAATCACACCAGAAACTGAAATCTTCTCTCTCTATATTATCGGCGTATTCCTATGTGTATTTTGATACTTTGAGTGTTGCTATACTGATGCAAGTTCCTTCAAAGACTATATCTAGTATTCGGTAAGGAAATCTTGCTCTTTTCGAGGTAAGGGATATTATTTTTTATAAATGATATTAATTCTTTCAATATCATTATCTTAGAAATATTGGTAAGATTTTTCTTGTGAAATTCTTGTCTTTTAGTGTGGGGTTCTTATTCACGTATCGACACTATTCACGATATATTAATTATTCACGAATACTTTGCCTTTATTCACGAATCTGCCACTATTCACACAAAAAAAAATTAAAATTTTGTTTTCTATCCAAAATATCTATTATGGATACTAGCTTTGATTGTATCCATGTTTTGGTCTTCATTCTTGAATTTTACTCCACTATGGTTATTTATGATGTATTTTTGAACTGGGATTGTTTAAAGTACGAATCCTTAATATTTGTTCTTTTATTTCACTGGATTCGTTTTCTTTAAAATATTTTTCATCATCCTCAGTCCTAAATGATTATACTACTGAATATCTTTGGCCTGTAGTGTAAAGATGAATGATTTTTCGATGAATATCATTGTCCGTAGTAGCAAAGAGATGAGCAGTGTTGAGATGAACATAACCAACTGATGAATATCTTTGGCCTGTAGTGCAAAGATGAATATTTGATTCAAGATGTATATTGATTGATGTTATAGGGATAAAATATTGATGATGGACTTTAAAATTCATAGATAATAGTACATTTCATTCTCTACGTAACATTTCTATGAATTATTATTTCTGTTGCGAATATTGATCTGAAACTTGTTGTCTATTATATTCTCACAGATTTTTCCCTGTTGAAGACTAACTATAATTTGTTTTATATTATCTTAGTCATAATATTCTTTACTGAGCTAGTTGAGCTCACCCTTTTCCTTTTTGTTCCATTTTTCTTCTAAGGAGGCGAGAATGTAGCGAGTACTAGTGGGGGTATGGAATGAAGGTTCTAGGAAGTTGTTTTTGAAGTCCTCACTATTTTGTAAAATAGTGTATTAATAATTGTAATGAGGACTTATTTGGGTGTGAATATTGTCTAGATGACAATATTTGTATTTAAACTCACAGTTTATGTGTTGTCGTATTTTGCACGACAATTGTATTAATAAAGTTGTAGTTGTTTCTGTACCATGTATTTGGCGACTAAGAATGGGTGTTGTATACCTATTTTGGGGGCATCACAGTCCGTACCAATCTGGATTTGCTTGGGGTTTTCTGAGGTTCTAAGGTTAAAATAGGTGGTTTGATCAAGATTTGGCATGGGTTTGTCTTCGACCCATTCTTTGATCTCTTGAGGTATCTCATAGTCCTCTTGTTCAATCTCCATTAAGTCAGAGTCCAACTTTACATCAAAGTTACAGTCCTTATGAAGAGTAGGCACCTCATCAGCAAGTTTAAGCGCATATATCTTTAAAGTCTTGAAACAAAATGCTTTCACTTAATATATGAAAGTATTTAATCATACAAAGTGTTAGCATAAAATTGACCAAAATAACTGCTAATACTATGCAACAAAAGTAAGTAGTTATTGCTATCTACAGGGCAGAGGGAGTTTTTGCATTTTTACCCTTGTCAGCAAATGCAAGAAGTACTGCTCTAATTGCCAAGGGTCAAGTCCTGGTGGACAGCTGTGATGAAGGGGCTGTTATAGTTCTCCTTCTCTTTAACGATGACCATGATGTCTAGACAATCATCATCTGGGATGTCTCTGTTCATACCCTCCGTATGGACAAGGAGGCGCTTGTTTGTCAAATGTTTATTTATTTCTTGTTTGCGCCTTTGATTCCTTTCCTCTGCCTCTGGGTCTGGAATCAGGACTTCCTATCCTTTAACATGTATCGGCTTAGGAAAAACCATGGCTACCATAGGGGCAGGAACTTTCCATAAAAGCCATACAAGACTAGCTCCTGTAGGTTTAGGCAGATGCCTTATAGATGAAGGAACCGGTTTATGCTTATGTGGGTTCCTGTGAGTGGACCCAGAGGAGTAGCCTAGTCCGGTTGTCCCTGTCTGGCTGGGGTCTTGAATTAGGCATTTGATTCCTTGATCATCCTTTCCTAACCCCTGTCCAGGTTGAAGACCTAAGGATGTCATCTCTTGACTTGTCGACATTACCTCGGCGGATACTCTGGGTATTAGAGGTGGAACCCCAATGGGATGATAGTGAGTGTTGCTCACCTCAAGGGCTTAGAAGCTGACAGGCTCAACATCTTCATTGAAACTGATAAGGGGTATATCACTTTGAACAGGACATTCTGGCTCGGCATTGACAGTGATCAGATTACTGTTGATGATATACTTGAGCTGTTGTTGAAGAGTAGATGGGACAGCTCGTGCCATATGAATCCAATGTCTTCCCAGTAGTAAATTTTATCCTGTAGTGATCTTGAGCACTTGGAAGGATATGTAAAATGTATGTGGACTGATTTCCACGGGTAGTTCAATCTCTCCAACAACATTTTGCCGAGATCCATCAAAAGCTTTGATGATTATGTGGCTGTTTTGAATCCTGTTGAGATTGATGTTGTGACACCCCCAAATCCGGTACTTCCATTACCACAGGATTTGGTGTTCACTGTACAAACATCATCTATCTATCTACCCATAAATAAATGCAAACCATGCAATAGATAGAAATAAATAATAAATCTCTCCCCTTAGGGGGTTACATCAACTACATAATAAATAAATCCCAGGTTACTCTAACCTTAAATCATCTGTGCGAAAAATATAAACAAATAAGTCTTAAGTAACATCAATTCTAATCATCATTACATAACCACAATAATAAAGCAGTCTTCATTACTTGCTAATCTTTCCCTTGCCCTTACTAGTGGAAGGTTCATCTGCTCTTTCGTTCTTAACTGCAATGTTATTATTATGCAAGAGTGAGCACGATTGCCCACAAGTATAACAATATAACAATGAATAATAACATGCGAGAGAAAAAATAACTTCTGATATAAAGCTCAACTTTTGAATCAAGAATGGATAACATGAATAAAAAGAAATTCGGAGGGTCATAAGACCTTGAACTATATCCTAGGTTGTCAAGTGTTTTTTTTTTACTTGAAACCTTTAACAGTCATAAGACTATGGACTCTTCTTCTCGTACTTAGGGGGATCAGTTCTTAGTACCATACTGTGCATAATATCTTAACGCTAAAGCGTAAATAATCCCCCTATCTGAGGTTGTTCATCTCGATTTGACATTCGAGTCGCTTTAAAAGGAAGTTTGGTTTGGATAATTCATCAAGGGATTCTAAAATTTAGAACGCTCATCAACTATGGACTAGTCGAATCAATAAGGGTTCGCTAGTCTAACAAGGTTTAACAGTAAACGAATATTTAACTTGAATAACATCTCAAAAGGTATACAATAGAATAATTATTGTATAACAATATCATGCTTAAAGATTAATAAACTTTAATATACAAGACATGTTTGATCAATAATAATGAGAACTTGCTCAATATTGAAAGATGAATTAATCAACTTATATAACGATAACAAGTAGGGTTAGGAAACTTACTCAACGAAAGTTTAGGGTAAGAAACTTGCTCAATGTAACAAGATAAGGTTTAGAAACTTGCCTCGTGCGTAGATTACACGTTAATAAAACTCGTTCTTTGATATAAATCCTACATATTATTCATGTTCACAACACCAATCAATTATCACGTAATAAACATCACAAGTTTATTCTTTGTCTAACTCGAGTTCATGACTATACTTAGTCAATTACTACACTTATTGTCAAAAATTAAGACTTCACAAACAATAAGGTAACTATGCATTTGATCATTCAATTCACACATAATTGTGTTATGGACATGTTAAGAATTTATTTTAACATCTCATTATAGGTCTAGCAAGTCTTTATAATCATTAGACTAAGTTCTATCACATTTCCATACTTGTACACTTTTAAAACTCATTTCGACCATTACGCTAAGTGGTAGGCTGTATTTCACTTTTATTTATATCTTGTCTTGCGGCCGCAGTGTGCAGCCTGCATGGTCTTGATGGCCTTGATGTACATGGCTAACTGTGGCTGCTGTGAGTGAGTGAGTCTCAGGCCTAGAGTTGCCATGCATGACATGACACTCTAGATTCGAAATTTTCGGTTCATGAAGAACACATAGAATTCAAATGAAATAAACTCTACGTGATCATTAATTTCACCAATATAAACATACCCACAAGCTAGAATTTATACATAACCATTACCCAACATATATAAAGTGATTTTAACCTATTAAAACAAATAATCATAGAATTAGAGCATGCAAATTGTACTATTCTTGATGTTCTTGAAGTTCTTGAACAAAAACATGGATTTTAATGCTACAGATTCGTTATAAAGCCAAATCCAACCATTCAAGTTTCATTTTGTTCATTTTAACATGCATAATCATATTAATGTGTGAATTTTGCAAAATAAATTATATTTGACATATAAAAATCACGTATAAGGCCATATGGCCATATCACGTACTCTGTAATCGTATACTATAAAATTTCAGCTTAAGCGATGATATGGAATTATGCATATATATATATAAAACATGCCACTACTTACTCGAATTATTACATATATTCTTATAACAACTTTCCAATTTCTTTGAGATTCATAGAAGACTTTAAGCCATATTCATGAAACTTAAAAGACGTAAAATAAGAATTTGGGTTGAAGAGAATTACCCAAGCGTAGATTAAATAAAATGACAATTCTCTCTACTTCAATCACAGAGTTTCTCCCAATCTCTCTCAAAACTTCTCAAACTCTCTCTTTGATTCTCTCTGTTAAGCTCTTTAGACTTAGGCAAATAATAAAGAAGAAAGAAAAAGACGTATTGTTAATAAGGAGAAGAACTGACGCGCGTTGGTGGTCAGTTACCCAGTCATGGGTAACTTCCCTCAACTCCCATTAAGGCCATGTTTGGCTAGCATACTAGGTTTCAAAACCCATTATTTTAATAAAACCTTATCATATAGTTGAAAAAAATGTCACATCCATTATAAAATAAATCAAATATCTAGTTTAATTTATTTAAATAAAATAAAATAATTTCTCATTAATTCACATAGTCACATGATTAAATTTTCTCATTTAATAATAATATCAATTATTAAATCTCTAATTAATAATTAAATTAATTAAAATAACAAAGGCTTATTAAATATTTCTTTTAATTCAATAAGCTCACATAAATACATACATCGAATAATAAAATTCTCCACTTCAATTTAATAAATATAACACATATAATTAAATTATTCTATCACAACTTCATCAATTAATTAATTAATCTAATAATTAATTCATCAAAAAATATTTATTTAATCCAATAAATATTTAAATTAAATTACAAAATCTCGGTTGTCACATCTTTCCCCTCTTAAAAGGATTCTGTCCTCAGAATCACAACTTAATAATTCGTCCCGTTATATTCTCCCCCCCTTACAAAGATTCTGTTCCCAGAATCGCTTATAACAATCTAAGTAAACAAATGAGGAAAATTTTTCATCATATTCTCTTCGAGTTCCCACGTAGCTTCTTCAGCGTTGTGGTTCCTCCAAATTACCTTAACAGAAGGTATTACTTTATTTCTCAGAACTTGTTCTTTGCAGTCGACAATTTGAAGAGGAATTTCTTCGTAAGACAAGTCTTTGTCGAAATGTAGGGGTTCATATTCAATCACGTGCTTGTAATCAGGTTTGTAGGGGCGTAGGACTGAGACATGGAAAACGTTGTGGACATTCTCTAGAGATGGAGGTAAGGCTACCTCATAAGCATCTTCTCCGACCCTTCTCAAAACTTCAAAGGGTCCAATGAATCTTGGGCTCAATTTCCCTTTCTTTTCGAATCTGATCTTTCCCTTCCAAGGAGAGACCTTTAAGAACACATAACTACCCGGCTCGAACTCAACATTCTTACGGTGTGGATCGGCGTATTTCCTTTGTCTATTTTGAGCTGTTGTCAATCTCGTTCGGATCATTTTGACTATTTCTGCTGTTTATTGTACCAATTCCGGGCCTAGTAGTTGTCTTTCGCCAACTTCATCCTAATATAATGGAGTTCTCGCACTTTTCTACAGTATAACGCTTCATAGGGTGGCATGCCAATACTAAGCGTGGTAGCTGTTGTTGTAGCAAGAACTTTACAAGCGGTAGATGGTCATCCCAATTTCCTTTAAAGTCCATTATACAAGCTCTTAACATATCTTCCAATGTCTCGAATTGTTCTTTCACTTTGTCCCGTACATTCGAGGGTGATATGCTATGCTCATTCGCAATTGTGTACCCATGCATTCGTGAAGCGTTTCGGAAGTTCGACGTAAAACGCGGATCTCTATCAGAAACAATTGATACCGGAACTCCGTGCCTTGAAACAATCTCTTTCACATATAACCTTGCCAACTGATCTAGGTTGAATCTGATTCTGATCGGAAGGAAGTGTACGGATTTCGTCAATCGGTCAACAATAACCCATATTGCGTCGTAGCCTTTCTGAGTCGTCGGTAGGCCTACCACGAAATCCATCGTAATATGTTCCCATTTCCATTTTGGAATCTCTAAAGGTTGTAGCAATCCACTCGGTCTCTGATGTTCTGCTTTTACTTTCTGACATGTCAGGCATTTGGCAACACATTCTGCAACCTCTCGTTTTAAATTTGGCCACCAAAAGTGTTGTCGAAGATCTTGGTACATCTTGGTGCTACCAGGGTGAATCGAATATCTTGAGTTGTGAGCCTCGCTCAAAATTTCTTCCTTAATCTCTGGTACTGGTGGTACCCAAATTCTTCTTTCAAATCTTAGTAGTCCCTCACTGTCTATTTTGAATCTAGGTTCAATCCCTTCAGATATCTTCTTCTTCACTTTCTCACATTCTTCGTCCTGAAGTTGAGCCTCCTTAACTTTATCCAGTAAAGTTGTACCAGCTTGCATCTGGAACAGTTTCTCGTCAATCTCCATAGGATACTTCACTTCCAATTCTAGCTTCTCCATTGCTAAAATTAGCTCCTCCTGAGTGGTCAACATCATCAATTTCTCCCGACCTTTTCTACTTAGGGCGTCGACCACCACATTTACCTTACCAGGATGGTATAAAATCTCACAATCGTAGTCCTTAATTAACTCCAACCACCTTCTTTGGCGCATATTCAAGTCTTTCTGTGTAAAAATATATTTCAGACTCTTGTGATCTGTATATATTTCACACTTCTCCCCATAGAGATAGTGCCTCTAGATTTTCAAAGCAAACACCACTGCAGCTAACTCCAAGTCGTGGGTCGGATACCCCTTCTCATAATCTTTCAGTTGTCGTGACGCATACGCAATGACTCTGCCATTCTGCATAAGCACACAGCCAAGTCCTTTATACGATGCATCACTATAAACCACAAAATTTCCTGTGTCATCCGGAAGAGATAACACAGGTGCTAAACTTAAACTCTTCTTTAATTCTTGAAAACTTTCCTCACACTTCTCCGTCCAAATAAATTTCACCGATTTCCTAGTCAAATTCGTCACGGAGTTGCGATCTTGGAAAAATCCTGAATGAATCTTCTGTAATAACCCGCTAATCCAAGAAAACTTCTTACTTTCGACGGCGTCTTTGGCTGATCCCAGTTAATCACAGCTTCAACTTTGGAGGGATCCACCGAAATTCCGTCTCTATCAATCACATGTCCAAGAAATTGTACTCTTTCAATCCAAAATTCACATTTTGAAAACTTAGCATACAACTTCTCTCTTCTCAATGTCTCTAGTGTCATCCTCAAATGCTCTTCGTGTTCTTCCTTGGTTTTTGAATATACCAAAATGTCATCTATAAATACCACTACGAATTTGTCCAAAAACGACTTGAACACTTCATTCATTAAGCCCATAAATGCTGCAGGAGCATTCGTTAGACCAAATGTCATTACCAGAAATTCATAGTAATGACCGATCGTGTTCTAGCAGCTGTCTTGGTACATCCTCCGGTCTCACCTTGATTGATGATAACCACTTCTCAAATCTATCTTTGAAAAATATTTTTCTCCCTTTAACTGATCGAACAAGTTGTCGATTCGCGGTAATGGATACCTATTCTTAATCGTGACCTTATTCAGTTCTCTATAGTCGATGCAGAGCCGCATCGTCCCATCCTTCTTTTTCACAAATAAAACCGGCGCTACCCAAGGTGATACGCTTGGTTGAATATACTTTTTGTCCAGTAATTCTTGTAGTTGGACCATTAGTTCTTTCATCTCTACCGGTGACATTCGGTACGGTGTCTTCGATATTGGGGTCGTTCCTGGAGCCAAATCGATCACGAATTCCACTGCTCTATCTGGAGGAAGTCCCGGCAAATCATCCAGAAATACATCTGTGAAATCTCTCACTACTGGTATCTCATCTATTTTCGGATTCTCTTTACGACTATCGACTATATAAGCTAGATATCCTACACAGCCTTGCCTTAACAACCTCCTGGCCTGCATTATCATCAGATAACTCGCTTATCTAGGCGACATGCTACCATAAAACACAACCTTTGATGGAGTCATAAGGTTAATACGCTTCTTTTGGCAGTGGATTACCGCCCCATAATTGGATAACCAATCCATACCCAAAATAACATCAAATTCTCCAAGTCGAATAGGGATAAGATCTACGTTCATGATATTACTCTTAATATCTATTCTACAGTTCTTGTGCACATACTTAACAGAGATAATTTCTCTATTCGCCATTTCTATGTTCATGGGGTATTCTAACTCATCCTTAAACAATTCTAAGTTCTTAGCGAAGTCATCGGATATAAATGAACAAGTAGCACCCGAATCAAATAACATGTAAGCATTAACTTTATTGATCGGAATGATACCTGACACCACATTGCGAGGTATCTCGCGTCCTGCCTTTGTCATGTTGAGCGTTACATTTGTTGAGTGCATTGGTTGCGGTTGGTCCAGCAATGGTCAGAGTGCTTCCACCAGTATTTCCTCTATTTCCTCCTAAACTCGTCCCTCCCGATCCCTTCTTAGGACAATCTCTTGCAAGATGGTCCTTTGAGCCACATGTGAAGAAGGCACCCTTCTTTGGGTTAGGACAGTTAGGTGCTATGTGGCCTTCCTGACCACAATTGTAGCACACTCATTTTCCTTTTAAGTAAACTCCCAAATGAGTTTTTTCTCAGGTTGAGCATGCTTCGATCTTCTTCTTCTGCCCTCCTGGTTGACTTCCAGCTGATGAGTTATCCCATCTTGCAGAAGAATTCTTTAATCTTCTTCCCTGGGCACTTTCCCCTTAGATCGGATGATAGGCTTCATCACTCGTTGAGGAAGATACAATGGATTTTATTTAAACACTGCAGCAATTATATTTGATGTTGATCCTTCAGCCTCTCCATAGTTTAATGGCACTTTCTTAAGACTGATGATCAGATATTGTGGCCTGAACGATAATATGATTGGCTTTGTTTCAGCCACTTTCAAAGGGTTTCCAACTCCTTTGAACTGAATTGGTTGAATTGTAAGTGGTGTGGCAGCTGAATCTCCCTCAGAGGATATAACTACTACAACTTCCTTCCATATTGAAGGAAATGTGTCCCCATTCTTAGATGATATAACGTCATTATCTACCATTTACAGGTCACCGCTGTCAAACATGTTTTGAATAAGATGGCGGAGTGCCCAGCATTCCTCAGTGATGTGACCTCGAGATTGGGAGTGGTATTGACATACTCCAGTAGCATCAAACCTCTTTGAGCGTGGATTGACTGGAGGTAGTAGTGCTATTACTTTTCCCTCATTGATCTGCATCTGCAAAATTTCTTCCATCGGTTGGCCTAAATAGGTGAATTCCCTTTTGTTGGCGAAGTCCCGACGGGATTTAGCTTTTGCTTTTCTGGAAAGCTTTTCCTCCAATGTTTCACTTTTCTAGGATAAGTGGTGGAGTTCTTGTGATAAGAGAAATGAGGTTAGCATGCTCATGGCTGAACAACTGACGTGTGACTTGGTGTTGATGAATTACCAGTTCTGCCAATTGATTGACTTGTTCACCAAAAGATTTTAACTCCCGTTCCATCATGAAACTGGAAATGTGAATAATCCCATTTGTCGTAATTATCCTTGCTGATTAGGGATAAACCACCCACATATTTAAAGGATTTGGAGCTCTCTCCACTACCCCAGTTGATCATGTTAACCTCCTCTTCCTTGTGTTGAGGGAGAGGGTTATTTTAAATACGTGGTTGGTCGGGCTTGATCACCGTGATCTCACCATTGTCAATTAAATCCTAGATCTTATGCTAAAGGGCCCAACAATCATGAGTGTCATGGCCTGGAACTCCAGCATGGTAAGCACACTTCTTGCTTGTGTTAAAACCTTTCCCACTCGGGTTGGCTGGTGGAAGGAGATTAGTAATTTTCTTCTGATCTGTCAGAAGTTTGGGAATGTTTTTGAGTGAATCACCTAAGGGTGTGAACACTCTTGTACATCTGACTTCTCCACTCTTTGACAAGGGAGGATTTGAAGACTAAGCTTTAAAAGAGGAATAGTTTCTCCTTTGAATAGGCAAGTTTTGATTGTCTTTTTGTCCTTGCAGTATCAAGGAAATATCCTCTTCTTTCTTCTTATGGACCCTCCGGTGGTTGTTCCCATAACTTCCAAATTGGATATGCTCAGCAATGGCTTTTAATACGGCGAGGTCTTGAATCTTCCCAGATTTTAATCCCATTTCAGCTATTTCTTCGTGCTTGATCATTTCTGAGAATGGCTTTCCTATTCCAGCTAGGACCCTCATAAAATGGAGCTTCTTGAATATCTATGAAGGGCATCACCATTTCTGACTCTATCATAGACGAGATAACTTAAGTAGCCAGACGACTCCATCCTTGGGCATACTCTCTGAATGACTCATTGATTTTTTTCTTGACCTTGGTAATTTGATACCAGCCTACAACCATCTGAGTTTGGAAGCAGTATTGACTGAGGAAAGCATGTGCTAACTCCTCCCAACTGTGAATTTTTTAGTTATCCAATCTGGTGTACCAGGCTCTGGCTTCTCCAGTCATACTTTTCTGAAATAGCTGCATTCTGAGCTTTTCATTCTCGGCATATGATCCGAGCTCTCCAATGAAGACCTTTAAGTGGGTATAAGGATCTCCCAATCCATCATATTTCTCAAAATCGGGAGTCTTGAATTTTTCCAGATAATGCTTGTTAGGATTTGTGAAAAATCTAAGTTAAGAACCATAGATTATAAACCCTAACCCTAGATTACAAACCCTAACCCTAATTTATAAACCCTAAGCATAATTAGTTATATTAAACGCTAATTAGGTTATCCTAACACCTAATCATGATTGCTAAACTTCAATTAGGTACTAATAAACATCATTAAGCAACCTTAATCATAAAAACCAAAACCCTAATCAAGATTAAGGAGAACTAAGGCATAATTAAGCTACTAATTTGATCAACTAGCTCACAAGTAGGTTAAGAGTAATCAAGACTAGTTTCAAAACATCACATGACCTGCTTCCAAACTCCCAAGCTGCATCTAAGTCACATTTCAGATATTTTGGGAGGCAAGTAGGTGATTAAATGACCAAAAACCCGAGTTTGAAAATTCTATAAAAGGCAGCCTTATTTCAGTGCAAACTCACGAAATTTACAAGCCTATACACTCATATAACCTGCCTAAACAAGCCTTGGTGATAGCAACAACAGATTTAGTAGCCAGAAATCAAAATCAATTAAGAAAAGGTGCAAACCCTAATTTTAAGCTAGATCTTTGATGTTATGTTTAATTTGTTGTTTAGATGTTTAGATATATGTAATAACATGATAAAAACTATGCTAAGTTGATAGAAAATGCTTTCAGAACATCTAGATGCATCAAAATAGTGTTTTAAGTAATCTGGAAATTTTGGAAAAATAGGTCTGACAGTCGAATGTCAGAGCCTGTAGATCCGTGTATGTTAATAGTTATGTCTGTTAATTGTATATTAGTTGTAGTATAACATGAAGTCTTTAATCTATAAAAGAAAATAGGTTCATTGGAACCATATATTGCAAGATATAGGTGGTTGACTGATCACGAAGTTCTATTTTCTGAGTTACCCAGAAAACTCAAGAATAGGTTGAACCGGTTACTTTGACCAACTTGTTAATCGCTTTCTGTTTGATGTTATAATGACTAATTGTAATGAATTAATACTCTGATATGCATACTACATATTTATGAGACTCAAATGTTTAAACAATTCATAGGATTACCAGAATTAATGGTCAAAATTCGTTGATCGAGCATGACTAAGTTTTCTGGGTTACCCCGAAAACTAATGAAAATGAAGAACAACCTTTGGTTGTACTTTGACCAACATAGATCGAGGCTTTAGAATCATACATTGTCCAAATCAGTAGTACATATATGTACCTTGATATATAGACTACCTATTACAACAAACAAAACACAAATCTATCACACGGATTGAAAGATCTAGAATATACAAAACCGTTGACCAACCATGAACACTATTTTGGGTTACCCAAAAACTCAAGAATAGCTCTGATAGTGACTTTGAGCCTCCATAACTTCTTGTTATATGTAGGTTAAAGCATGAAATTGGTATGATGTTGTATTATGGTATGAGTACTATAACATTCATACACTTTCAAACCCAAAATCATCAACAATATAGAATTAGATCAAGGTCAAAGTGGTCTCTAGGCCATGATCAACTGATTCCCAGAAACTCAATAACACTTATAGCGACACTTTCTGTCGCTATAGGACATTAACGACAAATAGAAAATATTTTCTAATAAACAAATTAATAAAAATTAGAAATAATTAATAAATAAATATAAATAATTATAAAAATAGTTTTAAAATATTATTTTAAGTTATAATAATTAATTTTAATATTTTTACATAAATTCAATAAATATTTTATTTATTTGGATATTATTAATAATTAATTTAATAATAAAATAATTATAATAATTATTTATAAATAATAAATAATTATTTTAACATAATATAAATGATTTAAAATCATAATAAATTTTTATAAATATTTAAAAATAGTAAACAAAGTTTTTATAATATTCTAAGTAAATATTAATTATTTAAAAATAGAAATAAATGATTTAAAAATTATTTAAGGGATAAATAAATACTTAAAAATTATTATATGCTTCCAAAAATTATTATAAAAGATATTTAAATTATCTAAAAATATTATAAAGCTTATAAATAAAGTTTAATCGAGTTATTAACTTATTAATTACCCGATAAAGTCTTTGAACACCGAAACCATATCAAACTTAACCCGAACATAAATAGTTTATGTATTTGAGTATTGTTATCAATACTAATGTGTTAGATTTATATGAATGAACATCTTAGGTGTTTATTAACGAATCGAGTGGCATTGCTTGACTAGTCTTCGCTCAGACAAGTTAACTAAACCCAAATTATTAATTACGCAAGTTACCAAACCCTACTTATTTGTTGAACAAGATGCCTATCTTAAAATTGCTTTTGATATGCTATAGCAAACCTAAATTTGAATTGCCAATTGTTGTAAATTTATTGCAATAGCTTCAGCATAACTCAGAAATGAATCGTTTATTCATCTGATATTGTTTATTGAGCATAAACTGTTGTGTTAAACTAAATTTCTTTGGTAAGACATCCTATACTGAAGTTGTGTCCCAAAAATGGATAGATGTAACGACCCCAAAATTCATACAATTCAACTAACAACTATGGTCGTTAATAATACATCTAACTTCTGATTTTACATCATTATTCGATGTTAAACTTAATAAAATACAGAATAATTAAAACTTTTATTTCTTACTTTAATTCCCCGAATCAAAACCTTTATCATTTACACATCTCCAAATCAATTTTATTTTATGTTTCTCTTCATCAAAGTTATTATATAGAATCTTACATTTCAATCTGATAACCTTTACATATCAGATAACTTAAACTTTACATTTTATTATTACATAATTATTATGATTTATCAAGTACATTTCTCAAAACCTTTATCTTTACCTACCTTTGAACCATACTTAGTTTATTACTCATTTTATTAGAGTTAATAAATAAAACATACATCCAGGCTCAATAACCTTTATATAACGAACAAAACTTAAACTTTAAAACTCAATATCTATTAAACATCATACATTATTCGGAACCTTAAACAAGGTTCAAATAATAATAACTCAGCCAAAGTATATCAATATTCATGCATTACATCTGATTCATGTCTTTCAAGTAGCACTTACCATTACCTTGAATCCTTAACCTGTAAAAGTGGTTATTCGCAAGGTTGAGCTCGACAACCCAACAAATCCAACAGTTTTCATGAATCACGTAGCACATAAAAACATGCTCAACATATATCTCATAAACATTGGACTAACATAACATACATGCTGCAGTTCATATAACAAGTATAAAAATTGAGTTTCTTACTCAATCAACATTCAATACTCAATCAACGTAGTCAGAAATTGACTTTAACGTTTCATCTTTTTAACATATATATAAAACATCATGCTCTTTGCAAAAGAATTTAAAACAGTTCATCATCAAGTTCACATTACAAATAGGAACTGAAAGACTTGCCTTGATCGTTGTTTACCAGTAATAGTTTAACAGCTTACAGTTATTTGTACTTTACGTGCCCTACACAATTATATAATCATGCACATCAACTATTAGTCACATAGAAATGCATAGTAGTTATAATGTAAACTTTACTCTATATCTCAACCCTTCCTATTATCGAAACACAATGTTTAATTTGACTGTGTTAACTTTCGACTTATATCTAACTATATTTCATACTCGAAGTTCATTCAAGTGTTAAAGTCTTGCTAGGACTACTTATTGGTTTTATATTAAACCTATTTCATATCTTATAATATTCATTTCATTTGACTATATCTCTTGTGTATGCTTAATATGCTTATACAACTTATCTAATACATCATTTATTAATGTTAAACATCATTATATTTTCTAAAATTCATGTTTTATAACTTAGAACAACATCTTTTATCATCAGAAGCACTACACTTGCATACGTGCAAGCCCGACGCCTTTCGATTGCCTCCAAAAACACAATAGTCCCAAAGATAGCCACTTTTACCCCTGTTCCCGACCTCAAAACGAATAACTTAAGGAATAAAAGTTGTAGTTCTACTCGTTATCTTTCTGAATCATCCTAAACCGCCTCAATTATAGTTTTTATTAAAAGGTTATGGCATTTTTACAACAGGAGGTCAAAATAGACACACCTGACTCACCTAGAGCGCAGCTGTGCCTAATTAAGCCTTGGACACAGCACAGCTGCGCCCAAAAGTGCATTTGCACCCCAAAAGACTTAGGGCACAATGCAGCTGCACCTGTTAGCAGAGCCAGATTCTGTAGTTTACTAATCTCGCGATTTTTGAACTTTTTCTCCTTCTAATTTTCATAACTTGAGTTATACACATCTAAATTAGTTCATTTTCGATTTTATTGATCCGTAATTTATATAAATACAACATAATAGAATTATAATAATTTACAAAAATAATAATCAACCTAAATCTTAACCCAAAACTCATGTTTATGTTCTATTTTCATGTTTTAACATGTGTAGCGAATTCATTCACTACAAATTCGTTTCTTAACCAAATTGATCCGTTTAACCTTCGTTGTTTTCTTAATTCAATATACTAACAATGGCTAGCACCAATTTCAGATTATATAGATGATCTAACCATTCACTACAAGAAAAAAGCTTAAGTTCGACGGAATATTCCCTCGGATATAAGCCTATTCAGTCGAAAGTAGACCATTTTCGACAGAAATTTTCTTCGGAAATGCAATCGTATATAAACGCGTCGAAGATAAAATCCATCAAAAACTCTATAAGATTTTTCTTATCTTCGACGAACTTATCTCCGACGGAAATGCGTCGCAAATAATATATTTGCGACTGAATAATTAGGACAAAATTTTTTGTCAAACATTCAATTTCTTATACTCGATGGATCTATTCCCTCAGAAATACGTTATTTTGGACTGAATACTAAAATAACCCGGTATTTATTTAAACTAGCTAATTATTAATTCCGACGAAATTTGTGTTAGAGATAACTTAGTTCCGACGGCTATATTCCCTCGGAATTAACTTATTTCCGACTAAAAATTAAAATATAACAGTGTCTATGAAAAATTATGTTCTTATTAACACCGACGGAATATCCGTCGGAAACACCTTATTCTGTCGTAAATAACAGTAATTTTTTTTTAAATGCTGATTTATAAAGTTCAGTTTCCATGTGTTTAAACCCATTTATGTACCTGTAACCTGTCACAACCCAATACACAGTAATATAAACCTGTATCTCAAATTCAAAATTTTTTTGTTAACGCTAAAACGTAATATCCAACTCATTATGCGATATCCAACTCATTATCATTCTCATACATTCACATTCACATTCAAATATCCACCAAAATGTAATCTTCAACTTATTATCATCAACATTACTGAGCTAACCAATTACAAATATAAGTTAATGTTCCATAAATGATAAACAATATAATTCACCATACTTGTACAGACACAATTAGACACTACAATATGTACAAATATTCTACAATAACATGAATACAAATGAACTATAAACTAGTAAAAATATCATCATCGGGCGGAGGTGAACGACGCTGCTCTGGTGTATGGAAATTAGCGTCGTGCTCTTGCTCGTCATCGTCAGCCTGCTCACCATCGCCACCTTATTGATAGAATCAAAAATATAAATTATTAGTCCGTATATATATATATGTGTGAGAATTAACAAGCTAGCCTTAATTAAAAAAAACATAAACAATAAGAATACCTGAGTAGGTGGGGGCGGACGAAAAGTCTCCTCCAAGAGGGTAATCACCATCCGGAGCATCTCGGCGCTCCAAGTGTCGAACTGCTCCCGTGGTAATCCTGTACTCTCTGCAGAGGGTTGCTATAATATCCTGAGAAATCTGGTGAAGACGAGAATTGGAAGGCAACTACTGATGCCGATAGACCGGATCGGTACAAAACCTATTCGACACGGCCCCTATCAGCCGCCGGAAGATATCGTCATCCAAGCTAGCTCCCATATGAGATGGTCCGACATGTGCTCTCGGACGCTGGCGCTGACTGGAGCCTATAAAGAGATACAAATTCGATTACTAATAATAATTAATATAATGTGATAAATTCAGATAATTTCATGAAACATAAAAAAATATTACCTCTAGGAAGTGTATATGCGGGTCGAAACCTACATACAAGAAAGAGTACATATATGTAGGGAGAGTATTATTGTATTTATTGAAAATTGTGGCAAACTAAGCAAATGCTACTTAGTTTATTTTGCCAATGATAAACTAAGTAAGTGGTACTTAGTTTATGAGAATTGTTATTTGGGATCTATAGAGACTACTTTTCGACATTCACTCCTAGCTACTTAGTTTATTTTGCCAATGATGATAAATTAAGTAGGTGGTACTTAGTTTATAAAAATTGTTATTTGGAATCTATAGAGACTACTGTTCGACATTCACTCCTACTTAGTTTATTATTATATTTTTTTATTTTAATTTGTAGTATATTATATAATTGGCTTATTTATTTATTAAATTTACTTTATTAAATTAAATTAAATCATTTTATTTTATTTTATTTATTAAACTAAATTAAATTAATTTTTTAATACATTTTATTTTATTTTGTATTATATTATATAAGTTCTAATTTAATTAAATTTAAATTGTAATTAAAATTATTTTATTTTATCTTGTATTATATTATATAATTTTTAATTTTTTTATTAAATTATATTAAATTTGTTAAATTTAATTTAATTTAATTTAGATTATTTAAATTAAATTAAATTTATTTTATTTTATTATTTTTATTTTATTTTATTTTTTATTGAATTATATTTTATTTATTAAATTAAATTAAAGTTTTTTATTTTATTCAAATTAATTTAATTTATTATTTTATTTTATTTTACTTTATTTTGTATTATATTATGTTATTTATTTTATTTTTAAAATTTATTTTATTTAATAAACTAAATTAAATTAAATTATATTTATTTTATTTTATTTTATTTTAGTAGTAAGAAACTAAGTAAATGGTACTTAGTTTATGATTTATTAATATTGGGAAACTAATTACTAATATAATACATGCACGACCCACAAATATTCTACAATTTCATAATTTGATTTAATTTCATCATAAATTCATCAAAATAACAAATATATCAAGATTAAAAACAGTCCTAAAATCAGTTACATTATGATAAGGAACCCAAATTTGATATGCTATACACTTCATAATATCAATATTCAGCAATTTCCAGATTCCAAATAATATGCAGTGCAGTTCACATTCCAAAATCAAAATTCCAATTTCAGCAATATAAACAAGAAGAATAAGACCCAAATTTCATATTTTAGACTCCCAATTTAAACAACAGGACCTAAATTTTTGACCCACAAATTCACAACAACAACATCATACAAATTAAGCCACAAATTTCAGAAATATCATACAAATTTCAGAAATATTATAACTTTCAGACATTCAAAAATAATTTTTATTTAACAATTTGCAACAAATTAACCCTAAAAATCTAATGCTTTGCAGAAAACTAACCTTGAAATTGAATTAATGTGTAAAATAAAGGAGTGAAACCGACGGTGGTGCCTGGTGGTGTGTGGCTGGTGGTGGTGGTGGCAGTAATGGTGGTGGAACCGACGATGGTGGTGGCGTCTGCTGGTGGTGGTGGAACTGACGGTGGTGGTGGTAGAACCGGTGGTGTTGGCGGCGAAGGTGGTGGTGGAGATGAGAGCAGTGAGAGAGAAGTGAGACTTAGAGAGAGAATGAAGTGAGAGAGAGCGTAAAATGAGATAGAAATGAGAGAGAGAGAGAGAGAGAGCAAAGTGAGAGAGTGAGGGGCGGCTGGGGAAGACAAGTTGATTAATTAGGTTTAAAGATTAGTTCCGACGGAATGTCCATCGAACTTAAGTCCGTCGTACATAAGGTATCCTCGACGGATATTTCGTCGAGGATAAACACTATTCAGTCGAATATAAGATTGGCGCTGGCGAGAACAATGACGCCAAATGGATGCATCTATTTCCGACGAACATCCATCGAAATTACTATAGTTTCGATTGAATTATGTTCGACTAAATAATCCATCGGAATTCTTATTATCTTTGAGGGAATAGGTCCGTCGAACTTAGTTCCACCGGAATTAGACGGTTTTCTTGTAGTGATTAATTGAAGCCTTAAATAGACCAAAATACATATACTAAGCCATAAACAAAATTCCTTATTCTAAAAACATAAGTACATGAATTTGATAACTCTAAAATCGTTAATAAATAAAATATCACACATTATACACACCTATAAACAAATATATCCCCATCCTTCATTAACCCAAATTAATTTTATAGAAACCTAATATTTGAGGCAAATAAGAGTAGAGAGTTTTAAGCTGGGATTAATGCCTTTTGATTCCTTCTTAACCTAATTAGATGATAATAAAGTTCTTTTCTTCTTGTTCTTCCAAAGCTCTTCTCTAATTCTCAGAGAATTCTCTCACTCTCCCACTCTCCCAAATTTCATTTTACTAAAGAACAAGCTATCTGATCATTTTTTTTAACGTAAAAGCTCAATTCCTTCATCGATTACCAAACTCCAAAGGTCACAAGACCTTGTTTGGCTAGCTTCCTTAGGCACCACTTTCAATTATTTTAATAATTTTTTTATCATATGTTATATTTGTCAAACTTAAATTTACTTAAACGTATTTTATTAATAAATCTAATTAAATCTTACTAACAAAATTATAATCTCTAATTAAACAATTATAATTTTATTTAATAAATCATTAATATTCTAATGTAATTATTTAATTAAATTAGAATATTATCATTATCCTCATGTAATAAAATATGCACCAATTCTTAAATTATTTAATTTGATCAATAGTATCATACTTACATAAATTATCCCATAATAATTTCCATCAAATATTCATTTTAAATTTCATAAATATTCCAACTAAAATATTTATTTTATTCGATAAATATTTTAACTATTTACTTAGATCCACAACCATATTACATTAATATATTACACTCATATGTAATATATCACTTATTTATTAAAACAAATATGCTTACACTATTTCACTATTTTAATTAAGTGAATTACTCACATTATTTATGAAATTTAATTCATAATAATTTCATCGCTAATAAAGGCATGAAAATTAAATTATATTACTTCATAATATAATTCCCAACTTTATTTAAATTAACCAATATTTATTTAGTTAATTCCTTTCCATAACAATTTAATTTAATTTCTTTAATAGTTTAATTAAATATTAAACCTCATATATATTTAATTGTTTTTCACATTAAATCACATATTTCAAAATCCTACATCTAATAATAAGAATTTTATTTTTTAAATTCTTATTTAATAATTTCTAAAAATTCGGGTTGTCACATCCTTCCCCCCTTAATAAGGATTTTGTCCTCGGAATCAACGAAACCTCCCTTACTCGATTATCACCAAATCTCTTTTCAAAATTTATCGTTGCATATCTTCAACACATTACCTTAATATATGTTTTATTTATTACCACTCCAACAATTCTTCACAATAAATTCTTGTATGTTTTATTTCATAACCTTTACTTAGACTCAATTACATTTTAGTATTACATGTTCTTTAACACATTCATTACCTTCCTCTAAGGATCATTATCACATACTCAATTCATAAACACTTGGGATATTATATTCACCCCTTCTTCTAAGAATTTCGTCCTCGAAATTTTAATTTATTAATAATCGTTCATTACATTTATCAAAATAGATTTCATGTTAATATTCATTTATTCATTAGGTTCTACAACCAAATTCTTTTTCTAAGGATCTTTCTAAGATCATCGTATTCCTCATCTCTTCCTCTTATAAGAGTTTCGCATTTCCCTTCTTTCTAGAATTTCATTTTTTTCTTAAAATTATTATGTTTCCTCAATTTACTCATCATCACATGTTGTGTTTCCACAAATTACTTTTTTCTAAGGAATATCCTCCTTGCGACATTCACCCTTCAGAATAATAAGAATCTTCCACAATTGTTCAATAATTGGGATGCAGTATGAATAACTCAGGAATTTAAAAGATTCTCAAATCATGTTGAGGGGTCACAAGACCTTGAACTACGTCCCTAGGTTATCAAGTATCTCAACTTAAACCTTTAACAATCATAAGACTATATGGACCTTGAACTCTTCTCTATGTTAGTAGTACATCACCATAGTAAACCATCTTTAACAGAATGTTTAGCAATCACACTGACTGAAAACACTCTCTGCAAGTACTCTAGGTGATCAGCCTATCGTACCCCTACGTCATTCACAACGTATATCTTAACATCGTAACGACTATATGCGTTACTTTCGGAACCATTGTCTCCGATAACATGTCCCATTTTACAGGGTTGTTCACCTCAGCTTCTTAACATTTGAATCTACACCAAAATAATTTGGTTTGGTATAGTTTGACAAAAAATGCTTGAATTTCATGAACATCTTTTAATAATCGTCTAGCTGAATCAAATAACTTAAACTTTTACCATTAACTCGAACACCAATTGAAATAGTTTTAGCCAATTCAATTGGAATATCTTTCTTATTTAAAGAAAAGTAAAAATCCTTTTTATGATGTCATGATACCGTAATATCTTAATAGTACGTTGAGGATTCAGTCATTATATAACTTTGTCATGTTACATCATACCGTAGTGGGCTGACGATCTTATGAGCACATCCAACACTAGGTTCAACTGTATTGATGACATCCTCATTTTTCATAAAAACATTATACTTAGTGATGCTTTAATGACTACGGAAAAACAAAATACATTTTGATATTTTTAAATCATTTTTTTTTGTCTAGCCAAAAAAATTAGCATAGACATACGAATAACGATATCGTTTTTAAAACTCATTGGTTCCATCATTTGATCCAATGTTTTTCAAGAAAATAGAAGTGCAAACATCAGCACAAAGTCAATAAATTTCAAAAATCTAGCAAAGCTAGAAGATCTGGAATATCTAATTCTCCCCGTCAACTTCATTACTTACTAATTCGTTTTATTTCTAGCACCACCAATGCTCTTATACTAAAAATTCTTATATCTCAATTTACAAATTTTCTATACCCAATATAGTTCATCAAACTTACCACACATTAGAAGTTCAGGAACTTGCAATAATAATATGAGTTTAGGAACTTGTCCTAGCAATATGTAGTCCAAGAACCCATCAGGGACTGTCCACACATGCTTAGGGGTTCAAAAACATACAAATGATTATGAGTTATCAACTTATCATAAGTATGAGTTTTAAGAACTCGCACCTAATCTTACTAATATCTAACTAATCTTAATGGTCTATAACTATCAAATATACACATGAGAAAAGAATCACCTTTTCACTATATATACATTGATAACACGACACCAATATTCTAATGATTATCAATGTAATAAACTGAGTGCAATCAAAAAACCCTCGCCCATACAAAGGTTTGTACAACTCAGCCATCACATGAGTCCTCAATTGAAATCCCACCTAACTCTATCTTTCTCATAACTTGTTCTTTACTCGATACAAATTTTCTGTATCTCATCATTTATAACTACTCATGAGTTTACCTCATACTCTATCATAGTACATTATCTTAGAGCATCAAGCTATCACTATTCATTCATTACAGACCATCTATCATTTTACAACTTAACTAGATCATGTCGTGATCTTATTCTACAATTACCTTATTTATGATTCCTTTCTTATTTTATGATCATTTTGGTTTCACGATCCTCATTACTTCCTCTTTAGTTATGTTGTCTTATGATTATTCGACTCAATTTTAACTCTTAAGGTTCTTCTTTGAACCCACACATATTATCTTAACTTGGTCATAAGCATTCTCTGAATATATAATCAATTAAACTCTATTTGAGTTCATTCTTATTATCTTAATAATCTTCATCTTGTAGACATCGTCTATTTAATAACACTTAACATCTTATTACTAGAGTCAGGTAACTCTTGATTCTCATCTTTTATAAGTTTTCAAGATTCCTCTTTGAACCTTCTCATATATATTTTAATCCTTTCCCTATACATTTCTTAAATTTATTTCTTATTGTTCAAACTTTAATTGAGTTCATTCTTTACAATCTTCAACTTTCTTTTCCAAGGTTATAGCCTAAGGTACTCCTACCTAAGGTTTCTAACCTACAACTTTGATACCAACTGTAACGATCCCAAAATTCATACAATTTAACTATTGACTTTGGTCGTTAATAATACGTCTAACTTCTGATTTTACATTATTATTCGATGTTAAACTTAATAAAATGTGAAATATTAAAACTTTTATGTCTTCTTACTTTAATTCCCTAAAATCAAAACCTTTATCATTTATACATCTCTGAATCAATTTTATTTTATGATTCTCTTCATCAAAGTTATTATATAGAATCTTACATTTCAATCCGATAACCTTTACATATCAGATAACTCAAACTTTACAACTTATTATTACATAATTATTGTGATTTACATTTCTCAAAACCTTTATCTTTATCTACCTTTGAACCATACTTAGTTTATTACTCATTTTATCAGAGTTAATAAATAAAACTTACCTCCAGGTTCAATGCCCTTTATATAACGAACAAAACTTAAACTTTATAACTCAACATCTATTAAACATCATACATTTTTTGGAACCTTAAACATGGTTCAAATAATAACAACTCAGCCAAAGTATATCAATCTTCATGCATTACATCTGATTCATGTCTTTCAAGTAACACTTACCACTACCTTGAATCCTTAAACTGCAAAAGTGATTTTTTGCAAGGTTGAGCTCGACAGCCAAACAAATCCAATAGTTTTATGCATCACATAGCACATAATAACGTGCTCAACATATATCTCATAAACATTGGACTAACATAACATACATGATGTAGTTCATATAACAAGTATAAAGATTGAGTTCCTTACTTAATCAGCATTCATTACTCAATCAACATAGTCATAAATTAACTTTAATGTTTCATCTTTTTAACATATATATTAAACATCATGCTCTTTGTAAAAGGATTTAAAACAGTTCATCATCAAGTTCACATAGCAAATAGGAACTAAAAGACTTGCCTTAATCGTTGTTTACAAGTAATAGTTTAACACCTTACAGCTATCTACACTTCACGTGCCCTACACAATTATATAATCATGCACATCAACTACTAGTCACATAGCAATGCATAGTAGTTGTAATATAAAATTTACTCCATATCTCATAAACCTTCCTATTATCAATACACAATGTTCAATTTGACTATGTTAATTTTCGACTTATATCTCACTATATTTTATACTAGAAGTTCATTCAAGTGTTTATGCCTTGCTAGGACTACTTATTGATTTTATATTAACCCCATTTCATATCTTATAATATTCATTTCATTTTACTTAAAATACTTTTTACGTTCCTTAACACTTGTCACGACGTTTTGACGTTTATTCGTCATACGCCTGATTTATATCTCTTGTGTATGCTTAGTATGCTTATACAACTTATCTAATACATCATTTATTAATGTTAATCATCATTATATTTACTAAAATTTATGTTTTATAACTTAGAACAACATCGTTTATCATCAGAAGCACTACACTTGCATACGTGCATGCCCGACGCCCTCCGATTGCCTCCGAAAATACAACAGTCCCAAAGATGGCCATTTTTCCCCTGTTTCCGACCTCAAATCGAAAAACTTAAGAAATGAAAGTTGTAATTCTACTCGTTATATTTCCGAATCATCCTGAACCGCCTCAGTCGAAGTTCGTATGAAAAACTTATGGTTATTTTGCTACAGGAGGTCAAAATAGTCACACCTGACACACCTAGAGCACAACTGTTGTGACGCCCCCAAAATAGGTATACATCACCCATTCTGAGTCGTCAAATACATGGTACAGAAAAAACTACAACTTTATTAATACAATTGTCGTACAAAATACGACAACACATAAATTGTGAGTTTAAAAACAAATATTGTCTTCTAGACAATATCCACACTCAAATAAGTCCTCATTACAATTATTGATACACTATTTTACAAAATAGTGAGGACTACAAAAACAACTTTCTAGAACCTTCATTCCATACTCCGACTAGTACTCACTACATTCTCGCCCGATGAGAAGAAAAATGGAACAAAAAGGAAAAGGGTGAGCTCAACTAGCCCAGTAAAGAATATTATAACTAAAATAATATAGAACAAATTATTGTTAGTCTTCAACAGGGAAAAATCTGATAGAATATAATAGACAACAAATTTCAGATCAATATTCGTAGCGAAAATAACAATTAATTAGAAGAGTTACGTAGAGAATGAAATCTACTATCTTCTATGATTTTAAAAGTCCATCATCAATATTTCATCCACGTAACATCAATCAATATACATCTTGAATTAAATAGTCATCTTTGCACTACAGGCCAAAGATATTCATCAGTTGGTCATGTTCATCTCAACACCTGTTCATATTTGCACTACGGGCCAAAGATGATTATCAGGAAATCATTCATCTTTGCACTACAGGCCAAAGATATTCAGTTATATCATCATTTAGGACTGAGGATGATGAAAAATATTTTAAAGAAAATGAATCCAGTGAAACAAAAGAACAAATATTAAGGATTCGTACTTTAAAAAATCCAAGTTCAAAAATACTTCATAAATAACCATAGTGGAGTAAAATTCAAGAATGAAGATCAAAACATGGATACAATCAACGTTATTATCCATAATAGATATCTTGGATAAAAAACAAAAATTGAATTTTTTTGTGAATAGTGTCGTATTCATGAATAGTGCCGTATATGTGAATAGTGTCGTATACGTGAATAGTAACCCCGACACTAAAAGACAAGAATTTCACAAGAAAAATCTTACCAATATTCCGGCATAATGATATTGAAAGAAATAATATCATTTTTTAAAAGATAACATCCCTTACCTCAAAAAGACTGTACTTCTGACTAGAATACTGGATATAGTGCTGAAGGAACTTGTACCGTATAGCAACACTTAAAGTATCAAAATACTCATAAGAATATGTTCGATAATATATAGAGAGAAAACTTTAGTTTCTGATGTGATTTTCAATTCTAACCTAAGCACCCTATTTATAGGAAAATGCTTAAAACACCAAAGCAGAAAATTTAAAAAAATATTATTATTTTTTAATAAATTTCCTACGCACACCAAAGACATCTGATTTCAACAATTAACATGTGAAAGTGGGGCCCACCAAATGGAAAAAACTTTTTTCTTAAAAAAACATTTTAAACTCCAAAAATCAATTATTTCGGAACTTCAATAATTCATAATAATTAGCCCTTTTATCAGAAAAATTTGAATTTTATGTCCATTCCATAAGAAATTTAATTCTCTACAACTTTTTAAGTTTAAGTTTTTCCAAATTCCAAATGTAAATTGGTAGAAATCCATATACCAAGCGATTTTACTGTTATAATCAAATTTTAGTCAAGAAATGGGGTCCACAAACATGAAAAACATGTTTTTAAATATTTTTAGTAACAAAAATACCTTCCTCCTCATTTATTCATATATCCCACATTCATTATAAAATATCACCATTATTATATTATGATAATATAATAATATATTTAAATGAATTATTTTATCAGAAAGATAAAATATCAATTTTCAACAATTGTCACATTAAAATTTTTCTCCATCTATATCCACACAAAATGAATATTTTCCTTATCATATAAATCAATAAGTAATTATTCACAAATAATATTATGTAATCACAACATCGACAACCGCACTGCTCCTCAGAAAGAGGGGCTTTCAATAAGAATTTCTCCTTCTCGTGCGCTTGATTAGGTGACCAAACCTCTCCTTAGAAAGAACTTTCTAGACATTGCCAATAATGCTATCTAATAATATTATTCAAATAATATGAATTATTGATCTGATAATAGAAAATACTGTGTAGTGACAATTATTGAAACAACAATAATATAAAATATCATCGTAGCAATTATTGAATTAATAAAATAAAATATTGAACAGTAATTACTGTAACAATTATTGAGTAGTGCCTTCTTACGTAAGAATCAATAATTTGTGCAATACCGCGTGCTACTATGCAATAACACGTATTACTATGTTTTAACCACTGGGTATTCCAACAGTATTAACGGTAACAACTACGCTGTTATTTATAAACAACTTATACTTGTCATTTTCGTCATCCAATCACTTTCATCACGGGTTCGCATAAGGTTTGTAGGTCATACGAATATTCTCTCGACGGTAAGAATATTCCACGACCGCATTTAATATTCCACGACAACAATGAATATTTTATAACCACTTGCTTATTTAAGATATTTGCGCATTTTACCCATAACTAACCACATTAATCAAATTAACCCTTATTATTTCAAAATAATAAATAGAGGAAATTTAATTTTATTTATAATAAGTTGGGGTCTTACAATTGTGCCCAATTAAGCCTTAGACACAGCAGTAAACAATTTGCTAGAAAAGACTTAGAGCACAAATAAGCAATTGCTCCATAGAAAGACCAGATTCTATAGTTTATTCTTTTCGCTATTTTTGAACTTTTTCTCCTTCTAATCTTCATAACTTGAGTTATACACATCCAAATTAATCCGTTTTTGATTCTTTTGATCTGTAATTCATAGAACTACAACATAATAGAATTATAACAATTTACAGAAACAATAATCAACCTAAATCTTGACCCAAAACTCATGTTCATATTCTATTTTCATGTTTTAATATGTTTAGCGAATTCATTCACTATGAATTCATTTCTTAATCAAATTAATCCGTTTAACCTTCATTTTTTTCTTAATTCAATCTACTAACAATATCTAGCACCAATTTCAGATTATATACACGATCTAACCATCAATTTAAGGCTTAAATAGACCAAAATACATATACTAATCCATGAACAAAATTCCTTATTCTAAAAATATATTTACATGAATTTGAAAACTCTAAAATCGTTAATAGATGACATATCACAAATTATACACACCTATAAACAAATATATCCTTATCCTTCATCAACCCGAACTAATTTTATAGAAACCTAATATTTGAGGCAAATAAGAGTAGAGAGTTTTAAGGTTGGATTAATACCTTTTGATTCCTTCTTAACCTAATTAGATGATGAATAAGGTTCTTTTCTTCTTGTTCTTCCAAAGCTCTTCTCCAATTCTCAGAGATTTCTCTAACTCTCCCTCTCTCCCAAATTTCATTTTACTGAAGAACAAGCTAACTGATCAGTTTTGTTTTTGACGTAAAAACTCAATTCCTTCATCGGTTACCAAACTCCAAAGGTCACAAGACCTTGTTTCTTTCAATTATTTTAATAACTTTTTTTTTATCATATGTTATATTTGTCACACTTAAATTTAATTAAACTTATTTTATTAATAAATCTAATTAAATATTACTAACAAAATTATAATCTCTAATTAGACAAGTATAATTTTATTTAATAAATCATTAATCTTCTAATTTAATTATTTAATTAAATTAAAATATTATCATTATCCTCAAGTAATAAAATACGCACCAATTCTTCAATTATTTAATTTAATCAACGTATCACACTTACATAAAGTATCCCAAAATAATTTCCATCAAATATTCATTTTAAATTCCATAAATATTCTAACTAAAATATTTATTTTATTCGATAAATATTTTAACTATTTACTTAGATCCACAATCATATTACATTAATATATTACACTCATGTGTAATATATCACTTACTCATTTATTAAAACAAATATGCTTACACTAATTCACTATTTTAATTAAGTGAATTACTCACATTATTTATGAAATTTAATTCATAATAATTTCATTCGCCAATTAAGGCATGAAAATTAAATTATATTACTTCATAATATAATTCTAACTTTATTTAAATTAACCAATATTTATTTAGTTAATTCCTTTCCATAACAATTTAATTTAATTTCTTTAATAGTTTAATTAAATATTAAACCTCATATATATTTAATTGTTTTTCACATTAAATCACATATTTCAAAATCCTACATCTAATAATAAGAATTTTATTTTTTAAATTCTTATTTAATAATTTTTAAAAATTCGGGTTGTCACATCCTTCCCCCCTTAATAAGGATTTTGTCCTCGGAATCAACGAAACCTCCCTTACTCGATTATCACCAAATCTCTTTTCAAAATTTATCGTTGCATATCTTCAACACATTACCTTAATATATGTTTTATTTATTACCACTCCAACAATTCTTCACAATAAATTCTTGTATGTTTTATTTCATAACCTTTACTTAGACTCAATTATATTTTAGTATTACATGTTCTTTAACACATTCATTACCTTCCTCTAAGGATCATTATCACATACTCAATTCATAAACACTTGGGATATTACAATAGATGTTGGGTTACTTAAATATTGGCATTTAGTTCATGTGAGCACAAGAAGGATGAGATGCATACTCTTAGGATGTTGAATAGGCTGATCCCCTATCTCACATCTAAACAAAATTTCTAAGTATTTGTGACTGACAGAAATAAAAATTCCACAAATGGTTGAAATAAAAATTCAAAATATGGTAACAACAATCAGTTGAGTTTTGAACTGTTATACTTCTTCAAATCATATATTATTATAAATATAAAACCTGATGAGCATGTCATACCTCACCCTTGCAAATTATTCCCTTTGCAGTATTAGATGGTAACCTTGGCACATCTGGAGTTAGTAAAAGGAAGCGTCCCTGCTTAGATTAGTTTATATTATTGTCTAGTTGAATGCAATACTTTTGTAATTAGAAATTCTTAGGAAGAATTATGTAATCGAACCTTAATATATGATATATATATATATATATATATATATAACATCTTTTATTTTTGTAATCGTGTTTTCTTTACATATATAGATGTAATTAGAATTTTCAATCTAGTTTGAGATCCTTGGGAACTATTTATCTAAGTGAGGGTATTAACAATATGGATAGTTCATATTGTTGTTGATACTCTGGATTTCAGATAGATAGGTACTATCGATATGATAGTGTAATTCACATGATTTAGACTATACATCTGAGTGAGGGTATTGGTAATATGGAACGTTCATGTTAACACTAGTACTCTGAATTTTGGATAGATAGTTACTATTCGCAAATACAGTTCATACATCCAAGTGAGGGTATCCAAACACAGCAATAGTTCTCCTAGGAATTGTTATCTGTTATGGGATACTATGAATCTTGGAACTATGAGAATTGCATCTGGTTATAATTGTATAGTCACTCAATTAGATATAAGCATATAATCAGATACCATGAGCGTATAGATTACAATGCATTATATACATTTACTAGTAGTAAGCACCATATCGAATACCATGGGAGTATAGATATGGGGGCGTTACATTGAAAAGGGCCATGGTGAACTCATATTGTGGAGTTCCTGTCGACGCGGGATTTTTATTTATCCCTTTTTGTTCTTGTCTTTTGGTGTTCTCATGTTAGGTGAGATTTGTTTGAAAAAACAATTTTGAAAAGATCTGATATGCCCCTCTTTATCATATTCATGCAATGTAATGGATATGATAAAGTGTAATGCCCCAAAATTTGGTCTATCTTCTCACCCGGATTCTATACGTCACGGTCCCGTCTCTTGCGAAACATACATCATTATATAGCTAAATATAACAACATACATTCTCAAATCTCAGGTTCTAATACCTTATAACCTCGTTCATTATAAATAATGATAATTACATTATTCTTTACATCTTACAAGAGTGACTTTTATACGCCACCAAGGATACATAACAGTTCATTAAACTAGTATATAGTTTAGTTAAACTATTATACTTTATAAGTCTTGGCTTGATCTTCACGCACATTCATATACTGAATGACACTTCTTCTGGATACCGGTCAACTTGATCTTTACGGGATCCTTAAGTTCTTTCTAACATCGTTCGCTGAAAATATTTTTATTTAAAGCAAGTGTGAGCATTCAATTGCCCAGCAAGTCATAGTAGTTGAATAAACAACATCAAGAAATTAAACATTCTTTTAAGACTTCAATAACCGAACAAAGGTTATTAAGAAGCTTGAATAATAGGAATAAATATGTTTTCTATCATTATAAAACATTAGTCACATTCACTTTGAAATACTTTCATTCTTCTATTTGTTTTCCATACAAATCATGTCCGACTAGAATCATTAGCACAGACTTAAAAATAATCGTTCATGTATAAACAGAACATTCTAATTTTGAACAGTTCAATCACAGAACAATTCATCTCATAGAAACACCAAAGTGCTAAAGTTGTGGCACAAGGCCTCACACATTCTACCACCTTGTACAAATATCACACATTCGCACATAGATAAAACTTCTCATGTTCAACATCTGAGATGTTTAAGAAACTAGTTAGGAAACTTGCCTTACGCACAGGTATGGATTATAGTTTACACTGAACTGCTCATTTCAAACCCTAAAAAACATATAAGGAAATAGCACATACACTAATTAGTCATATACTTGACTTTATGCATTGGTTTAAACTTTTCTTTACTTCTTAGGGTTCGCGTTCTTGCAATCTAAGTTTACGCTACCAATTCCTTTACCGTTTTACGGCTTCATGACATACGGAGATGTCTTACTCATGCGATCATCATATTTGATGATTTACATTCTTATCTTCTTCTTATAACTATTCTAGGACTCAGCGCACATCGTGTCTCTACTAGTAGCCCATATGGTACTGATGAATGGGTTTTATACCTACGAATTGGGCACTAATTCAAGCTTAAATTGTGTTAAATCTTTGTTTTTATGTTTCGTTTTTACTTGTTTAGTGTTGTTTTGTGTTTAGGTATTGTGGCGTGGTAATTGAACAAAAAGGGTGGAATTATGGTGAAATTTGGCAAGTTTGGAGCTAAAAGTGGACAACTAGCAAAAGGTATGCCAACCGAGGCTGGCTATTTACTATACAAAACCCCCATTGGGGAAGGGTTATGCAAATCAAGGACGGTTTTTACATGCCCAAGCAAGGAGCTCATTTACATAAACACCATCACGGGAAGTGGGTACGGGGAAGAGAAGTCTCCTGCTTGGTTTCAAATGCTACAACAACGTGAGGATTAGTGAGTGGGACGACTTGGAACTCAATTGTGCATGGAATTAGAGGCGGAATACATTTCTTGGTATAAAAATTAACAATAAACAACAAGATTGATATACATTACAATCAATTAACAACCTGAAAGCTAGAGTTTGGAACGAGAGCATTGGAGGAAGATTTTGAAGCAGATTTCACAATAATTGCAGATTGACACTAGAGAGAAGGCTGCTTTTGGATTTATTCTTCTTCTTTAGTTTAATATTTGTAATTGGGGCGATGTTTACTTTAATTAATTCTATTTTTAATTCATTGACGATGAACTAAATTACTTTTTAGGCTTATAATGGATCTTTGGGTGGAACAATGATTACGTAACTTTGATTTTCAGTTTAATAAGCTATTCCTCAGTTTATCTATATTACTTTATGCTTGAATTTATGAATTGATTGATCACCAATTCTTTGTGGACTTGTATGGATTCAAGAGAGGAAATACGAGTTTAGACTTAGTTAATATATCATGTGTTCTTGAATTTTGTGAATGAATGGAATCTTGATGAATGTTAGGGTAGAGATATGCCTAGTATCACATGTAATCGAATAGAGAAATTGAACTTAAACCTTCTTTGATTGTAATTCACATAGAGATATAGTGAGTTAGTTAATTGAGGTATTTAACTTAATTCTATCTAATTTTTGGATTTAAGTTAATATGGTATTAGTAAATTGAGAGATGGCTAGTTCTACTTACGCGTTCTTCATTAATAAACTTGGGTAGTGAATTAAACTAGAATAAAGGGAAATAATCAGAGTGAAGCTTAGGGTGAAGTTGTAAGCCTAATTCTCCAATACATGTTTGAAATTTCAATTTTTAAGATTTGTGATTGTTTTGTGATTTTAGTATTTTAAATATATTTAGTTTTTATAATTATAATTCTTAAATTGGATAGTTTAATAAAATTTGGATTAATAGGAAGCTGATAATTGTGAGGGTTAATTTCTTACTAATCTATGTGGGAACTATACTCTACTTATTGTTATATTACTTTAAACTTTTATCAATTTAACTATTTACCAAAATAGAAAAATTGAATACTTTTATTTCATAAAATTCGGGGTCTCACAATCTCCCCTCCTTATGAAATTTCGCCCTCGAAATTTACGTATGTACTTGATATTCGAAGAGATGAGAATACCTTGCTTTCTTTTCAGATTGTACCTTCCCGATTATATCCTCTGTATCATGATTTTTCCATTGCTCATCTCTTATATTTCAAATATCATTCTAGAACATAACTTCAAAACAAAGGTTAATTGACATATCATAATTTCTCAACATATCAAGTAAACAATTTCAGCTTAGGTAAGTCACACACTAGCGAAGTATATAACTCGTCTCGCCCCTCCTACTTCTAGACTCTTATCTCCGCCAGCGACCATATCCCTAAGCTCTGATACCAATTGTGACGCCCCCAAAATAGATCCACACGGCCCATTTTGAGTCGCCAGATATCACATAATAAAAATTAAATACAAACTTCATTTATACAACTGTTGAACTATCGTATAGAATACAACCACAGTTAACTGTGAGTTTTAATACAATATTGTCTCATAGACAGTATCCAAACTCAAATTATTACAATGCCATATAAAATACAGTAGCAAATATTTCAAGATCCCAAAGAAGAACAAGAATATTACTATCATATTCATTCTAATGAGGTGCACTTTTAACGCTTTCAAAGTCGGGTTGTTATCACCCTATTGTTGTTCACAAAAATCAATTATTAAGTGACATATAAAATATGACACCCACATCTTAGGTCCTCAATTCAATTATATATTGTATGTCATGCCATTTTATAATGTATTGAGAAACTTGATGATCTCTGCATCATCACACTATTTCCCTGTTATCCCCGTCAATTCCAAATTTATTACACTCTTATTACCGGAAAGGAATGTGAAGCAAAAGGGTGAGCACAACTAGCCCCAAGAAAGAATATCATGACTAAAGATAACTACATTATCAATAGCTTTCATCAATAATAAATCAGAGATTTAGAACATATAGTAGATGATAAAACTTTTCAACCATAGTTGCAGCGGAATGAGCAATCCATTAAAAGAGTCAAATAGAACATCAGATCTATTATCTTCTCCATGTTAAAAGTCCACCAATAATGTTTTATCCCTGTAACAACAATCAACAATTCTTGTCCATAATCATATGAATAACTCATAATCATAATTGTGATTCAGAATTCCTTTTCGCACCTAGGACGAAGATAATTTTCATCACCTATCTTCACTTGAAACCTCAAAAATCATGGTTATACCAAATCATAATTTTTGCTCATAATCATACTAATTAATTCATCTTTGCACTATGGCCAAAGATATTCATTATTATCACATCCATGAATTAATATTTCATTGCTGAGACTCAGCTCAATAATTAATCCACATCATCGAATCATCCCTGCACTACATGCCAAGGATATTCTTTAGTATCATGACCACACATTATCCATGCACTACGGCCAAAGATAATTGTGTTTTCATCAATGGTCCTGATCATGCTATAAAATAATTCATCTTCACACCCTTGGCCGAAGAGAATCCATAGTCATAATCATACCAAAAACTGTCCATCAATGCACTACGGCAAATGACGATTTTTACCACATCATTCGTCATATTACGGTCATAATTATACCGAATAATCCCTGGTCATAATCATACCAAGTCCATCTATGCACTACAGGCCACAGATGACTTTCAACATAATATAAACATGAGGATGATGACAATATTATAAGCATTAATTAAAAGAAATCAAAGATAAATATTAAAGAATTTAAATTTATCCAAATATTATCCATCATTTAATAAACTCATGATCTAATATTGTTAATAGTATAACAATATTTTAATTACTTCTTAAACTTATAAACAATTTATTTCAATTGTTTACACTTTATCAAATAATGCATTTAATCATTCAAAAATGTCATACTCATAAGATTTCATCACCAATGATCAAATCACTTATCAAAAATCTACACATACCTTATATAGGAATTTCAAGCCATAAAATCCTATTTACCAATTTTTTAACTTCACATAACATATTTAATTCATATGTTCGTAACTAAACTATTTTCATAAAAAATACCAAATCAGTCCCAAAAATTATTCTTTTCTGAAATTTAGCATAATATAGTCCCATATTGAACATATATTTTTCTCGGAATTTTTAAAATTCATTTACTATTTTTCAAAAATTAATTTCTAATTAATTCCTTAAGAAATTAGCTACCTCAAGGTTAACTCCAGAAATTCCCAAATCTTGGCAGGATCTTACACATGTTAACGTGAGCTTCCAGTTTTAATTTCATGGTCATCAGAGTTATAGAACTCCGGTTATAGTGTTTTTTGTCGGAAAAACCTAAATATTAAAATGGTCATAACTTACTCATTTTAAATCGGAATGAGCTCATTTTTGGACAGGAGGTACTTTATACCATATACTTTCATGTCCCAAAAGGCTGGAATTTTTCTCATAAATTAAGTGGCCGAAACAACCCTTTTAAAATCTGGACAGTAGTTATTTTCGGTTTTTGCAGCTTTTGGCTCCTTTGCTAAAATCAGTCCACACGAAAATCTACAACACCTTTTATAGTGATTCCACTTGGATAATTTAGGAAACTCATAGATATAATTCTAGAACTTGACCACACTCAAAAATTTAAAATATAATAGGAGATATAGTCAATTGAATTTTATGTTCCATTTTTACCAAAATCTAATTTTTCAACCCTTTGTTATTTCTAAGAAACTTTCATGTTTTTACATAATAACCAACATAACTTATCATAACACTTACTAATACCAAATATACCCATGATTTTCATTAGTCCAATGCTTTTATTATGACTTTCATAATAATCAACGTAAACAGATCATTTCCACAATTTAACAAGGAATGAAATACAAAGGATCATTCACCATGCATGTGGTAATCCACATAGACAGTTTATTCTAACAGAATAATAAAGAATGAAATAACAGAATGATTCACCATGCATGCGATAGAGATCGCACATGATAAAGTTATTCTCAATGAATAATAAAGATGTAACCGTGTCCCACAGAAATGCACAAAACAGGATATTCCAAGCAGAATAATAGTAAAAGCGGAACCAGTCAAAGTAAATTAAGACCAAACAAAGTATTCCAATGTAATAATAAAGAATGGAATAACAATGTAAATCACCATGCATGCGATAGACCACACACACAGAAAAGTTATTCCAATGTAATAATAAATAATGGAACCGTGTCAGCGTAAAAGACGCTTGCAAGCGTGATATTCACGTAATAATAAAGAATGGAATAACAACAGAAATCACTGTGTATACGGTAATTGGCAGATAATAAAAGTTATTCCAATGTAATAATTAATAATGGAATAACAATAGAATTCACCAGGTATACGATAATCCGCATATACAGGTTATTCCAACAGAATAATAAATAATAGAATAACAGAAGTTCTCTTTAGGAATACAAAAGAAATAAAACCCCTTACGAGTACAACAAATAATATCCCTTACCTTTGAGAGAAGAGTATTCCGACTGGTAGGGCGAGGATATACTCGAATAAAACTTGTACTACGCTCAAAGCTTTCCTAGAATCTAAAGAAATAGGCTTAATATTATAGAAAAAGAACTCTCTCTATAGTTTCTCTCTCTAGAGTTTCAGTGAATTCGTAAGAAATAATGAAGGAATGAGCTTCTATTTATAGAAGAATGGACTGCATAGTAACTAATTCATGAACGATCCAGATTGATTTACTTTTAATTGGACGGTCCATATCTAAAGCAAAATCTTTTAAAAAAAATATGATATATTCTATTTATAATCTAATAAAACGAATAACTTTATAAAAGTATTCGATTTTATATAAAAAGATCTTACTATGCAAAACACTACGCAGCATGATGTATGTATAATAAAATATAATATATTCTATTTATAAAATAACTATATAAAAGTATTCTATTTTTTATATAAAAAGATTTTACTATGCAAAACACTATACGCATAATGTAATATAATATATTCTATTTATAGAATAACTTTATAAAAGTATTCATTTTATTTTAAAAGCTTTTTCGCTTTTATTACATTAATAATACTAATAAAACAAAATTGAGTCACTTATCACGTAAGCATTAATAATCAATACCGTGCTACTACGCAACCATGCCAGACATCGCATTTCTTTACTACGAGTAGTTCAACAGTTTTAACGATAAAACTTCCGCCATTATTTTCATAAAAATATTTTTGTCATTTTCTCAATCCGACAATAATTCCGTTGTGGGGTCCACCAATGATTGTACCGTCGTACGAATATTCCCCGACTAAAAGAATATTTTATATCAACTTGTTTACTTTGCAAAAATTTTCACATATTATCCTTAACTTTAAACTTTTATCAATTTAACTATTTACCAAAATAGAAAAATTGAATACTTTAATTTCATAAAATTTGGGGTCTCACAATCTCCTCTCCTTATGAAATTTCGCCCTCGAAATTTACGTACGTACTTGATATTCGAAGAGATGAGAATACCTTGCTTTCTTTTCAGATTGTACCATCCCGGTTATATCCTCTGTATCATGATTTTTCCATTGCTAATCTCCAGTATTTAAAATATCATTCTAGAACATAGCTTCAAAACAAATGTTAATTGACATATCATAATTTGTCAACTTATCAAGTAAACAATTTCAGCTTAGGTAAGTCACACTACTGGGAAGTATATAACTCTGCTCTCCTCCTAGTTCTAAACTCTTATCTCCACCAAATGATTATATCCTCAAGCTCTCGATACTAATCATGACGCTTCCAAAAATAGTCCACACGACCCATTTTGAAGTAATGATATCACATTATAAAAATTAAATACAAACTTCATTTATATTAATCATTGAATCGTCAGATAGAATACTTACCATTAGCTTTAATCATGAGTTTTAATACAATATTGTTTCATGTAGATGATTCAAACTCAAATTATTACAATGCCATATAAAATACAAAGAAAGAAATATTTCAAGACCCCAAAGAAGAACAAGAAGATTACTATCATATTCATTCTAATGAGGTGCACTTTTTGACGCTTTCAAAGTCGGGTTCTCATCACCCTATTATTGTTCACCAAAATCAATTATTAAGTGACGATAAAAATATTTACACCCACATCTTTAGGTCCTCAATACAATTATATATCAGATGTCATGCCATTTTATAATGTATTGAGAAACTTGACGCCTCTGGACTATAACACTATTTCTCGTTATCCCCGCCAAACTCCAAATTTACACTCTTATTACTTGAAAGGAATTGTGAAGAAAAGGGTGAAAGACAACTCAAATTTCAAAGAAAATAATATCATGAATAAAGATAACTACATTATCAATAGCTTTCATCAATAATAAATCAGAGATTTAGAACGTAGATGATAAAACTTTTCAACCATAGTTGCAGCGGAACGAGATGGAATTCGAATGTTTAAACCACAGTCACTCAAGGAGGCCATCAACTTAGCGCGAATGAGAGATGATCAACTCGCACGCCAAAGGAGGTTCATGCAGTTACCACCTGTAAGAGCTCCGTTGGTTCTTCCACAAACTACTCGTGTAGCTCTTGCTGCACCTACAGGACCCATTAAGCGTTTGTCTTGGAAGGAAATGCAGAGAAAGAGGGAACAAGGACTCTGTTTCAACTGTAATGAACGTTTTACAACAGGCCATAGGTGTCAAAAGCATCAATTGTTACTCTTGGAGGGGCATACTGGTAATATGATATGTGAAGACATTAGTCATCAACAAATGATGGACAATGATCGCGGGGGAAATGCCACTGAGGTACAAGAACCTGAACTTGAACCAGAAATCACATTACATGCCTTAACGGGATGGACATCACGTAAAACCATACGTGTAACAGAAAAAATGGGTCCCTACAAAGTAATGGTTTTAATTGACAGCGGATTGACACATTACTTCATCAGCAACCGTTTAGCAAGGAAGCTCAGGTTGCCAATCATACCTACGGAGACCTTCCCTGTCCGGGTGGCCAACAGAGAAAAATTAACGTGTCAAGGGCATTACGATAAAGCACGGGTCGAATTATAAGGCATCGAATTTTACCTTACTTTTTTCTCTCTGCCTTTATCAGGACTTGATCTTGTCCTCGGTGTTCAATGGCTTGAAATGCTAGGATCTGTGGTTTGTAACTGGAAACAATTGACCATGGATTTTATTTGGGAAAATCAAGACAAAAGGCTGCAAGGAGTGGATGTGCAAACCATTCAAGCAGCTTCACCAGAAGAAATAACAAAGGAGTTCCATCAAGGACATGTGCTATTTGTTGTGTGTTTTCAATCGACCATGGAACCCGCACCAACCGATACACTAACTAAAAATATACATCAAACTATGCAGGGGCTGTTGAAAGAATATGAGGATGTGTTTCAGGAACCCTCAAGTTTAGCACATGTACGTGCAGTGGAACATTGTATTACGTTAATAGAGGGGACCGAGCCAATTCATGTACGACCCTACAGGTATGCCCACTTCCAGAAAGCTGAAATTGAGAAGCAGGTCCAGGAAATATTGGATCTCGGGCTCATTCTTCCTAGCACCAGTCCCTTCTCGTCATCGGTACTAATAGTAAGGAAAAAAGATGGTAGTTGGTAATTTTGTACCGATTACCGTTCACTTAATGTCGCCACCATCAAGGATCCTTTTCCCATTCCAATAATGGACGATATGCTGGAAGAATTTTATGGCGCCACTTACTTCACCAAATTTGATCTGAGATCTGGCTATAATCAAGTAAGAATGAATCCTTCCGATGTTATTAAAACTGCTTTCCACACTTATAATGGCCATTACGAATATCTCGTCATGCCTTTAGTCCTTTGTAACGCACCCTCGATATTTCAGGGCATTATAAACTCAATATTTCGTCCCTTCCTTTGAAAGTTCATCTTGGTTTTTTTTGATGATATTCTGGTATATAGTCCCACTTGGGCTGAACATATGGTGCATGTTAGACAAACATTGGAGATCTTGCGACAACACCGATTTTTTGCCAAGGCAAGCAAATGCGTGTTTGGCCAGCAGGAACTAGAATACTTGGGGCACATTATCACACACCAAGGAGTGAAGGTTGATAGCAATAAAATTGCAGCCATGATCGCATGGCCACCCCCCACTAATATTTCATAGTTACATGGTTTTTTAGGCTTGACGGGGTATTATCGAAAGTTTGTTCAAAATTATGGCATTATAGCACATCCTTTGACAAACTTGCTCAAGAAAGGAAAATTTTGCTGGAATGATGAAGCCGACTCAGCTTTTCTGGCTCTTAAAGAAGCTATAACAACCACTCCGACATTAGCAATGCCCAATTTCAATGACTCATTCACTATTGAAACTGATGCATCTGGAGTGGGAATTGGCGCAATATTGTCACAGCAAGGCATGCCTATAGCGTTTATGAGTCGAGCGTTGGAGGTCATGAAAAAATCTTGGTCAACTTACGCCAAGGAAATGCTTGCAATTGTGGAGACCATACGCTTATGGCGTCCTTATCTACTGGAAAAAAATTCTTAATTCTCACCGACCAGCGTAGCTTGAAATATTTCTTAAACCAGCGCGCGGCTACGCCAAAACAGCAGAAATGGGTAATCAAGCTAATGGGCTATGACTACGAGATTGTTTACCGCCTAGGCCGTGAAAATTCAATAGCGGACGCCCTCTCACTCAAGGCTGGTAGCCCAGTTCTCCACCATCTACATGTGCCAACAGTGACCATATGGGATGAGATTAAACAAGCTTATGAACGGGACTCTTACATCCAAACTCTAACTCATCTGACCAATGATCGACCAGAAGGGCCATATGCATGGCGTAACGGATTGCTCTTCTTTAAAGGGAGAGTTGTCATTCCTGTTCATGTCGCATTACGAATGAAGTTGCTCCACGAAATGCATGATACAAATATAGGGGTCCATTCTGGAGTCTTGCAGACATTCAAAAAATTAGCCCAACAGTTTTATTGGCCAAAAATGTACCAGGCGGTGCAAGAATATATCAAAAAATTTGAAACTTGTCAAAGGGTGAAGTCTGAAACAATGTCTCTAGTTGGGCTCCTGCAGCCGTTACCCATTCCATGTCAAGTATGGGACGACATCACCTTAGACTTCATTGAAGGACTGTCGACATCCCATGGCAAAGATACGATCTTCGTAGTTGTTGATTGTTTGAGTAAGTCGGCACATTTCATCTCATTAACTCATCCATTTACTGCTAAAATTGTGGCTGAGAGATTCATCGAAGGAGTTATTAAATTGCATGGCCTACCCAAATCCATCATCAGCGATCGGGACCCCATTTTTATCAGCAAATTTTGGCAGGAATTCTTTCAAATGTCTGGAACCAAGCTACATCTCAGTACCGCCTATCACCCACAAACGGACGGATAAACAGGAGTTTTCAATCGCCGTGTTGAGCAAAATCTTCGAAGTATGGTTCATCAGTGGTCGCGTAAGTGGAGAAACTACCTTCCGTGGGTTGAACTTTGGTACAATACCACATACCATGCGTCCACAGGAATGACCCCTTTTCAAGCACTATATTGACGTTTACCTTCTACAATACCCATTTACCAGAATGGGTTTTCTTTGGTGCATGAAGTAGACAAAAGTTTAGAGGCTCGAGACGAACTGCTACGTCAACTCAAAAGCAATCTGGAGGCTTCTATTAATTGCATGAAGCAAATTGCGGATAAAAAACGTCGGGACATTTCATTCCAATGTGGAGATATGGTATTTCTTAAGTTACACCCTTACAGACAACAGACCGTCTTCAAACGTGCCCACCAAAAGCTAGCTAGTCATTTCTACGGACCATATCCAGTGATACAAAAAATTGGGGCAGTCACATACAAACTTCAGCTGCCGGAAGGAGCCCACATTCATCCAGTTTTCCATGTCTCGCTTTTGAAAAATTGTGTCAATGAGCTTATTACACCTTCCAAGGAGCTACCGCCTATAAATGATGAAGGCGTTGTTATACTCGAACCAAAAAAAATATTGGATACTCGTTGGGTCAAATGGGAGAATAAATTTAAAGAAGAAAGTCTGATCCATTGGAAGCATCTACCAATCGAGGACGCCACGTGGGAAACCACCCAGTCTTTGCGTGAACGATTCCCTTCTATGAACCTTAGGGACAAGCATCCACGTCATGGGGAGGGTATTGATAGGCCATAAAGATCTGAGAGAGGCCATAAGCCAAATCCCAAGTATTTGGGATGAGCTAGGACGTAAGCTAAGATGTTCAGTTGCATGTTACATGCGACGTAGATGGAGATGGAAACCATGCAGGAATGGATTATGGACTGGGTCGTGGCCTATGATCATCAGTGGTTGCAAGATTTATGCAACACATTCGTAGTTGCGAATTTTATGTCATTTTATTTCAGTTTGTTATCATGCTCTGTTTGTGTGTTGAATTACATTAGCTAAGTTGTTATCTTTCCTTTTATTTTGGTTGGAGTGTAAATGGCTTTGCTTATATAACCAGCCCATGCTTTTCTAATAAGGCATAAAATATATTTGTATTCAAATTTTGGTACGTTTCTCACCCAAAGAGAACAACAATTATCATAGCAGTACTTTACACTTGAGTGGGGATCTATCAAAATGTATGTCAAAGATCATGATATATTTTGGTACTTCCAGGATGAATTGCAAACGGCGTATTGTGTGCATCCATCATAATCATGTACTTCAAATCAGAGTCGTTAGGAACAAAAAGTCTAGAGTTGACTCGAAGTATTCCTTCTTCATCGATTCTTGCTTCTAGGATAACACCTTCTCTTACTTTCTTCTTCATACGCATCAGCTCTGGGTATGTGGCTTGAGCAACTTTAACTTTATCTATTAAAGTTGGTTTTATGCGTATACTTGACATCATTGCATGGGTCCCCGGAGTCATGAATTCTATCTTCATCTTTTGTAAATCACACAAAATGAGCCTTTATGTTGACAACATTGCACTCGTTCCCGCATAGGATCTTCTACTCATTGCGTCCGCTACCACGTTCGCTTTTCCAAGATGGTATTGAATGGTATGGTCGTAATCTTTCAACAGCTCGAGCCAATGTCGTTGCCGCGTGTTGAGTTCCTTTTGGGTGAAGAAATATTTGAGGCTATTATGGTCTGAATATATCTCCACTTTCTCCCAATATAGATAGTGCCTCCAGATCTTTAGCGTGAAAACGATTGCTGCCAACTCTAGATCATGAGTAGGATAATTCCTCTCATATTCTTTAAGTTGTCGCGAGGCATAGGCTATGACTTTCCCATGTTATATGAGAACACATCCTAACCCTTTTCCTGAAGCATCGCTGTAGATAACAAATCCATCCGAACCAGACGGTATTGTCAAAATAGGTGCCGAAATGAGTCTCCTCTTGAGCTCTTGAAAACTCTTCTCGCATTCCTCGCTCCATATAAATTTTGTATCCTTCTGAGTCAGCTGAGTTAACGGAGTAGCGATTCAAGAAAATCCTTCCACGAATCTCCAATAATAACCAGCTAAGTCCAAAAAGCTACGTACTTCAGTCAACGACTTCGGTTGCTCCCAACTTTGTATTCAATCTTCGCCGGGTCAACAAATACTCCATGTTTTGACACCAGGTGCCCAAGGAATGCTACTTCCTCAAGCCAGAACTCGTATTTCTTCAACTTGGCATATAGCTTATTTTCATGAAGCCTTTGGAGTACCAGCTTCAAATGGTGCTCATGATCTTCACGACTTTTGAATATACGAGGATGTCATACCAATAAAGACAACAACGAACTGATCCAAATATTCCTGAATACTCAGTTCATCATATAAATGAAAGCCGCAGGAGAATTAGTCAATCCAAAAGATATGACTAGGAATTCGTAATGCCCGTACCAAGTTCTAAAGGTAGTCTTCGGAATATCCTCAGTTCTAATCTTCAATTGATGATATCCAGAACAAAGATCGATCTTTGAAAATAATTATGCTCCTTGTGTATGGTCAAACAAGTTATCAATGTGAGGTAGCGGATACCGATTCTTGATGGTTGTAGACACTCAAAATTTTTTGCACATCTGTTACTGACATTGCAGGAGGGCAGATTCGTCTTTCGGAGATAACACTGGAAGACAGCTCACATCCATTCTGGATACTACCGGAAGTTCAGTCTCAACCTTGGAACACACACCGGGAACATCATTTCAAACCCCGAAACACACACTGGAAGGATCATTTCCAACATCAGAGATAACCCCAAATTTCATCCTTGGCGATAACCCCAAGGAATGCTGTTGCAGTTCCGGCGATAACTCCGGAAATGCTTGTTTCACATGCATGCTATCAGCTTCAATAGGACTTCCTGCCAAGGCACTCACACCTCAGACCCGAGCTAACACTGGGCACACAGGCACTTCCACAGATGACCTTACAGCATTCAAACACTTGAAGTAGTCCAATCACAGATGTAACCCTGAGCAACGTCTGCTTTTAACTCAAATCGGTGATAGCCTCGGTGAGGAGTCAAACGTCATCTTGCCACCTCAATACCTACACGTCATCTCAACACTTCATACATACATACATACAACAATGTACTACAAGAACCAAGGAGGTCCAATCCCGAGTGACTATTACGCGTGGCAGCACACCGGATAGAATTTGAAGCTTGAAGACCATGGGCATGGTCCCCTCTTCCTGACTTTGTACTACCTCTAATCCATGTCATTGCGTAACTCTCGACACAAGCAGTCCGAAGAAGGTCTTATATACCTCGTTCGGATGCTCGGATTGAAGTTCTGCAAGTTCGAGCGGACATTACAAAGGCACGAGTGTACGATGACGAGGTGTAATCATGGCTATCTACAGCAGTACACTCTAGTACCTCTCCCGTCTATAAATAGAGGGCTTGGGGTGGCCATTTTAAAAAGAGAGAGAAGTGAGGAAGCCTTGTCCAATTTTCTCTGTACACACCCATATTGAGTGTTTGCTCTTTTTAAACACCTGTTAGCTCACATATAGCTATACATTTACCAGCGGGAACTGAGTTTTTATCCATATAGAGTCATAGAAGTCTGTATTGGCAGCCCACTATAAGCCTTCTCACACTCTATAAAGCCTTTCTCTTCATATTTGCACACACTATTCTACCCATTGAGAGTCGTGTTGTGTGCGTTTGCCCAGACTTCGGTCCGTGGTTTACATTTTTTGTCTGTATATATATACTTATATATGTATATATTTATATATGGACTAACATTATCGAGTTATGCCTCGATTAAGCCTAGACTTATGTCTGGAGCGTTTACCTGCTTTTATATATATATTTATATATATAACTATTATCGATATATATACGATGAGCCTATACTTATATCCGGAGGCGTTTTACCTATATATATATATATATATATATATATAGCGATAAACTTCATGGGATATAAAATCCATGCTCATCGAATATATATATATATATATATATATATATAATTAATTGTTGTTATATCCAATGAGCCCGGATTTTTATATATGCGTTATCGCTTATCGCTTATATATATATATATATATATATATATATATATATATATTTACATTTCGATCGCTTTGGAGTTTACTTGAGGCCTTTTTTACCGCTTTTATTTACATTTAGTCACGCCTGGAGTTTATTTCGTGGCGGTTGATCGTCATTTACTGCTTTATTTACTTTTTTGATCCCCCATGGAGTTGCTTCGTGATGGTTGATCATGTCTGTATATATATATTTATAGCTTTTATATATATAACTACTTACTGCTTTCCATACAAACTACGGTATCATGTGAGCCTAGGAATCATGTGATCACAGATTAAGTCTACTAAATCTAGATTCGGTTCCCGTGATGGACATTTTTCAGTTGTAAGCAACATGTACATTATTTACGGTGTCTGAATTTCCTTGGATGGCTGTCATGCCCATAAGGAGTTCAACACTGTTGTATATTATTTTCACGAAGATGCTTCGCATCTCAAAAATAAATAAAAATAAGTCGAACATTTTAATAATAAAATGGAAGTATGAAAAGGTCTCAATTCCTATTGAGCACAGGGTTTGAAAAACCTCTTTTTACAAATCTTCACTGCAATATCTTGCTTAAAACTGAATTTTTCCATAAATTAAAACCCTTTGTATATATGTGCGAACGAGGCCTCGCACTACTTCCAAATAATTGCACATTGATCCACACACACACACACACACACATTCATATAATAATTTCTTGAAAAGTGGCGGTCACCGTGGCAACACGGATGTCGGGGGGTGCCTAACACCTTCCCTCCGCATAATCAAGCCCCCGAACCCAAATGAATCTCGGCCACGTAACTCCGCTTAGAAGTTGTCATATCACTGGGTCAATGTGCAAACCTTTTCGATTGCATTGGTGCAACCAATTAAAAACACCAACTGGCGACTCTTAAAGTCAAATCGTCGACATTACACATATTAGACCTTTTTCACTTATTTTTTCAAACAAATCTCACATTAACATGAGAACACTAAAGAACAAGTAACGAAAAGGGACAAATAAAAATCCCGATGTGGACAGGTGGCGACTCCACTGGGGACTCTAGTAAGAGGGCTTAAGCCGATATTACAAGCTTCTCAAAACTGTTATATGATTGTGTGTGAATGTTGCATTTACATTTATGATGAATGTGTATGAATGCATTTTACTTATCGTGATCGTATTTATATCTATCTCAGGATATTAGTGCTTCGCACATGTCATCATTTTCATAAATGGTGAGACACATTGTATGTGAATGTATGTTGTGTGGTTCCTCTACTAGGAGGCTATCATGTCGGTGTTTGATTACTGGACTCGTAGGAAAACTAATACCAACGAGGCTCAGGAAAGGCACCACCCAGATTCGCTCCAGTTGAAAGACCAGATTAACTTCCCATCAAGTAGATTGCGATGATCTGGGAACATTCATGCCAAAAAGTCGCGAGAGTAACCCTAAGATAGGTCAACCTCTGATAAACCAAACGTGGAGGAAAGTCTCTTCATGCTTTCCATTTTTAATTACCTGTAAAAACATTTACTTGTAATTTCATTCCATACACATCTTTATGTAATGGAAAATATGAAGATTATTTGTGCATACATGTTATCAAATAACACCCGTTTTTGCAGGACAATATTCCTAAAACGGACACATTATGATAACATTTACATTATCCCTAAAACTAAACTACATAAGTTTTTTGTAGGGAAACAATTGGACATGTTACCCGCTCAAAATCCAAAAAGGCCACTAGCCTACAACCAATCATGTCTTCTTCTGGCCAATATAATCCTGTTTCTCGAGAAGAATTTGATTTGATTAAGTAAACAAATGACAGATTGAGTAAACAAATCAAAGAATTGCATCGCTATTCTCGCTTACAAAAAACTACATACGTAATCACAAGGAGGAATTCAAGGTTGGAAAAAAATTCCGGAACCTCGCTTGATACGACCAACAAAGACCACAAAGCACCCATCTTAGAGGAGATCCAGACACGGTGATATCGGGGAAGAAGGTCCTCCAAATGGAGGAAACTGTCCATGCTCTCAAAGGGATTGGAACACATGGAAGTGTCTCATATACCGACCTTTTTATATTCCCTGGTGTTCATTATCCAGAGAAATTTAAAACCCCTGATTTTGAAAAATATGACGAATTAGGGAATCCTTATACACATTTGAAGGTGTTCATTGGAGAAGTTGGATCTTATTCGGAAAACAAAAAGCTCATAATGCAGCTGTTCCAGAAGAGTTTGACTGGAGAAGCCCATTCATGGTATACCAGATTAGACAACTCCAAGATCGATAGTTGGGAAGAGCTAGCTCACGCCTTCCTCACTCAATACAGTTTTCAATCTAAGATGGCTCCTGATCGGTATCAGATTACCAAGGTCAAGAAACAGTCTAATGAGTCTTTCAGAGAGTATGCTAAAAGGTGGAGGCGCCTTGCTGCTTAAGTTATTCCTTCCATGACGGATTCAGAAATGGTCATGACTTTCATAGACATACATGAAGCTCCTTTCATGATAGAGTTTTAGCTGGTATTGGCAAACCATTCTCTGAAATGATCAAGCATGGAGAGATGGCTGAGATGGGATTGAAGTCAGGTAAAATTCAAGACCTAGCCGCTCTTAAGGCAGTTGCTGAGCACATCCAGTCCGGATCTTATGGAAACAACCCCCAGAGGGTCCATAAAAAGAAAGAGGAGGATATTTCCTTGATACTACAAGGTCAAAAAGGCAATCAGAACATGCCTATATAGAGGAGAAACTACTCCCCTTTACAAGCATAGTCTTCAAACCCTCAATTGCCTAAAAGTGGAGAAGTAAAGCGTCCTCGAACGTTCACACCCTTAAGGCACTCGCTCGAGAATATTCTTGCTCTTCTGATTACTCAAAAGAAAATTACACGTCTTCTTCCACCAGCCAACCCTAATGGGAGGGGTTTTAATGCTACTCAGAAGTGTGATTATCATGTCGGATCACCTGGACATGATACTCAAGATTGTTGGGCCTTGAAACACAAGATCCAAGATTTAATAGACAACGGTGAGATCGTGGTCACCAAACCAGATCAAACACAAGACACAACCCTCTTCCTCAACACAAAGAAGAAGAGGTAACATGATTAGTTGGAGCACTGGATAGAGTTCCAGTTTCAATGGTGAATCATCCCAGACCATCAAAGACGGTGTTGACAAATGGGATTATGCAAAGTTCCAGTTTACTATGGAACAAAAGATGAAAGCTCTTTTGCAAGAAAATCGAGTAATCGCGTAATTGGTGACCCACCAAAGATCAAGTCACACGCCAATTAATCGCCCAGAGCATGCTTATCTCTTTCCTTTTGTTATGAATGCTCCACCATCACCTTCAGAAAGCGAAGCTATGGAGGATAAGGTTGTGAAGAGAGCAAATGTTAAAGCCCGTCGGGATTTTTCCAATCAGAGATAATTTACCTATCTGAGCCAATCTATGGAGGAGATATTTCAAATGTTGATCAATGAAGGAAGAATTACCTCCCTTTTGCCTCCAACCAATCCTCGTTCAAGACGGTTCAACTCCGATGGAGTATGTCAATATCATTCACACTCTCGTGGTCACAGCACAGAAGATGTTGGGCACTCCGCCATCTCATTCAAAATCTCATTGACAGCGGTGTCCTGCAACTGGCAGATGATGACACTATGAAACTCGAGAGTGGGAATACTTGTCCTACCAAATGGAAGGGATCAGTAGCAGTTATATCCGTTATGGATGATGAGACTGTCAAAGCATTTCCCATACAAGCAATTCAACTCAAATGAGCTAACAATCCTTTGAAAGTGGCCGCACCAAAGCCAATTTCTTTACCTTTCAGACCACAATATCCTGTTGTCAGCTTACACAAGGTTCCATGGAATTATGGAGAAGCTAAAGGATCCACGTCTCATACTACTGCTACAGTGTCGAAGGAAAATCCATTGTATCTTCCTCAGAGGGTGATAAAGCCTACTTGCAAAGCAAAGGGGAAGATTCCCATGGAGAAGATTAAAAAATTCCTCCGCACTATGGGTCATAATGAAGCCAAGGTGGTTTTAAGCTTAAGAGAAGCTCCACATCAGATATAAATACTGGACTTGGTTTTCTCTTCCGAGGATCATTAGAAGATCTTATTGAAGGTTTTGGAAGAAGCCTACTTACCTAAATCAGTGGATGTGGAAAAATTTCAACATATGTTTGATCACATTTTCAACAACAATGTGATATCCTTCACTGATGATGACATACCGCCCGAAGGGACCGATCATTGCAAGTTATTGCACATTGCAATTTTGTCCTCCGGGTAATTGCTAGTTGGAGTTTTGATAGATGAAGGTCCATCTCTAAATATATGTCCTTATGCCACCTTGGTGAAGATGAATGTAAATCTCAAATGGATCCAAAAATCCATTATCAAAGCTTTTGATGGATCTCAATAAATTTCGTCGAAAAGATTGAGTCGCCAATCGAGATTGGTCCAAATACATTCAATGTATCCTTCCACGCCCTCGTGATAGATTCAGGATACAACCCGCTATTGGGAAGACCTTGGATACACATTGCTGGAGCTGTTCCCTCCACACTACATCAACAGCTCAAATACATTGTCAATAACAGTCTAGTCACTATCAACGCTGAGCCGGAATGTCCTGAACATAGGAATCTACCAATCATCAGCTTCAACTCGGAAGTTGAGCCGGCCAGTTTTCATGCTCTGGAAGTGAGTAACACGCAATACCATCCTATTGGAGTGCCACTTCCCGTACCCAAGATTTTAGCCGAGGTTATGTCGGCCACTCACGAAATGATGTCATTGGGTTATCAGCCTGAACATGGGCTTGGTAAAGATAAGCAGGGTATTAAGCACCCTATTCAAGTGTCCAGTCAAATTGGAACAGCCTGACTAGGCTATTCTGCCAGTTCAAGTCACAGGAATCCTCATAAGTATAAGCAAGTTCCTCAAGCTTTCGCCACACGGCGATTTCTTCCATCTGCACCACACGAGTCGATACAGCTCCCAATAAAGGTGCCAAACCATGTTGTGGCTATGTGTTGTTTCCCAAACCAAGTACCAATCAAAGGAAAAAAGAGGTGCCGATTCTCGATCTTCAAGAGGAAGAAAAGGAGCGAAACATAAACACGACATCGCCTTGATGATGATGTCGCATATACGCATCATTGTTCATGATGAACATACAAATAGATATACCCCCGTACGATGATTGCCCAGATGTCATGGTTATCATTCGGGAGAAGGAGGACAATGACAATCCCTCCATCATCGCAAATTCAATAGGACTTTGCCCTCGATAATTGGAGCAAAGACTCCACGCATCGGGTCGACGAGGGTAAAATGGGTAGAAAATCCCTCTGCCTTGTAGATAACTTTAATTACTTACTTTTCTATACAGTACTAGCAGTTATTTTATCAAGTACATGCTAACACTTTTGTATGATAAAATAGTTGCATATATTAAGTGAAAGCATATTTTGTTTCAGGACTCTGAATTTAGATGTGCCTGTACTTGCTGATGAGATGCCTTCTCTCCACAAGGGTTGTAACTTTGATGCAAAGTTGGACACAGACTTGATGGAAATACAAGAGGACATTGAGACACCTCAAGAGATTAAGGAATGGGTCACAGACAAACCTAAACCCAACCTTGACCAAACCACTTCTTTCAATCTTGGAACCTTATAAAGCCCTAAGCTAATCCAGATTGGTTCAGACCTCACCCCAAACCAACAAAATGACATGGTTGCACTATTAACCCAATTCCAGGATGTGTTTGCATGGTCTCATGAAGACATGGTGGGTTTGTCCACTGATATTGTTCTTCATCGCTTTCCCATTAAAGAAGGATTCAAGCCAGTTAGGTAGAAACTCAGGCGATTGAAACCTGAGTGGAGTTTAAAGGTTAAAGAAGAAATTGTGAAATAATTTCAAGCTCGCATTATCATGGTGTCTATATATTCGAAGTGGATATCCAATATTGTTCCCATCCCTAAACCAGGTGGAAAGGTTCGAGTTTGCATGGATTACCAAGATTTGAACAAAGCTTGCCTTAAAGATAGCTTTCCCATGCCCTTTATCCACATTCTTATTGACAATACTACTCAATATGGCATGTACTCCTTTGCGGATTACTTTGTGGGGTACCATCAGATTATGGTTGCTGAGGAAGACCGTGAGAAAACTGATTTCATCATGCCTTGAGGAACCTTTTATTACAGATGGTTGTCATTCGGCCTCATCAATGTCGGGGCAACCTACCAGCGAGCTATGATGGCTCTTTTCCACGATTTAATGCATAAAGAGATAGAGATCTATGTGGATGACATCATTGTCATGTCCCGAAGGGAGGAAAACCACTTAGACCATCTTAGAAAGCTTTTCAATAGGTTGCGTAAGTACAACTTGAAGTTGAATCCAGCCAAGTGTGCCTTTGGTGTTAAATCAGGCAAGTTGCTAGGTTTCCTAGTCAGCCACAAAGGGATTGAACTGGATCCTACCAAAATCCAGGACATTAAGGAAATGCCCATTCCTTAGACAAAGAAGGAAATATGGGGATTTTTGGGAAGAATCAACTTCATTAGCAGGTTTATCTCTCAACTCACAACAACTATGAGCCCATCTTCAAGTTGTTAAGGAAGAACTCCTCCATGAAATGGAACGATGAGTGTTAGAAAGCCTTCCTTACCATTAAAGAGCATCTGGTTAACGCTCCTGTTTTGGTACCACCCAGGGATGATGTTCCCCTATTCATGTACCTGTCCATTAATGACAATGTCATGGGTTGTATGCTGGGGCAAAAAGACGATAGAGGCCAAGAATGAGCTATATATTACCTCAGTAAAAGATTTAGCATCAGTGAACACAAGTACACTCTGATTAAGAAGACTTGTTGTGCTTTAGCATGGGCTTCCATGAGGTTACAACATTAACTCTATGGTCACACAACCCATCTCATATCCCGCATGGATCCTCTCAAGTATGTGTTCAAGAAGCCCATATCGAATTGTCGATCGTCTAGATGGCAAGTTGATCCTACAAGCAATTTGACATCGCCTACACGGACGCAAAAAATTTGTCAAAGGTCAAGGAATCATGGATCAATCGCCGATCAACTCGCAGGGGATTACAAACCCTGAAACATATTCTTCGATGAAGGGGTAATGACAATTCAAAGAATACCATCAAGACGATGCATGCCACACATGGAAAATGTATTTTGATGGAGTCATAACACGTAAGGCTCTAGAGTCGAGCGCTTCTAGTATCAAATGCAGACGGGAGCAAAGATCCCGTCGCCATCAAATTGCAAAGTTTGTCAAGATCAACAACACAAACCGAGTATGAAGGTCAGATCATGGGGCTAAAACTTGCTCGTTCAATGGGCATCAAACGGTTAACTGTCTTTGGGGATTTCCAATTGGTAATCAAACAAGCCACATAAATCTATCAAACCAAAGAATTACATTTGTTGCCTCACCATCGGCAAGTTTTACAGATGGCTTTAGAGTTCGAAGAAATCTCCTTTCTACACATTCCTCGTAATATGAATGATTTTGCAGATGAATTAGCAACGTTGGCCTCCTTGATTCATGTACCTGACAAGGAAAACATGCCTAACATCATATTTGCCCTGCAAAAGGCCCCAGCTTATTGGAGAAGTATCGGATGAGATACCTCCCATCCACAACCCTTGGTATCAACATATCAAGGAATATCTGCGAGATGGATCTACACCCGCTGAGGCGAGCCTAACTGAGAAGAGGCGGATCCATCGACTTGCTATAAAATTCTACCTGAGCGGAGATGCACTCTACAAAAGAGATGCAGGATTAGGTCTCCTCAAATGTCTGGATAAAGACCAAGCTCAGAGACTCATGGATTAGATCCATGGTGGAGTCTGTGGCCCTCACATGAGCGGACCCCTAATTGTCAAGAAGATCCTCAGAGCAGGGCATTATTAGCTTACACTCAAAGCTGACGGTGATGATCACGCCAAGAGGTGCTATCAATGCCAAATTCATGGGAATGCTATCCACGCCCCTCCAAGGGAACTCCACAATATGAGTTTGCCACGGCCCTTCTCAATATGGGGAATGGACGTGATCGGGCCCATCGAGCCCAAAGCCAGTAATGGACATCGATTCATATTCACCATGATCGACTACTTCAACAAATGGGTAGAAGCAACATCCTTCCGCAGGGTTACTAAGAAGTCATCATTACTTTTATCAGAAACAATGTCATCTGTCTATATGGACAACCAGAGTCAGACAATGCTAAGAACCTCAACAACAAAATGATGGAGGAGTTATGCAAAAATTCCACATCAAACACCTTAACTCCGCCATCTACCATCCAAAGATGAATGGTGCTATTGAAGTGGCTAATAAAAAACATCAAAAGATCATGCGTAAAATGTCCGCCAATCACAAAGGATGGCCCGACCTCTTGCCTCTCGACTTTATTAGCCTACGTAACTTTAATGCGCATTTCCACTAGGGCAACCCCTACTCATTAGCCTATGGGATGGAAGCAAAGGTTCCTCATAGAGGTGAAATGGAATCCCTCAAAGAGTGTTGATGGATGCTCCGGTTGGATGAAGACCAATGGGTACAAGATAGGTATCACCAATTGTCTCTAATAGACGAAAGGCTTAAATCGTGGCTATCTTCCATGGTCATTATATCAAAGAAAGGATCGCACGATCCTACAACAAAAAAAGTCCGGCTACTGGCAATTCAAACAACACGACTTGGTTTTGAAAAAAAGATCATTGACAACCAAGATCAATCTAAGGGAAAATTTGCTCCTAATCGGGAAGGCCCATTTGTTGTCAAGGAGGTATTGACAGGAGGTGCTCTCGCACTACTGTGAAATGGATGATGATGAATTTTCACAACTTATCAACTCTGGACACCGTGAAATGATACTATGTCCGGGTTACCATCAAGAAAACATCCCGGTATTGATCATCCAATCACCAGTCATTCCGTTTTTTGAACCCTCTCTTTTTACAAACTCTTTACCCTCGTGGAAACATACACTTCAAACCTAGCAAACTGGTTTCACCTCATTTCAAACCTTTCATACAATTTTGGTTATCCCAAGATGGGATTAAACCTTTCACACCGCAGTTTATCCTCAAGTTGGGATTAAACTTTTCACGCCATAGTTTGTCCCCAAGATGGGATCAAACTTTTTCCACACCGCAGCTTTGTCCCCATCATGGGATCAAACTTTTTCTCCCCGCAAAGATAGCTCGCACATGGGATTCACACTTTTCTTTGGTCGCGATTCGTCCCGAGGGTAACTACGTCGACTGATCTCCCCGATACACCGGAGTACGTAGGCAACCATATTCTATATGGCCCAGTCACAATAAACAAAAAACAACAAAAACATTTCTACCATTTCTCTACAAAAAACAAAAACCACAAAAATACTTCTACACCCTTCTTCATCAATAAAGCTTCTACACACATCAGCCTATCATATTCAGCGTTGAACCTCTTACACTAGGTTCGAACTACGCAAACTTGATCTCCTCTTCAATAGGAGTACATAGGAATCCATTTATGGTTCAGTCTAACCCCTACCAGAACAAAAAATACTTGTCACACGGTACTGGGATCAAACTTCAATCCACCACATTTTCATCGGCTTCAAACCAAAGGGATGGAATTACCCAACTTCTTCTCACAAATAAGAGATTCGGTGACCATCTAAACTGTGGTTATGCCTCATAGGGCAACATCAATCCATAAGAGATGGAATTAACTAGGCTTCTCACAAATAGAAGTACTGACAACCATCTGTGGTGCGGTCAATCTCAGAGAGGAAAAACCACCCTCCTCTCCACTTTTCCATGTAGATACCAGTCCCAAGACACCAAAGATGGCAGGGATACATACAGATCAATGATCCGTTCTAAGAGATCCTACGACGTCTCATTGTCCACCTATCAAAGATAAGTTCAGAATGCATCAAGATCGAAAGGCCCTGAAGAAACAGGCAAATATCAAGAAAGTATCAAGGCACAACCGAAAGGGAAGTGAATCAAAATATATTTCTCTACCATATATAATATTGCTTGATATATACATCCGTGTGTCATACATAACAAAATGGCTAAGCTTAGTTAATGCAGGCAGGAAAATACAAAGCTATCTACTGGATTTGTGTGTATGCGACTATCGATCTAACATAGCATCCCTCTCTGAAGACGGAGGTAAAGCTGCAAGCTCCTGCCCAATGGCATCTACACGAGAAAGCAGATCTGAGGCTAACAACATGGTGACATGATGCTCATCAATGTATGTACTCATATCAGCAAGGATGTCAGTCGTATGGGATCTAATCAAGCATCGTCTCGCAATGGCCACATCCCTAGCAGATAGGGCGGCATCCCGCTCCACAATCAATGCATCCTCGGCCGATTTAGCCTCATCCTCTCTAATAGAAAGAGCTGCTCTCCCATCAAGAGTGTCAACATCAAGGCCCTAGCCCGATCTCTCTCATAGGTCATCGATGTAGGGCTCGCCCAAATGATGTCTGTGAATATCGAGTAACAGTGGCACTTTCAGGGTGGGAGAATCCATCACAAAATTTGGCAACCCAACAGCTTAAATCCTCATCGATGGGAATGTCACCTCCTCCATAGGCTCCTCATCGTCGTAATTAATATCCTGCACTGTGGATACTACCATAGTTGATGCAGTCTCTATCTCCATCCATGATGAATACTCTGCAGAATAACCCGGATGATTGACAGAAAACCCAGCTAGCTCTCACTGGTCCCAACAGGCATACAACCTGGATCAATCCGCTGATGATAAGTGGCGAGAAGCGAAGCACTAAATCACTGCCCCCTCATATGGGTGGAAATCCTGAAACTAGTCAAACTGACACATCACGACCAGTGGGTGGTAGGTGATCATCCCTCTCAAACAAGCTAGAGGTTGATAATCCATGCTCGGAGCATGAGTAATGAAGTCAGACGGTGAGCTAAGCCTGCACACACGGCAAATATAGCAAACGGATCTCCAATCCCCTACCAGAAAGTCGACCAAGATGCAACATCTATGCACTCCGCAGGATGAAAGGAGTATGACATGGCTATATCATGGGTTAAACAATACCCATGTCTTCTGAATATGCCAATCAGTCTCAAGTGTGACATAAACCAGACGTACATCATGACCAAACTGCCTATAAACACTCCTACCGGATAAGTGCATCAATATGTGGCCGACCTCAGAGTCACTGCGATAATCATCGATATGATAGTGTAACCCTCCGTGAGAGCTCTCACTGCCATAATGATGCCGATGTCCAACTCATCCATGTATCGTGGCATGTAGACGTATGACAATACGCACAGTAGTAGTACATCCATTCTGGCTGAATGCCAATGGTCCTCCGGTGTGGTGAAATCCCCGGAATACCGTGCATAACTATCCTCGAGCCAAATCATCAAAAACAAAAATGCTGGGATATCACGTGGCGGATGTAATCTCATCCTTGTACCACTTTACGCCTCAATCCGGTGAGGGTCATGAACTATCTACTCATGTCTCTCGATCGCCATGTGCACGCAAGGTCATCCAACGACAAAGATCGCCAATCGTGCATACTCCTCCAAGAGTAGAGTCAACTCCTCGGGTCCCAAATCGAAAACCTATCTCTCCGATATACCAATGCTCTAAAGATACCCTCTACAAATCCTGTGGAAACCTAAAACATCAACAGGGTCATAATATGCTGCAACAAATGATCTACAGTCACCCTGTCTGATGGTGACATACTATTATACCATGAGCACATACCAGATGCCACCAAAAATGGTGGGGTATGATCAGTACGGCTAACTGTCGAAGAAGACATCTTTACGGGCCGTGTCATAAGACCATCCAGGGGTCAAGGCTGAGTATCTCTGGGCATACATATATATGCATAACATAATAACATGCATGATACAATAGATGGAAATATGATATAGGGAATGGAAAACTGTACATACATTCCTAAATATAACATCATCTAATACATCTATGTACAACTAAAATACAGGGAAATGGGGTGAAGCTACCCAACATCTCAACATAGTCCTATCAAAAGATATAGCAAGAATGGAGCGAAGCTACCCAATGTCTAACAGAGGCCTATCAAAAGAGATAACGAGAAATATACATCAGAAGAAGTCAATGGTATCGATGTCTACATCATCAATCCTGTCCACCTGATGTAACTCCTCCCGAGTCATCGGATCTCTATCTCTGTGGATGTCAAAGCCTATACAAGGGAGGATCTGCACCAGCAAAGCCATATGGGTCGTCTAAGGGGCCAGCGCCAGAGCTGGAAGGATCAAAAGTATCTACCTCTGAAGGATCTCTACCCAAATGCCGGATAAAGAAATGTGCCCTATCCAACTGCCGGGTCAAACTGTCAATCTGTGTCACATGAGTCGGATCTCTAACACAGGCTAGCCAATCCATCATCATCACGGATCCTGGAATTATATTCCCCATAAACTGTGTGGCGCGGGTCTGAGCTCCAATGGTACGAGGGAACCAACAATGCTGGAACATCTCCTGAGTGCAGGGAACCTCTGACAATGTGAAACCATTAACCCCCAACAACGGATATCAATGACGGGTGACTGCGAAACAGGCCAATAACGCCTGGCAGGAGGCAAGATCAGCATGCGAATCTATCCTGTAGTGCTCTTGATAACACGCTCTCCTAAATAGAGCTCCCATCCTCCATCCGTGAAGAGAGGAATCCTGGGGGTGGAAATAATGTACTCAACTCCAGTCGGGTACCCATCCTCAAATCCAACACTCAAGTTCTCCCCAGAATAGGGAACCCATGTGATGACATCCGTTGTCAACAACTCCAACCAGAAGCGGCAATGAGTGAAACCCTCACAATGTGGGACCTCCGCCAAGATGGAATGATGCCATCTCCATCCTCTTGGATAGGTGTCTAAACCTAACACGCCACAGACGCAAACATGGAAGCCTCTCATAGGCCCAAAATCGCCAACACAAAGGCAAACATCTCACGTACCAACACTCTTAACCTGTACATGGGAAAAGACAAGAGAAATACTCACCAGCAGAAATGGGTAGAATCCTAATTAAGCCTCGGTTAAGCCCTGTGATTGCATGCACATTCCCTTGAGGAAGTAGGCAAAGGTGTAGGAACCCCAATCATAGTCTCCTATACGATCCACGTGTCGAGTGGTGCTGATCAAAGTGAAGGACACCGTAGAAGAGTTATCTTCTATGAAGTAGCCCCTAATGATCATCAAGAACAATTGCCGAAGAATGCGATCCCTGACTCTCACATCATCAAGTATAGGCTCACTCAATAGCCCGCTCATAGCATCTATGCTCAAAGGACCTGTATATACAGTCCTACCCTTGAGTGCCTCTGCCTGAACTCCCAATAAGGATCTGATGGCAGTAGGGGTTATATCTGCCGTGCAAGGGATTGGATCCCCTCCAAACTCCATACCTGTGATAAACTGCCAATCCATCGGTGTCACCATCACCTCATAGTCCAGCAAATGGAGGATCGATCGAGTCCGGTGAAACCACCACTCAGATAATGCCCCGAGGTAACCCCTGTGGACAATGACGGGAAGAATGGAAAAGAATGTCTCGAATCCCCAGCCATATACAATCTCTCTATAGTCATCATGCAGAGCCTGATATATAGAGTGGATGCTGAACCATTTCCCTCGAGACTGTGTAAAGCCAGGAACCTACATCAAATGAAGATCAACATCAGAACCCTTTGCTCCTCATCAATAGAAATAAGGAAGATTAAAGATCTAACTTCATACCTCATTGCATGTGGTGTAGACTAAAGGATGCCGACTCAAGTCACCTGTAAGATCCGGGTTCGCCACTTGAATACTTCGCAAATCCCTCACGGGAACACGAAGCACAGAGCAGGAACCTCAATTTGTACATCCTCCTCCTCGTCCTCGACATCCGGCACTTCAACCCCGGATAGACGATCACCGCCTCCACCAAACGACGAGAGTCTGTTTAATGTAACGGGGTCGAGGTACTTCGTAAGCCCTCCTCTCCGCACACCGTAAGTGGTCCTGCGTGAACTACTCTGGTTGATCCGGATCCATAATATCTGGACAACAAGTCTCCAAATCACCTCGGAAAGGGTGTGGTAAATTCTTACCTGGAGCTTTTCCTAATGAATTTTATGATTACATGCATGCATTGTTTTAACGTACATTTACAGTATAGTTAAAAATGCATGACTACCCAATGCCTACGTTTTGGAAAAATTTTGCCATAGCCCCCTTTATAAATGGGATTATCCACATGTACATAGGCATGACTAGGTGGCCATTCAGTAGCACACCTACCAACAGTCATATACATCCCATATGCATACATCACAGTAAAAAATATGTAAGTGTAGTTTAATTACCAGGGTTATTTTATTTTTCTACCTTTGCTCATTTGTCCTCAGATAGGATAAGAAATGACAGTAAAAGGTACCAATTTGACTGCTTCAAAAGTTAAATTTTTTCACATCATTATGTTCAACATGGTTTAATACTAACATTTACTATGTTGAATATTTTTTATCATATCATATCGCATTGCATATTCACTACTATGTGTCTAAATGCATTTCATGTGATAAGTCATTTTCCAACTGGATAGAAACCGGAAAAGAATACATGCATATGTTACTGTGATGTTGAAGAACGCTTGTATACGATGGCGAGAATATGCGCAGAAAAGTTACCCGAACTCAAGTTAGTCTCAAGAAGAAGCTCTCGATTTCTTCTTCGCAGGCAAACTTGAAAATGACTTATTAAAGCAACCCGCAGGGAATACATACCACGGTTGGTCGCAGAGTCCACATGGCTCGCTGCTGCAGTGTACCCCACGACACCTTTATGTGGGTCCCACACCTCTGGCTCACTCCAGTTAAAGTTGCAAAGGAGGTCTCACAACCTGAAAAGGCCAAATCAAGAATAAAAATGCTACGCGATTGAGCGGAATAGCCTGGAATCCTGGTTTTCATGGGCCATAATCTGGTCCCGCATCTCACTTATTGGTATTCGCCTGTATGCAAGGTATATTATACCAATGGCCTCAGCTTTTACAATTCATGCTCGACAATACCTCACAAAGGTCCGATGTCATCAGGTCCTAAGTGGTGGTCACAACCTGTTAAGTATATCCCCGGCGGGGGTTTACAACCAAGTTATGAAATAATGAATTATCCCCGGCGGGGGTTATAACATCAAAGTTATGAATCATCTACGTATCCCCGACGGGGGTTACAACACAATTCAACAATTGATGCACAAATCAATGAAGGTCAAGCAGCCTTGACATTATATCAGCCGATGGCAAGTAAACCCATCAAATCAACCTTCCCCGGCAAGGGTCACAAAGCGATGCAACCATTGATACACACATCAATAAAGGTCAAGTAGCCTTAACAATGCACCCAACATGGATCTATCCGGTGATACACACATCAGCAAAGGTCGGGCAACCTTGAAAATACATACTGTTGGCAGTAACTCCAACAAAATTGTGGTACATAATGGTGATACAAGCCAGAGAAGACCATCCTCATCAGAGAGGACCGATGATGGAATATGTTATGCATATCCTCAAACAGACGAAGCTTTATCCCCACAGATCTCTTATACACAAGAGGTACCTCTGTGGAGTAAAAGTTTGTGTCTAGGATTCAAGACTTTGGTGATAGCCCCAACTTCAACATCCTCGAAGACTTGGATCGTATGTCCAAGGCATCACTGATTGTCATCCCAACAGGATTAACCGGCAATAATTTCATTCATACATCATACATTTGCATCATGTTGCTGCACATAGCATCATGTTTATCTTGTTGCATTTCAAGTGTCTAGGATTCTTTATCCTATCAATGCCTTTCATTGCATGAATATGATATAGAGGGGCATCTATAGACACTCAAAATTTTTTGCACACCTGTTACTGACATTACAGGAGGGCATATTTGTCCTTCGGAGATAACCTTAGAAGACAGCTCACATCCATTCCGGATACTACCGAAAGTTCAGTCTCAACCCCAGAAAACACACCGAGAACATCATTTCTAACCCAGAACACATGCCAGAAGGATCATATCCAACCTCAAAGATAACCCCAAGTTTCGTCCTTGGCGATAACCCAAGGAATGCTATTGCAGCTTCCAGCGATAACTCCTAAATGCTTGTTTTCAAATGCATGCTATCGCCTTTAATCGAGACTTCCCGCCGAGGCACTCACACCTAGACACGAGAGCTAACACGGAAGACATGCACACTTCACAGATCACCTTGCATCATTCAAACACTTGTAGCAGTCCAATCTCAGATGTAACCCTGAGCTTTATCTACTTTTAACTCAAACCGGTGATAGCCCCGGTGAGGAGTCAAACGTCATCTTGCCACCTCAACACCTGCGCGTCGTCTCAACACTTCATACATACATACATACAACAATGTCCTACAAGAAACAAGGAGTTCCAATCCCAAGTGACTATTACGCGTGGCAGCACACCGGATAGAATTTAAAGCTTGAAGACCATAGGAATGGTCCTCGTTCCTGACTTCGTACAACCTCTAATCCATGTCATTGCGTAACTCTCGACACAAGCAGTCCAAAGAAGGTTTTATATACCTCGTTCGGATGCTCAGATTGAAGTTCTGCAAGTTCGAGCGGACATTACAAAGGCACGAGTGCACGATTTGACTTTGAGACGACGACACGGGAACTCAGGGCACCCCGGCACTGCAGATGCAGATATATCGTAGCATGTACAGTACACACCTATGGCTCCCCCCCTCTATAAATAGAGGGCTTGGGGTGGCCATTTTAAAAAAAAAAAAGCGAGGAAGCCTCATCCAATTTGCTCTATACACACCCATATTGAGTGCTTGCTCTCTTTTTTAAACACTGTTAGCTCACATATAGCTATATATTTTACGGATGAGAGTCGAGTGTTTATCCATATAGAGTCATAGAAGTCCGCATTGGCAGCCCACCGTAAGCCTTCTCACACTCTATAAAGCCTTTCTCTTCATCTTTGCACACACTATTCTACACATCGAGAGTCTTGTTGTGTGCATTTGCCCAAACTTGGTCCGTGGTTTACATTTTTCATATTCATATATATATATACTTATATATATATATATTTATATATGGACTAACATTATCGAAGTTATGCCTCGATTGAGCCTAGACTTTTATGTCCTGAGAGTGTTTATTATATATATATATATATATATATATATATATATATAATTATTGTCAAACATATCTACATATCGATGAGCCTGGATTTTATATCTAGAGCATTTACCTACTTATATATATATATATATATATATATATATTATATTATATATATATCGATGAGCCCGGATTTTACATCCATGATATGATTTTATATTGCATTTAATGCTTATATATATATATATATATTTTCATTCATCAGCCTGGAGTTTACTTTGAGGCTTTTATTTTTTTAGTCCGCTTTTATTTACATTTAGTCCGCTTTGGAGTTACTTCGAGTGGTGGTTGATCGATCATTTATCGCTTTATTTACTTTTTTTTGATCCCCATGGATTTCGCTTCGTGGTGGTTGATCATGTATATATATATATATATATTTACCGCTTTTATATATTTACATTTTCGATCCCCCAGGAGTTGCTTCGTGGTGGTTGATCATGTCGTATATATATATATATTATAGCTTTTATATATATAATCGCCATCGCTTTCCATACAAAATGCGGTATCATGTGAGCCTAGGAATCATGTGATCACAGATTCAATCTACTGAATCTAGATTCGGTTCCCGTGATGGACATTTTTAAGTTGTAAGCAGCTTGTACATTATTTACGGTGTCTGAATTTTCTTAGATGTATGTCATGCCCATAAGGAGTTCGGCACTGCTGTATATTATTTTCTCGTAGATGCTTCGCATCTCGAAAATAAAAGCAAACAAGCTGAACATTTTAATAATAAAATAGAAGTATTAAAAGGTCTCAATTTCTATTGAGCACATGGTTTGAAAAACCTCTTTTTACAAAACTTCACTACTATATCTTTCTTAAAATTGAATTTTTCTATAAATTCAAACCCTTTGTATATAGGTGCAAATGAGGCCTCGCACTACTTCCAAATAATTGCACATTGATCCACACACACACACACACACATTCATATAACAATTTCTTGAAAAGTGGTGGTCACTGTGGCAACACGGATGTCGGGGGGTGCCTAACACCTTCCCCTCGCATAATCAAGCCCCCGAACCCAAATGAATCTCGGTTTCACAGACCTGTTTAGCAGTGTCATATCACTAGGTCAATGTGTAAACCTTTTCGGTTGTGTTGGTGCAACCAGTTAAAAACACCAACTGGTGACTCTTAAAGTCAAATCGTCGACATTACACATTTTGGACCTTTTTCACTTATTTTTTCAAAAAAATCTCACATTAACATGAGAACACCAAAGAACAAGTAACAAAAAGGGATAACTAAAAATTCTTTACTTAATAAAACAGAGCACCCCAAGGAGATGTACTAGGACGAATGAAACCGATGTCCAATAACTCCTGTAGTTGGACCTTTAACTCCTGAAGTTCAATAGGAGCTATTCAATATGGGGAATTAGAAATGGGCTTTGTACCAGGTTCAAGGTCAATAAAGAATTTAACTTCACCTTCTGGGGGTAGACCGGGAAGTTCTTCAGGAAATACATCAGGAAATTCACTAACAACAGAAATATTATTCAAATCTGACGTGTCTTTATTCAAATCCATAACATGGGCTAAGAAAGCTTGACATCCATTTTTCAATAAACGAATGACTTTATGGCTTGATATGACAGTGATTGATTTTAGTAGTTTAGTTGCTTGAATTCGCATAATAGGTTGGTTAGGAATATGAAAACTAACAACCTTACGAAAATAATCAATTTTGGCATGATGAGTAGTTAACCAATCAATCCCTAAAAGCACGTTAAATGCAAGTATGTTTAAAGAGATAAGATCAACAGATAATGTGATGGTGCCAACTTGGATCAAACAAGATTTATAAACAGTGGATGTAATGAAAGTTTCTCCTAATGGAGTCTCCACAGATAAGTCAAAGTCTAATTTCTCCGGAATCAAGTTCAAACGTTGAGCACAAGTAGGTGAGATAAAAGATTGGGTCGAACCAGTATCTAGTAAGGTATAAACTTCGCATGAGTTTATGATTAGCTTACCATGATCACCTCGTTAGGGTTCCTCGTATTTTGGCCAGTCATGACAAACGCTCTTTCAGGAATCGCTAACTTTGACTTTTTTGGGACAGCCTTTTGAGTCACTATCCCCGTTAGACTTGGTTTCGCTACAATACAATCTCAAGCGATATGTCCTTCCTTTCCACAATTATAACATACCTTGAACTGTTGTGGATAGTTTATGCTGATGTGTCCCTCTTTTTCATATTTATAGCATACGATCGGTGGTCATTCTCTTCCCTTAGAAACAGTTGATGTTGGTGCTGACGTCTTCACGTTGTCATTGTTGAATCTCCTCTTTTTGAAATTTCCACTTGAGTCGCCTCTCCTATTATTATGGCCACGATTACCACCAGAGTGGTTACCGCTTTTATCTGAATTTTTCCCTCCCCGCTGGTTATCATTTCTCCGATGACTACTGTCATCGGTATGACCCTGGTTGTGGTCCCTCGGTTGAACGTACATATTATATTGCTCTAGTAATTGAGCCTTGTTGACAACATCTGAATATAGAGAAAATTTGTGAGAAATGAGATATTGACGTATGTCGGGTTTCAAATCTCTCAGAAACATCCGCGTAATACGTTCCTCATTCTCCACCAAATGAGGTGTAAACCTGGATAACTCCGCGAACTTCGCCTCATACTGGGACACCGTCATATTGTTCTGTTCCAGTCTAATAAACTCCACCTCCTTCATATGATGAATACTTTCAGAAAAGTACTTGTCATTGAACAGTTTCTGAAATGTTTTCCAAGAAATGTTGAGTGCGGCTAGATGGGTACGCTTCACAGATTCTCACCAGTAATCTACCTCACTGCATCCATGCATCCCAAGACATCAAATATCTTGGTAATTTGCTTGACCCACATTTCTGCCTTAATCGGATCTGGCTTTCCCAAGAATTTCGGCAGTCCCAACTCCTTGAATTTCTTAGCAGTGACCAGCTGTGCGTTGCCATTGTTTCTACCTGCATTTTGAACAGGAGTCTCCCTCGTCTGGTTTTACATGAACCACAAAAAGCTTCTAAACATCTCATCGTTCATCATCTGCTCAGTGGTGTTGTTTACATGAGGAACATTGCCATCTTATTGCACGTTCTCCTAGTTTGTAAGTAAAGGTGTTTCCACGGTCTCATTCACTTCATCATTAATATTTCAGCTGCTATTTTTAAATAATGCCAAAAAAAAAGGGTTAATTAAAAAAATTGACATGCAAGATAATAACCCTATACTCTGACCAACCAACAAATAAGCTTAGGTAGGACAAACTAGCGAAGGTTTTACTCGTCTCTCCCCTCCTAGTTCTATTCCCCGATCTCCGCTAGAGACCATATCCCTAAGCTCTGATACCAATTGTGACGCCCCCAAAATAGGTATACATCACCCATTCTGAGTCACCAAATACATGGTACAGAAACAACTACAACTTTAATAATATAATTGTCATGCAAAATATGACAACACATAAACTGTGAGTTTAAATATAAATATTATCTTCTAGACAATAACCACACTCAAATAAGTACTCATTATAATTATTGATACACTATTTTACAAACATAGTGAGGACCACTAAAACAACTTTCTAGAACCATCATTCCATACCCCGACTAGTACTCGCTACATTCTCGTCTCTTGAGAAGAAAAATAGAACAAAAAGGAAAAGGGTGAGCTCAACTAGCCCAGTAAAGAATATTATGACTAAGATAATATAGAACAAAATATCGTTAGTCCTCAACAGGGAAAAAACTGATAGAATATAATAGACAACAAGTTTTAGATCAATGTTCGTAGCGGAAATAAAAATTCATTAGAAGAGTTAAGTAGAGAATGAAATCTACTATCATCTATGAATTTAAAAGTCCATCATCAATATTTTATCCCTGTAACATCAAATATTCATCTTTGCACTATAAGCCAAAGATATTCATCCGTTGGTTATGTTCATCTCAACACCTGTTCATCTTTGCATTACGAGCCAAATATATTTATCAGAAAATCATTCATCTTTGTACTACAGGCCAAAGATATTCAGTAATATTATCATTTAGGACCGAGGATGATGGAAAATATTTTTAAAGAAAACGAATTCAGTGAAATAAAAGGTCAAGGATTAAGGATTCGTATTTTAGTTCATCCATTTTCAAAAATACTTTATAACAAACCATAGTGGAGTAAAATTCAAGAATGAAGATCAAAACATGGATACAATCAAAGATAATAACAAAAAGAGACATCTGGGACAAAGAAGACAAAATTTATTTTTTTGGTGAATAGTGTCGTATTCGTGAATAGTGTCATATATGTGAATAATAACCCTGACATAAAAAGAGAAGAATTTCACAAGAAAAATCTTACCAATATTTCGGCATAATGATATTGAAAGAAATAATATCATTTTAAAAAAATAACATCCCTTACCTCAAAAGAATAAGTACTTATTTGGAATAATATTAGATATAACACCGAAAGAAATTTGCAATGCAGACAAAGAACACTCAAAGTATCAAAATACTCACAAAAATACGCTCGATAATATAGAGAGAGAAAACTTCAGTTTCTGGTGTGATTTTCAATTCTAACCTAAGCATCCTATTTAAAGGAAAATGCTTAGAACACCAAAACAGAAAATTTAATAAAATATTAATATAATTAAAAAAAAATTACGCCCACCTTAGACAAACTGATTTCAGCATATTTACAACACATGTGGGGCCCACCAAATGAATAAAATGTTTTTATTAAAAAAATAATTAAAACTTCAAAAATCAATTATTCCAGAACTTCAATAATTCATAATAAATAGCCCTTTTATCAGAAAAATTCAAATCTTATGTCCATTTTATAGGAAATTCAATTCTCTACAACTTTGTAAGTTTAAGTGTTTCCAAATTCCAAGCAAAAATTGACCGAAATCCACACACGGACGATTTTGCAAGCTATAATCAAATTTCAGTCAAAAATAGGGCCCACCAACATGTTTAGCATGTTTTTAGCATTTATTGTAACAAAAATACTCTTCCTCATTTATTCATATATCACACATTCTTTGTAAAAATATCACTATTATTATATTATTATAATATAATAATATATTTAAATGAATTATTTTATCAAAAAAGATAAAATATGAATTTTCAACAATTGTCACTTTAAAAATATTCTCCATCTATATCCACAAAAAATGAATATTTTCCTTATCATATAAATCAATAATTAATTATTCACAAATAATATTACATAATCACAATAATAACAACTAGATCATTCCCAGGAAAGAGGGGGCTTTCCAATAAGGATTTCTCCTTATTGGCGCGCAATTAAGTGATCAAACATCTCCTTAGACAGAACTTCCTTAGACATTTCCAGTAATGATATCTAATAATATTATTCAAATAATAAGAATTATTGATCTGATAATGGGAAATACTGTGCAGTGACAATTATTGAAACAACAATAATATAAAATATCAACGTAGCAATTATTGAATCAATAAAATATTAAATAGTAATTACAGTAACAATTATTGAGTAGTGCCTTCTTACGTAAGAATCAATAATTGGTGCAATATTGTGTGCTCACGCATGCAACACCGCCAGACATCGTGTTTTAACCACCGGGTATTTCAATAGTGTTAACGGTAACAACTACGCCGTCATTTATAAAAAACTTATACTTGTCATTTTTTTCATCCAATCACTTTCCGTTATGGGGCCCACACAAGGCTACGCTGTCATACGAATATTCCCCGACAGCAAGAATATTCCACGGCCATACAAATATTCTCCGACAACAATGAATATTTTATAACCACTTGCTTATTTAAGATATTTGTGCATTTTACCTATAACTAACCACATTAATCAAATCAACCCTTACTATTTCAAAATAATAAATAGAGGAAATTCAATTTCATTTATAATAAGTTGGGGTCTTACATAAATAATTCCTTCAAAGAGCAGAGGTATATACGAAACTGGCAATCGATCTAACTCAATGTGAAAGATAGTGTAGATGAGACAGGAACTTGTTTGTTAGTTGTTTGTGGGAAACCACTCAGAGTAACATATGGACAACTAGTAGAGACATGATGTGTACTGAGTCCTAGGAGAGTTATAAGAAGAAGATAAGAATGTAAATCATCAAAGATGATGAATATATGAGTAAGACATCTCCGTATGTCATGAAGCCGTAAATTGGTAAGGAAAGTTGGTTGTGTAAACTTAGATTGCAAGAACGCAAACCCTAAGAAGTAAAATTAAGTTTAAACCAATGTGTAAGTCAAGTATATGACTAATTGGTGCATGTATTCCTTATGTGATATATAGGGATTGGAATGACAAGTTCAGCGTAAACTCTAAGTTGTAGCTGTGCATAAGGCTACTTTCCTAACTTTATTCATATTTAAAATGAATGCTAGTTTCTTAAACTTTCTCAGATGTTAAACATGAGAAGTTTTACTTATGTGTGAATGTGTGATATTCATACAAGGTGGTAGAACGTATGATGCCTTGTGCCATAATTTGAATAATTTGGTGTTTCTATGAGATGAACTGTTCTGTGGTTGAACTGTTCAATATGAGAATGTTCTGTTTATACATGAACCGTTATTATTAAGTCTATGCTAATGATTCTAGCAAGACAGGATGTGTATAAAAAAGGTAGAAGAATGAAAGTATTACAAAGTGAATGTGACTAATGTTTTAAAATGATAGGAATTAGAATTATTCCTATTATTCAAGTTGCTTCATAACTTTTGTTTGGTTATAGAAGTTCTAAAGGAATGTTTGAGTTCTTGAAGTTGTTTGTTCAACTTCTATGACTTGCTGAGCAATTGAATGCTCACACCTTCTTTAAATGAAAAACATTTTCAGCGTACGAATATAAGAATTTAAGGATCCTGTAAAGATCAAGCTGACGGGTATCAAGACGAAGTGTCATTAAGTATATGAATGAGCGTGAAGATCAAGTGAAAACTTGTAATGAAGAATAGTTAATTAAAATATAGATTAGTTTAGTGAAATGTTATGTATCCTTGGTGGTGGATGAAAGTCACTCTTGTAAGATGTAAAGAATAATGTAATTATCATTATTTCTAATGAACGAGGTTATAAGGTATTAGAACCTGAGAATTGAGAATGTATGTTGTTATATTTCACTATATAATGATGTATGTTTGGAAAGAAGTGGGACCGTGATGTACAGAATTTGGATGTTAAGATAGATCAAATTTTGGGGCGTTATAGAAGGTGTTAGGCACCCCCCAACTTCCGTGATAACACGGTTACCGCCACTTTTTGTTAAACTTTTATTTTGTGTATGTGTGTGTGTATGGCCTATGTGTAGTTGTTTGGAAGTAGTGATATGCCTAATTTGCACCTATATACAAAGGGTTTGATTTTTGTATAAAAATTTAATTTTTATAAGATATAGCAGTGAAGTTTTGTAAAATAGATTTTTCATACCCTTATGCTCAATAGTAATTGAGGCCTTTGATACTTCCATTTTATTATGTGTTCGGCTTGATTGTTTTTATTTTCGAGATGCGAGGCATCTTTGAGAAAATAAGATACATAGCAGTGTCGAACTCCTTCTAGGCATGCAAGCCATCTAAGGATATTCAGACACCTTAGATAATTTACAAGCTGGTTGCAGCTGCAAAATGTCCATCACCGGAACCGAATCTAGATTCTGAAGCTTAATCTGTGATCACATGATTCATAAACTCACAGTAGAAAACAATATGTACAAAAGCTAGAAAAAGAACTAGATTTGAGTAAATCTAAACCATTCCATCTTCAACGGTTCCAGTTTAGTCACCATGAAATGGTTAAAACAAGAAATAGCCAGATTTAGGTAAATCTAGCCCGCAGGCTGAAAGATTAAATATCTACACTATGAAAGCAATAAAGCATATATATATATATATATATATATATATATATATATATATATATATATTGACGATCAACTGCCAAGAAATAAACTCCGGGCAGGACTTTGAAATGTAAATGTATAAATGTATATATAAGTATATAAAAGTAATAAAAAGCTTAAAAACCTGAAAAATCTTACAGTGGGCTACAAAGAATACTTTAGATAGCTTTTGATGACTAAAAACACGATTTAAAAACTTGATTAGCATAATTTTGTTGCCTTAAAAGGCCTAAAAGGGTCGGTCCCCTTGCCCCCATTCTTTCCTCCATTTTACTTTTATTTTAATGCACAAATTTGATTAATCAAAAGTCTAAAATACCCTTAATCAAGTGGGCTAAATATTGGTTTGTATTTTATTTCTTTTGGGCTTCTCCTTTAATTGTTTTAGGCTATGTAATAAACATAGTTTAACAATTTTAATTGATATCACCCTAATTGTTTATTTAGGGTTTTCTATTCCCAATCTTATGGAATTTAATTAATATACATGTAACTTTAACTCATAACCTAATTAGGTTTGCTTTAATTAGATTTAAAATTATTAATCACTTGAAATAGACAAAATTAATCTATTCAAGTTAGTATAACTTTTAAATAATAACATTTCCTCAATACCATAACCCTTAGGTTATTTAATTACCTTACCTAATATATAATTAGGTTATGTGGCACTCCTTTGATATATATAAAATATAACACAACATACATAAATTACATATTTATTTTATTAGGGTAAAATAAATATGTTATTTATAATTTCTTATACAAATATAATTATTTACATACCCAAGATATTATAATATAATATCCTTAGCTCGTTAACATAAATTCAATCTAGAATTTATTTACTTCCTTAAGATATTACGATAAATATAATATCTTTTCTATATTAAACTAATTTTATATAAGAATTTATTCTAATGCTCATGGGTAAAATATATATAAATATTATATGCTTAACCTGCCTATTTTTGCTTTACCTCCTTTGGTATAATATTATATATTATACCATTATTTAAATAATATATTTCACTTTTCACACTAATTTTGACTTTTCTCCATAAAAGGTCAACTGTTAACTTTGACCAGAAGTTAACCTTTACACATTTTGTGTTTAATGTCCATTCTGACTAAACTTGACGTTCTGGACGCAACCGAGTAGTCCATGCTTCAAAATTCTATCTCTAACTCAAATTTTGAGTTTTAACTTACTCCCTTCTTATTGCTAATCGTATTGACTAACGATACTTATTTAAATTCTTATTTGCCAGTCAAGGCCAACGTTCAAGCTATTTTAATTACTAACATAGTTTTATCTTGATCCTTATATCATTAACTTAATTCATCATTCCACTTGCTAAAATATATATATCACCTTACTAATATATATATTTCTATACATATACTCATCTTCATTTAGCCTCATAGCATCTCTTCATGTGAAATCTTATCCCCTTAAGAAAATTTCTATATGTATTTATATAATATTTCTTAGACTATTTAGTTCATATCGAATTTACAGTTATCGTAATACCTTATTCTTGATATTCCTTCAAGTACATATTAATTCATTTATAGGGTTTTGAAATTTTGTAAACCATATTTTCTCTATTCTCATTCGAATAGCAAACCATATAGGTTTTTACTGGAAAATTTTAAATAAATCCTCAAATTCTCATCTAGGTTTTATTCTTTAACCTTTATTCTAATCATTCAGGATTTTATAAATTTTCAGGTTATCACATTCACCCCTTCTTCTAAGAATTTTGTCCTCAAAATTAAAGCATACTAATCTCTGCTTATTCTCATGATCAAAACTAGGTTGTTAACTTAACCTTTATAATTTCTTCCTTTGAGGATTTCTCATCTATTATCACATTTCGCCATAACTACTCACTAGGAGTTTACATCTTCTAAACATTCATCAAAACCAGGTTTTCATAATAACCTTTATTCAATCATCTCAGATTCTACTCGTACACAACGAGTTCCCACTATTTCATATCCATTATCACATTCTACAACAACATTACTCTAAAGAGTTTAAAATATTTTCATATCTGTATGAGGGATCACAAAAACTATGAACTTTGAGGTTTAGGGGTATTTCTACCTGCTACCTCTTTCAATTATGAAAGAAAGGTACTCTACCTCTGAAACATTTCTTTAATAGGTATGTTTACAATCACGAAGAAGGTAAACTACCGGTCCTAGTACTTTAGATGATCAGTCAATTGTACCTTAGTAATCGAAATGACTATATGCGTTCTTAGATTGGAATATTTTATCCAATTAGTATATCCCGATTTTCAGGGTTGTTCACCTCAGACTTATCATAAGATTCCTCACCAAAACAATTTGGCTCAGCATAAGCTTTCAAAGAATACTTTGAATTCCATAAACATTTGTCTAGCTGAATCAAATAGCTAAGACGCATATCAATAACTCAAATTTCAATTTAAACATTTCTAGCCAAATTCAGTTGGCAATAAATTATCTTTAAAATTCTAAAAATCATATTGACGTCATGATACCGCACTGTATTTACAGTCCGTTTGAGGATTTCGTCATTTTGTGACTTTGTCATACTACATCATTCTATAGTGGGTTGACGATCCTTAGATCACATCCGACACTAAGTAATTCTACATTGAAAACTCCATCATTTTTATCATTCTGCATCAGGTTCCATGAAACATTATTGATATAAAAATACATTTTGATAATTCAAATCATTTTTGTCTAGTCGAAACAAGTAGCATAGACTATTCCTTAAATCGTTCAAAAATCTTTACAAATTAGTTTTATAATCTCAACAGGTAACGAGCTGTCAGTGGCCCAAAGTCCACACATATACAAGGGTCACCAATGGTTGAGAATAAAAATTCATTTTTCAAAAGCACATAGTTCGTATTTAGCTTGATGTCAAAAACTTCGAAGTCTAGCATAACTAGAAGATTTTGGAATACCTATGCTTCCACCATCATCTTCACTTTCTATAATGATCTAATTCTTAATAATTATATCTATTCCTATCATCCTCAATTCTGCATTCACAACTTAGTTATACCCCAGTTCATCAAACTTACCACACTTTGGAAATCCAGGAACTTGCCATAATCATATGGGTTTAAGAACTTATCCTAGTCAGACTATAGGCGTCCATTCGGTGAGGGATTCAAAACATACCATATGATTACGAGTCATGAACTTACCATAAGTATGAGTTTTAAGAACTCGTAACTTAACCTTATATCCTCTACTTATTCGTTATACACATTAGAAAAGAATCACCTTATCAACATGCATATAGCAAATAGCACGACACAAACATTTCAATGATTATCAATGTAAGAAGCTAAGTGGTTGTTAAACCAAACTCGGCCACTAATCAATATAGGAAGCTAAGCGGACAATTCCCCGCCCATACAAAGAATTGGTCAACCTAACCACTATATCAACCAGGAAGCTAAGTGATTCTAAAACCAAGTACAAATTCCCCGCCCATACAAGGAATCATACAACTCTGCTGCTGACCTGAGTCCTCAATTGAAATCTCACATAATCTTAACTTTCTCTTTTCATAATACGAATTTTCTTTAATCCGTATCTTAACAATATTTACCACTCTTTTCTGAGTTTACATTGTACCATTTCATAGTACCTTCTCTTTATAGCGTCAATCTATATCATTCCAATCACTTAACATATCATATGTTATTTAATAATTTAACCTGATCACGTAGTGATCTTATTTCGTAATCATTTCTCCTTATAATTACGATCATTTTATATTACGATCTTGTTATTCTTCTATTTAGTCATATTATATTATGATTTTATTTACACTTTTCATCTTATAGACATCGTCTATTTAGTATCACCTTTCATCTCTATTACTGGAGTCAGGTAACTGTGGATTCTTATCCTTATATCTCTTTAAGATTCTTCTTTGAATCTTCTTTTTCTTTCTCTTTACTTTAATGATGAATTTCTTAAATTCATCTCTTATCCCTTAAACCCGATCTGAGTTTATTCCTTATCATCATCTACACAGTTATAGCCTAAGGTACCCCTACCTAAGGTTTAAAACCTACGGCTTTGATACCAACTGTGACGTCCCCAAATCCGGGTACTTTTTACCTTAGATCTGGTACGTTACGATACATCATTTCTATATCTAATGCGGAAGATATAAACATAAATTATTTATACAATAAACTTTTACAACATAATTTCCTAGGTCTACAACCTTAACTTAATACATACCTTCAATAACTTAAAAGGTTTACAATGTTATTTGCATCAGATAACTTAATAGTTCTAAATGCATAATAATCTAAACTTGGAATTTGCCTTTACCACTGTCGTTCTTCGAGCCTTCGTTTTAATCTGAAATTTGTTATCATGATAACAAGGATGAACAACTATTTTGCCCAACAAGTTTAATTACAATGAAGATATATCATGATTGAAAAAGAATAAGCTTTCAAGTTTTCAACAATGTAAAATAATTGAGGAAGAACATGAATCAAACTTCAATAACTGAAAAACTGAATAATTATGTTGAGTGGTCAACAATGACCATGAACAAATTTAACTGAACCTTATGGTAATGAAGGTAATCAGCCTTTCATACCTGATGAACATATGCAACATGCACTAAGTGCGAATCAATAATCAAATATGTGGAATAATTATCAATAATTAATCCACTACCATGTTTGAAACATAATAACTTGAGTTTGAGTTAGGAGACTTGCCATAATGCGAATATTCAATAATAATGTTAGATGTGGAATAATCAACAACAATTATCCACTAACATGCTTGAAAAGTAATAACTCGAGTTTGAGTTAGAGAACTTGCCTCGTTTGTAGGTTACGACTACGCAATTAAATTCTATCCGCTAGGCAGTTTAATTATCTTCCTTTGAGAGACCTATAGTTAATCTTTCAATTAGCCATAGCATAACATTAGATTATGTAATCACATAGATATTATATATTACATTTAGTTCTTAGAAATATTATCTCGCTTTCGATAATGTTACTATTAAATAACAAATACCTTTTAATTCACTTAATATTATTAATCTTGATAATATTTAATTCACCTCTTAGTATTATTAGTTCACTAATAATAATTTTATCCGCTTTACTAATATTATTAACATCTTAATAATATTTTAATACATTACTAATATTATTAATCTTCTTAATAATATTTTAATCATGCATTAATATTATTACTTTAATAATATCATACTTATGCTTTAGTATCATTAATCAATTAATAATATTTTTATTCATTTACCAATAATATTAATATTTTATTCATTTACTAATATTATTAATCATTTAATAATATTTTATTCCTTTACTAATGTTATTACATTTTTAATAATATTTTATTTAATCTCAAATATTATTATTTACTTAATAATATTTTAATCATCCAATAATACTTTAATTCAATATTATTAATCTTTTAATAATATTTTAATCTAAGATTAATATTTTAATCTAATATTATTAATCATTTAATAATACTTTAATTATTTATTAATGCTTAAATCAAATATTATTAACTATTTAATAATATTTTAATGAAGTTTTAATCTAAATAGTTTTATTTACTTAATAAGATATCATATTCTAATGTTATTAATATCATAATAACATTTTAATAACTTATTAGATCAATAAACAATATATTCTAATTGTTCACCCTCTATTAAACCACTTATTTAATATCCATAAAAGGTCATAATTAATATTTCTTATTGTAAATTACCAAAATGCCCTAAAATATTCATAATATTATATATTAGGAGTATTCAAGCATTAAAATCACATTTTTCTTATTTAAGACATCATTTAACTATTTATTTCTTTTTATTCATAACTTCATCATTTTTAGAAAAAATACCAAACTGATTCCAAAAATTCTTCTTTTCTAGGTTTGGACATTATATGACCCAACAATGATCCCCAAATTTTTCTAGAATTTTAAAAAGTGATTTACTAATTTTAAAGTGCCCAAAACAATCGGATTTTGCTTTATTTTTCATAAATCGAATTTTGCTCAGCAAATTCTGAAATTTTCAGGGCATACTCTCTAAACATATATGAACATACTATAAAAGTTTCGGATTTTTCCCATGTATACACTGTGAGAAATTTGAGTGTTAATATTTATGAATCCTTTATGGAAATAGCCATTACGCACAACCTATAAATCAAAACGTGTCCGTTCTTTTTCCTACACATAGATAACTTCTTAAGGTACCTCTGTGATTTTTCCCAAATTTTTAAAGGACTTGAAAATGTTCAAAACAACCTTAAGAAAAACGGGGACAGTAGCTTTTTAGGGTTTTAAAACTTTAATTTTCTATGTGGACTGTTTTTGGGGAAAACAGACCCCAAGGCAATACTTGCTACATTTGTGTTCTACCACTTGGGTTTACTAGATAACTCATGTATCTAGCACCCTTCCTTCGACGGATCACAAATCCAAGTTGTAAAACTTGAGTTACACAAGATTTAGTGGAAGAAAAACAAGGGTTCAACCCCTAGGAGAACATATGCTCATTTTCTTCCCCTAAACCTTTGATCTAGCACTCAAGATACTTAGTTCCATACATGATGATATTTAAAACTAGGGTATCTTGAGTATTAGTTCATAACCCCATCAAATCTTGCTATAACACCAAATAGAAGAAGAAGATGAAGATTTAGGTTATACCTTGTTCTAGTAGCAACCTTCCTTGATTTACCAAAGTAACATATAATCTTAGGGTGCATTAATCAAGCTAGCACACTCATCTCTCTCTCTCTCTCTTCAAAACCGAACCCCTCTCTCTCTTTTCTCTATTTGTAATTTGATAGCTTGGGAGAAAAATAGAAGAAGAAGAATAAGAGAAATGAAATGACTAGCAATTGAATGTGCTGATTTAACTAATATCCCTCATACTTTTGTTGACCCTTGGATAAAAGGCTTCACCTTATCTCTTTCAATTGAGCTTAATCATGTGATTAAGGGTGCTAAGTAGATTTTCTACCAATGGGAGATGGACTTACTTGTACTTTATATAAGAGTCACTAATTAAGGAACTTGATTAGCATAATTTTGTTGCCTTAAAAGGCCTAATAGGGCCGGTCCCATTGCCCCCATTATATCCTCCATTTTGCTTTTATTTTAATGCACAAATTTGATTAATCAAAAGTCTAAAATACTCTTAATCAAGTGGGCTAAGTATTGGTTTGCATTTTATTTCTTTTGGGCTTCTCTTTTAATTGTTTTGGGCTATGTAATAAACATAGTTTAACAATTTTAATTGATATCACCCTAATTGTTTATTTACGGTTTTCTATTCCCAATCTTATGGAATTTAATTAATATACATGTAACTTTAACTAGTAACCTAATTAGGTTTGCTTTAATTAGATTTAAAATTATTAATCACTTGAAATAGACAAAATTAATTAATCTAATAGGTTAGTATAACTTTTAAATACTAACATTTCCTCAATACCATAACCCTTAGAGCATTCACAACAGTTTCTTATCTTCATCCCTACTCTATAGTGCTATTGGGTCATTCTGTATGATAGGGATTCAATTTTTTCACTATGTACCCAACATGTTCCTTATATTGATTCCTTAAATATTAAAATTTAAAAGTTAAAATTTGAAAGTTCAAACAGTCAAATTATATTTTGAACGTTGTAACTAGTTTTTTATTTAAAAGTAATTGTTGTTTGAATTTAAAAATTGTAATTATTTTAATTTAAAAAGAAATATTGCTAGAAATCAAAATGTGCAACGATCATTATGTATTTATGACAACTAAAACAACAATATTTTAATTATAAAATAATAAAATTTATAATTAGTAGTAATATTTTTTACAAAAATGATCAAAATCAAAATTTGACTGATTTTTAATTTTTTTATAGTTCTCTTTATTCTCTAAATCCTCTATTTAAAAAATAAAAATGAGTGAATTTGATAGGCATGGATACCCAAATCAGCAATTAAGTGAGATAAATATCCTTTAACCAACATAAAATCGCAATAAATAGGGTGTGAAATGTCATTTTACATAAATAGAGAACGCTCTTTTGATTCCCTCACCCTGAGGAGTCAAATCATATATAGGGATTAAAATAGAGAATTATATAAGGATAAGGAAACTGTTGGATATAGATTTATTGATATATTCTTCAAATGTGGGGATAGAGAGTATATTAGAGAATCTGTTGTGAATGCTCTTAGGTTATTTAATTACCTTACCTAATATATAATTAGGTTATGTGGCACTCCTTTGATATATATATATATATATATATATATATATATATATATATAACATAACATACATAAATTACATATTTATTTTATTAGGGTAAAATAAATATTTTACACATAATTTCTTATACAAATACAATTATTTACATACCCAAGATATTATAATATAATATCCTTAGCTCGTTAACATAAATTCAATTAAGAATTTATTCTAATGCTCATGGGTAAAATATATATAAATATTATATGCTTAACCTGCCTATTTTTGCTTTACCTCCTTTGGTATAATATTATATATTATATGTAGACACTCAAAATTTTCTACACGCCTATTATTGACATTGCAGGAGGGCAGATTCATCTTTCAGAGATAACCCTGGAAGATAGCTTACATGCATTCTGGATACTACCGGAAGTTCAACCTCGAAATCCAGGACACGCGCCGGGAATATCATTTCCAACCCCGGAACACACACCAGAAGGATTATTTCCAACCTCGGGGATAACCCCCAGTTTCGTCCATGGCGATAACCCCAAGGAGTGTTGTTGCAGTTCCAGCGATAACTCCGGAAATGCTTATTTCAAATGCATGCTATCAACTTCAAGCTCAGACCTCCTGCCGATGTACTCATACCTCAGATCCGGAGCTAACACCGGGCAGACAGGTACACCCACAGATGACAGTGAGGCGATCCAAACAAGCGATCCAATCTCGATATAACCACGAGTAACGCTCGCTTTACGGCAAACCGCGATAACCCCAGTGAGGAGTCAAACGTCATCTTACCGCCTCAATGTTTTCTCTCACAAGATGATATCACAGCATACCAACAAGTAGTCCAATCTCAGATGTAACCTTGATCAACGTCTACTTTCAACTCAAACCGGCGATCACCCTGGCAAAGAGTCAAACGTCATCTTGCCCCTTCAACACATGCGCGTCGTCTCAACACTTCATACATACATACATCCAATGATTTCCCACAAAAACCGAGGAGTTACAATCCCAAGTGACTATTACGCATGACAGCCTTGGATAGAATTTGAAGCTTGAAGACCATGGGCATGGACCCCTCTTCCTAACTTCGTAAAAGCTCTAATCCATGTCATTACGTAACTCTCGATATAAGCGGTCTGAAGAAGGTCACATATACCTTGTTCGAATGCTTGGATTGAAGTTCTACAAGTTCAAGTGGACATTACAGTGCACGAGTGCACATACTTTGAGACGACAGGATCCAGGAGGCCCTGATGCACCACGACCAGCCGCAGGTATAACCACGGTTGCCGCAGGTGTACCTGCGGCCATCAGTCGATAAATATAGACCTTGGGGTCAGCCATTTGAGAGAGGGAGGAGAGAGAAAAGGCGAGGAAGCCCTATCCAATTTACTTTGTACACACCCATATTGAGTGTTTCCTCAGTTTAAACACTTGTTAGCTCACATATAGCTACACTTCTATCCGGCGGGAGCTGAGTGTTTATTCACACAGAGTCATAGAAGTCTACTTTGGCAGCCCACTGTAAGCCTTCTCACATTCTATAAAGCCTTCTTTCCATATTAGCACATACTGTTATACACATTGAGAGTCTTGTGGTGTGCGTTTGCCCAGACTTCGGTCCTTGGTTTTCATTTCTGTCTGTATATATATACTTATATATATGTATATATTTCATATATGAACTAACATTCTCAAGTTATGCCTCGATTGAGCCTAGACTTATGTCTGGAGCGTTTATTTGCTTATATATATATGTATATATATAATTGTTGTCAGACATATCTGATGAGCCTGGATTTCATATCCGGAGCATTTACCCGCTTATATATATATATATATATATATATATATTTCGTCCTGCCTGGAGTTTACTTCGTGGCAGTTGATTGCTTTTACAGCTTTATTTATATTTCGTCCTGCTTGGAGTTTACTTCGTGGCAGTTGATCGCTTTTACAACTTTATTTACATTTCGTCCCACCTGGAGTTTACTTCGTGGTGGTTGATCATGTCCATATATATATATATATATATTTACCGCTTTTATATATTTACATTTCTGATCCCCCATGGAGTTGCTTCGTGGTGGTTGATCAAGTCTGTATATATATATATATATATATATATATATAATATATATATATATATATATATATATATATATATATATATTCTGACTTTTATATGTATAATTGCTTACTACTTTCCATACAAACTGCAGATTATGTGAGCCTAGGAATCATGTGATTACTGATTTAGATTTCTTGAATCTAGATTCGCTTTCGTGATGGACCTTTTTCAATCATGTGAGCAACTTGTACATTATTTTACGATGTCTCGAATTTCTTGGATGGATGGTATCATGCCCATGAGGAGTTGGCATTCTTTGTATATTATTTTCTCGAAGATGCTTCATTCAGATCTCAAAAAAAAAGCAAACAAGTTTAGAACATTTAATAATAAAATGGAAGTATCAAAGGCCTCAATTACTATTGAGCACAGGGTTTGAAAAACCTCTTTTTATAAAACGCCATTGCTATATCTTGTTTAAAACTTAATTTTTCTACAAATTCAAAACCTATGTATATAGGTGCGAACGAGGTACAATACTACTTCCAAATAATTGTCGTGACGCCCCCAAAATAGGTATACATCACCCATTTTGAGTCGTCAATAACATGGTACAGAAACAACTACAATTTTATTAATACAACATAAAAACTATGAGTTTAAATACAAATATTGTCTTCTAGACAATATCCATACCCAAATAAATGTTCATCATAATTATTGATACATTATTTTACAAAAATGGTGAGGACTACTAAACAACTCTCTAGAACCATCATTCCATACCCTGACTAGAACTTGCTACATTCTCGCCTCCTGAGAAGAAAAATGGAACAAAAAGGAAAATGGTGAGCTCAACTAGCCTAGTAAAGAAAATTATGACTAAGATAATATAGAACAAATTATCGTTAGTCTTTAACAGGGAAAAATCTGAGAGAATATAATAGACAACAAGTTTCAGATCAATATTTGCAGCGAAAATAATAATTCATAGATGAGTTACGTAGAGAATGAAATCTACTATAATCTATGAATTTAAAAGTCCATCATCATTATTTTATCCCTGTAACATCAATCAATAAACATCTTGAATCAAATATTTTTCTTTGAACTACAGGCCAAAGATATTCAACAGTTGGTCATGTTCATCTCAACACCTGTACATCTTTGCACTACGGGCCAAAGATATTCATAAGAAAATCAACCATCTTTGCACTACAGGCCAAAGATATTCAGTAATATCATCTATTATTAAGGATGATGAAAAATATTTTAAAGAAAACGAATCCAGTGAAACAAAAGAATAAATATTAAGGATTCGTATTTCAGCTATTTCATGTCCAAAAATACCTCATAAATAATCATAGTGGAGTAAAATTCAAGAATGATCAAAACATGGATAAAGTCAAAGCTAGTATCCACACTAGATATTTTGGACGAAAAACAAAAAAAAATTAATTTTTCTGTGAATAGTGTCGTATTCGTGAATAGTGCCGTATACGTGAATAGTAACCCCAACACAAAAAGTTCCAAATTTGATTAAAAGTTTCATAATGATATTGAAAGAAATAATATCAATTTTTTAAAAAATAATATCCCTTACCTCGAAAAGACAGTACTTCTAGCTGGAATATCGGATATAGTGCTGAATAGAACTTGCACCGTATAGCAACACTCAAAGTATTAATATACTCACAAGAATACACTCAATATATAGAGAGAGGAAGAGAGAGAAAACTTCAGTTTCTGGTGTGATTTTCAATTCTAACCTAAGCACCCTATTTATAGGAAAATGCTTAGAACACCAAAGCAGAAAATTTATTAAAATAATTTTATTTAATAAGTATTCAAGCCCACCACCCAAGAATCCGAATTTAGCTCATTTACCACACATGTGGGATTGAAAAAAACGTTTTTCTTGATTAAAATAATTAAAACTTTCAAAAATCAATTATTCTAGAACTTTGAAACTTCAATAATTCATAATAAATATCCCTTTCGTCAGAAAAATTCGGACCTCATGTTCTTTCCATAGGAAATTCCGTTATCTACAACTTTACAGAAGAAAGTTTTTCCAAATTCCAAACAAAAATTGACCAAAATCCACAAACGGACAATTTTACAGGTTATAATCAAATTTCAGTCAAGAAATGTCGTCCACTGACATGTTTTAACATGTTTTTAACATTTATTGTAACAAAAATACTCTTCCTCCTCATATACTCATATATCCCACATTCATTGTAAAAATATCACCATTATTATATTACTAAAATATAATAATATATTTAAATGAATTATTTTATCAGAAAAAGATAAAATGTTAATTTTCAACAATTGTCACATTAAAAATTTTCTCCATCTATATCCACATAAAATCAATATTTTCCTCGTCATATAAATCAATAATTAATTATTCACAAATAATATTACAGAATCACAATACTGACAACCAGGCAGTTCTCAAGAAAGAGGGGACTTTCCAATAAGGATTTCTCCTTACTGGCGCGCAATTAGATGACCTAACCTCTCCTTAGACAGAACTTTCTAGACATTGCCAATAATATTATCTAATAATATTATTCAGATAAAATGAATTATTACTCCGATAATGGAAAATACTGTGTAGTGACAATTATTGAAACAACAGTAATATAAAATATCAACGCAACAATTATTGAATCAATAAAATAAAATACTGAACAGTAATTACTGTAACAATTATTGAGTAGTGCCTTCTTACGTAAGAATCAATAATTGGTGCAATACTGCGGTGCTTCTCGTGTTTAAACCAATTTAGTATTTTAATAGTATTAGCTGTGAATAACTACAATCGTCTTTTATAAATAACTTATATTTGTTGTTTTCTTCATCCAATCGCTTTCCTTTATGGGGCCCACACAAGGCTGCGCCGTCGTACGAATATTCCCCGACAATAAGAATATTCCACGACCAAACGAATATTCCCCGACAATAATGAATATTTTATAACCACTTGCTTATTTAAGATATTTGCGCATTTTACCCATAACTAATCATATTAATCAAATTAACCCTTACTATTTTAAAATAATAAATAGAGGAAATTTAATTTCATTAATAATAAGTTGGGGTCTTACAACCTCCCCTCCTTATGAAATTTCGTCCTCAAAATTGACGCACGTACCTGGTTTTTCGAAAAGGTGAGGGTACCTCGCTTTCATTTCCATTTCCAACTCCCACGTTATTTCCTCTATAGCATGGTTCCTCCACAAAACTTTAACTTGTGGTATGACCTTCGTGCGTAGGACAGGCTCCTTCCTATCCAAGATCTTGACAGGTACCTCATCATATGTTAAATCTTTGTCTATCTCATCCAGTTCTAACTCAATAACGTGGTTCGGGTCTTTCACATATTTACGAAGCACAGATATGTGAAAAACATTATGAACACAAGACATACTTGGAGGTAACGCGAGTCTATAGACTACATTTCCTACTCGGTCAAGAATCTGAAATGGACCAATAAATCGTGGATTAAGCTTTCCTCTCTTCCAGAATCTTGTAACTCCCTTCCATGGAGCAACTTGCAACAATACATGATCCCCAATACTAAATTCCACGTCCTTTCGATGAAGATCCGCATAACTCTTTTGTCGATCTTGTGCCGTTTGTATACGTTATCGAATCATTTGGATCTTTTCCGTAGTCATACATACCAAATCAGGTCCCAACAATGTTTCTTCACCCACCTCATCCCAACATATTGGAGTGACACTTTCGTCCATATAATGCTTCAAATGGAGCCACACCTAAACTTGCCGGATAATTGTTGTTGTAGGAGAATTCCACCAATGGTAAATACTTATCCCAACTCCCTTTGAAGTCTAGGACACAGAGTCTTAATAGGTCTTCAAGAGTTTGAATAGTCCTCTCTAATTGTCCGTCCGTTTGAGGATGGTATGTTGAACTGAATCGTAAATCTGTGCCCATAGCTTCTTGCAAGCTAACCCAAGATCTTGAAGTGAATCTTGGGTCACGATCCGAAACTATGGATACTGGCATGCCATGCAATCTCACAATCTCATTTACATACATACTAGCAAGACGTTCAAGGGAATAAGTCTCCCGTATCGGCAAGAAATGAGCAGACTTGTTTAATCTATCAACAGTAACCCAAATAGCATTTATGCCTTGAGAAACCGTGGGAAAACCCGTAACGAAATCCATGGTAATGTGTTTCCACTTCCATTTCAAAATCTCAAGTGGTTGCAATGGACCCTTAGGCACTTGATGCTCCACCTTTACACGTTGACAAGTTAAACACCTCGAGATAAACTTCGCTATCTCTCTCTTCATATTGTTCCACCAAAATGTATGTCGAAGATCACGATACATTTTGGTACATCCAGGATGGATTGCAAATGGTGTATTGTGTGCCTCCATCATGATCTTGTACTTCAAATCAGAATCGTTAGGAACACAAAGTCTGGAGTGGACTCGAAGTATTCCTTCTTCATCGATTCTTGCCTCTAAAATAACACCTTCTTGTACTTTCTTCTTCATACGCATCAGCTCCGGGTCTGTGGCTTGAGCAACTTTAACTTTTTTGATTAAAGTTGGTTCTATACGTATACTTGACATCATTGCATGGGTCCCCGAAGTCATGAATTTTATCTTCATCTTTTGTAAATCACACAAAATGGGCCTTTGTGTTGACAACATCGCACTCGTTCCCGCATATGATCTTCTACTCAATGCGTCAGCTACCATGTTCGCTTTTCCAGGATGGTATTGAATGGTATGGTCGTAGTCTTTCAATAGCTCGAGCCAACGTCTTTGCCGCATGTTGAGTTCCTTTTGAGTGAAGAAATATTTGAGGCTTTTATGATCTGAATATATTTCCACTTTCTCCCCATATAAATAGTGCCTCCAGATCTTTAGTGCGAAAACGACTGCTGCCAACACTAGATCATGAGTAGGATAATTCCTCTCATACTCTTTAAGTTGTCGCGAGGCATAGGCTATGACTTTCCCACGTTGCATGAGAACACATCCTAACCTTTTGCCTAAAGCATCACTGTAGATAACAAATCCATCCGAACCAGATGGTATTGTCAGAACAGGTGCCGAAATAAGTCTCCTCTTAAGCTCTTGGAAACTCTTCTCGCATTCCTCGCTCCATACGAATTTTGTGTCCTTCCGAGTTAGCTGAGTTAATGGAGTAGCAATTCGAGAAAACTCTTCCACGAAAATTCGATAATAACCAGCTAAGCCCAGAAAGCTGCGTACTTCGGTCACCATCTTCGGTTGTTCCCAACTTTGTATTGCTTCAATCTTCGCCGGGTCAACAGATACTCCATGTTTTGATACCACGTGCCCAAGGAATGCTACTTCCTCAAGCCAGAACTCGCATTTCTTCAACATAGCATATAGTTTGTTTTCAAGAAGCCTTTGGAGCACCAGCTTCAAATGGTGCTCATGATCTTCACGGCTTTTGGAATATATGAGGATGTCATAAATAAAGACAACAACGAACTGATCCAAATAATCCTTGAATACTCGGTTCATCATATCCATGAAAGCCGCAGGAGCATTAGTCAATCCAAAAGACATGACTAAGAATTTATAATGCCCGTACTGAGTTCTGAAGGCAGTCTTTGGAATATCCTCAGTTCTAATCTTTAGCTAATGATATCCAGAACGAAGATCGATCTTTGAAAAGAATTGTGCTCCTTGTAACTGGTCAAACAGGTCATCAATACGAGGTAGCAGATACCTATTCTTGATGGTGACATGGTTTAATTCCCGGTAATCAATACAAAGTCGCATACTCCCGTCTTTCTTCTTTACGAATAAAACAGGAGCACCCCAAGGAAATGTACTAGGACGAATGAAACCGATGTCCAACAACTCCTGTAGTTGGACCTTTAACTCCTGAAGTTCAATAGGAGCCATTCGATATGGGGTTTTAGAAATGGGCTTTGTACCAAGTTCAAGATCAATAAAGAATTCAACTTCACGTTCTGGGGGTAGACCGGGAAGTTCTTCAGGAAATACGTCAGGAAATTTACTAACAACATGAATATTATTCAAATCCGACGTGTCTTTATTCAAATCTATAACATGGGCTAAGAAAGCTTGACATCCGTTTTTCAATAAACGAATAGCTTTATGACTTGATATGACAATGATTTATTTCAGTGGTTTAGTTGCTTGGATTCGTACAACAGGTTGCTTAGGAATATGAAAACTAACAACCTTACGAAAATAATCAATTCCTAAAATCACATCAAAAGCGAGTATCATTAAAGAGATAAGGTCAACAGGTAAGGTGATGGTGCCAACTTAGATCAAACAAGATTTATAAATAGTGGATGTGATGAAAGTTTCTCCTAATGGAGTCTCCATAGATAAATCAAAGTCTAATTTGTCCGGAGTCAAGTTTAAACGTTGAGCACAAGCAGGAGAGATAAATGAATGGGTAGCACCGGTATCTAGTAATGTATAAACTTCGCAAGAATTTACGATTAGCTTACCCGTGATCACCTCGTTTGGGTTCCTCGCATTTTGACCAGTCACAACAAACGCACTTCCAGGAACCGTTGACTTTGACTTTTCTGGGACAACCTTTTGAGTCACCATCTCCGCTGGACTTGGTTTTGCTACAGTGAAATCTCGAGCGATATGTCCTTCCTTTCCACAATTATAACATACCTTAAACTGTTGTGGGCAGTTTGGGCTGATATGTCCTTCTTTCCCGCACTTATAGCATATGATCGGTGGTCGTTCTCCTCCCTTGGAACTAGTTGCTGCTAGTGCTGACGTCTTCGCATTGTCATTGTTTAATCTCCTCTTTTTAAAATCTCCCCCTGACTCACTTCTTCTATTTTCATGGCCATGATTACCACCAAAGTGGTTGTCGCTCTTGTCCGTATTCTTCTTTCTTCGCTAGTTATCGTTGTTCTGATGACTGTTGTCACCGGTATGATCCTAGTTGTGGTCCCTCAGTTGAACGTACTCATTTTTTCGCTCTAATAATTGAGCCATGTTGACAACATCTGAATAGAGAGAAAATTTATGAGAAATGAGATATTGACGTATGCCGGGTTTCAAACCTCTCAGAAACATTCGTGTCATACGTTCCTCATTCTCCACCAAATGAGGTGCAAACCTGGATAACTCTGCAAACTTCGCCTCGTATTGGGACACCATCATGTTGTTTTGTTCCAATCTAATAAACTCCACTTCCTTCATATGACGAATACTTTCAGGAAAGTACTTGTCATTGAACAGTTTATGAAACGTCTCCCAAGATATGCTGAGTGCGGTTGGATGGGTACGCTTCACAGATTTCCACAAGTAATCTGCCTCATTACGGAACATAAAGGTGACGAATGGAACCTTCTATTCCTCCGTGCATTCCAAGACATCGAATATCTTGGTAATTTGTTTAACCCAGGTCTCCACCTTAATCGGATCCGGCTTTCTCCAGAATTCTGGTGGTCCCAACTCCTTGAACTGCTTGGCTGTGACAAACCGTGCGTTGTTATCATTTTCTCCTGTATTTTGAACATCAGTCTCCTTCGTCTGATTTTGCATGAACTGCAAAAATCTTCTAAACATCCCATCGTTCATCATCTTCTCATTGGTGTTGTTCACAGGAGGAACATTGCCAGCCTGTTGCACGTTTTCCTCGTTGGTGGGTAAAGGTGTCTCCACAGTCTCATTTGCTCCACTGTTAACATTCTCAGTTGCCATTCTCAAATATTGTCATAAAACAAGGGTTAATTAAGGAAATATATCACATAATATCCCTATATACTGACCAACTAACAAATAAGCTTAGGTAGGACACACTAGCAAAGGATTTACTCGTCTCTCCCCTCCTAGTTCTATTCCCTGATCTCCGCCAGAGATCGTATCCCTAAATAGGTATACATCAAAATAGGTATACATCACCCATTTTGAGTTGTCAATAACATGGTACAGAAACAACTACAACTTTATTAATACAACATAAAAACTGTGAGTTTAAATACAAATATTGTCTTCTAGACAATATCCATACCCAAATAAATCCTCATCACAATTATTGATAAATTATTTTACAAAAATGGTGAGGACTACTAAACAACTCTCTAGAACCATCATTCCATACCCCGACTAGAACTTGCTACATTCTCCCCTCCTGAGAAGAAAAATGGAACAAAAAGGAAAATGGTTAGCTCAACTAGCCCAGTAAAGAACATTATAACTAAGATAGTATAGAACAAATTATCGTTAGTCTTCAACAGGGAAAAATCTGAGAGAATATAATAGACAACAAGTTTCAGATCAATATTTGCAGCGGAAATAATAATTCATAGATGAGTTACGTAGAGAATGAAATCTACTATAATCTATGAATTTAAAAGTCCATCATCATTATTTTATCCCTGTAATATCAATCAATAAATATCTTGAATCAAATATTCATCTTTGCACTACAGGCCAAAGATATTCAACAGTTGGTCATGTTCATCTCAACACCTGTAAATCTTTACACTATGGGCCAAAGATATTCATAAGAAAATCAACCATCTTTGCACTACAGGCCAAAGATATTCAGTAATATCATCTATTAGGACTGAGGATGATGAAAAATATTTGAAAGAAAACGAATCCAGTGAAACAAAAGAATAAATATTAAGGATTCGTATTTCAGCTATTTCATGTCCAAAAATACCTCATAAATAATCATAGTGGAGTAAAATTCAAGGATGATCAAAACATGGATACAATCAAAGCTAGTATCCACACTAGATATTTTGGACAAAAAGCAATTTTTTTTTATTTTTTATGTGAATAGTGTCGTATTAGTGAATAGTGCCGTATACGTGAATAGTAACCCCGACACAAAAAGTTCCAAATTTAATTAAAAGTTCAGATCAATACTTCGACATAATGATATTGAAAGAAATAATATAATTTTAAAAAAAAAATAATATCCCTTGCCTCGAAAAGACAGTACTTCTAGCTGGAATATAGGATATAGTGCTGAAGGGAACTTACACCGTATAGCAACACTCAAAGTATCAAAATACTCACAAGAATATGCTCAATATATAGAGAGAGAAAGAGAGAGAAAACTTCAGTTTCTGGTGTGATTTTCAATTCTAACCTAAGCACCCTATTTATAGGAAAATGCTTAGAACACCAAAGCAGAAAATTTATTAAAATAATTTTATTTAATAAATATTCATGCCCACCACCCAAGAATCCGAATTTAGCTCATTTACCACACATTTGGGATTGAAAAAAAATGTTTTTCTTGATTAAAACAATTAAAACTTCCAAAAATTAAATAATCTAGAACTTCAGAATTTCAATAATTCATAATAAATAGCCATTTTGTCAGAAAAATTCAAACCTCATGTCTTTTCCTTAGGAAATTCCATTATCTACAACTTTACAGAAGAAAGTTTTTCCAAATTCCGAACAGAAATTTACCAAAATCCATAAACGGCTGATTTTACAAGCTATAATCAAATTTCAGGCAAGAAATGGGATCCACCGACATGTTTTAACATGTTTTTAACATTTATTGTAACAAAAATACTCTTCCTTCTCATATACTCATATATCCCACATTCATTATAAAAATATCACCATTATTATATTATTAAAATATAATAAGATATTTAAATGAATTATTTTATCAGAAAAAGATAAAATGTTAATTTTCAACAATTGTCACATTAAAAATTTTCTCCATCTATATCCACATAAAATCAATATTTTTCTCATTATATAAATCAATAATTAATTATTCACAAATAATATTACGTAATCACAATATCGACAACCGAGGCGGTTCAAGAAAGAGGGGCTTTCAATAAGGATTTCTCTTACTTCGCTCGCAATTAGATGACCTAACCTCTCCTTGATGTAACTTTCTAGACATTGCCAATAATGTTATCTAATATTATTATTCAGATAGTATGAATTATTGCTCCGATAATGGAAAATACTGTGTAGTGACAATTATTGAAACAACAGTAATATAAAATATTAACGCAGTAATTATTGATTCAATAAAATAAAATACTGAACAATAATTACTGTAACAATTATTGAGTAGTGCCTTCTTACGTAAGAATCAATAATTGGTGCAATACCGTGTGCTACTGTGTTTTAACCACCGAGTATTTTAACAGTATTAACGGTAACAACTACGCCGTCTTTTATAAACAACTTATATTTGTCGTTTTCTTCATCCAATCGCTTTCCGTTATGGGGCCCACACAAGGATGCGCCGTCGTACGAATATTCCCCGACAGTAAGAATATTCCACGACCAAACGAATATTCCCCAACAATAATGAATATTTTATAACCAGTTGTTTATTTAAGATATTTGCGCATTTCACCCATAACTAATCATATTAATCACATTAACCCTTACTATTTCAAAATAATAAATAGAGGAAATTTAATTTCATTAATAATAAGTTGGGGTCTTACAATTGCACATTGATCCACACACACACACACACACACACACACACACATTCATATAACAGTTTCTTTGAATAGTGGCGGTCACCGTGGTAACACGGATGTCGGGGGGTGCCTAACACCTTCCCTACGCATAATCAAGCCCCCAGACCCAAATGAATCTTGGTTTCACAGACCCGTTTAGCAGTGTCACATCACTGGGTCAATGTGCAAACCTTTTCAGTTGTGTGGGTGCAACTAGTTAAATACACCAATTGGCGACTCTTAAAGTCAAATCGTCGACATTATACATGTCAGACATTTTTCACTTGTTTTTTCAAACAAATCTCACATTAACATGGGAACACCAAAGAACAAGTAACGAAAAGGGACACTAAAAAATCCCGATGTCGACAGGTGGCAACTCTGCTGGGGACTCCAATAAGAGGGCTTAAGCCGCTATTACAAGCTTTTCAAAATTGTTATATGCTTGTGTGTGAATGTTGCATTTACATTTATGATAAATGTGTACGAATGCAATTTAAATTACTGCACTATACTATATCTATCTGCGATATTAGTGCTTCGTATATGTCATCATTTTCATAAATGGCGAGACACGTTGTATGTGAATGTATGTTGTGTGGTTCCTCCATCAGGAGGCTATCCTGTCGGTGTTTGATTACTAGACTCGTAGGAAGAATAATTCCAACGGGGCTCAAGAAAGGCACCACCCAGTTTGGCTCTAGTTGAAAGACCGGATTAACTTCCCGTCAAGTAGATTGCGATGATCTGGGAACCTTTATGCCAAAAAGCCGCGAGAGAAACCCTAAGATAGGTCAACCTCTGATAAACCAAATGCGGAGGAAAGTCTCTTCATGCTTTCCATTTTCATTTACTTGTAAAAGCATTTACTTATAATTTTATTCCATGCTCATCTTTATGGAAAATATGAAGATTATATGTGCATGTAAGTTATCAATTAACACCCGGTTTTGCAGGACAATATTCCTAAAACAGACATGTTATGATAACATTTATATTACCCTAAGACTAAACTACATAAGTCTTTTGTAGGGAAATCATTGGGCCTGTTACCCGCTCAAAAACCAAAAAGGCCATAAGCCTATAGCTAATCATGTCTTCGTCTGACCAGTCTAATCCTATTTCTCGTGTAGAATTTGACGGATTAAGTCAGCAAATCACAAATTTGGTTGTCTTGCTTAAAGAATTGCATCATTCCACTCAGGGTACAAAAATGCCTCCACATACAGAATCCTCTACATAAGGAGGAACACAAGGCTTAGAAGAAACAAGTCCAGAACCTCAGTTGTATATAACCAACAAAGACCCTGAAAGCACCCATCTCAAAGGATATCCAAACACCGGTGATATCAGGAAGAAAGTACTCCAAATGGAGGAAACTATTTGTGTTCTCAAAGGGATTGGAACACATGGAAGTGTTTCATATGCTGACCTTTGCATCTTCCCTGGTGTTTATTATCCAGAGAAATTCAAAACCCTTGATTTTGAAAAGTATGACAGATTAGGGGATCCTTATACACATTTGAAAGTGTTCATTGGAGAACTTGGGTCTTACGCAGAAAATGAAAAGCCCAGAATGCAGCTGTTTCAGAAAAGTCTGACTAGAGAAGCCCGTTCGTGGTATACCAGATTAGACAACTCGAAGATCCATAGCTGGGAAGAGCTGGCCCACGCCTTCCTCACTCAATACAGTTTTCAATCTTAGATGGCTCCTGACCGGTACCAAATTACCAAGGTCAAGAAACAGTCTAATGAGTCTTTCAGAGAGTATGCTCAAAGTTAGAGGCGCCTTGCTGCTCAAGTTATTCCTTTCATGAAGGAATCAGAAATGATCATGACATTCATAGATGTACATGAAGCTCCTTTCTATGAGAGAGTCTTAGCTGGTATTGGCAAACCATTCTCTGAAATGATCAAACACGGGGAGATGGTTGAAATGGGATTGAAGTTTGGTAAAATTCAAGACCTATCCGCTCTTAAAGCTGTTGCTGAGCACATCCAGTCCGGATCTTATGGAAACAACCCTCGGAGGGTCCATAAAAAGAAAGAGGAGGATGTTTCCATGATACTATAAGGTCAAAAAGGAAATCAAAGCATGCCTATACAGAGGAGAAACTACTCCCCTCTTCAAGCACAATCTTCAACCTTCCATTGCCTAAAGGTGGAGAAGTAAAGCATTCTCGAACGTTCACACCCTTAAGGGATTCGCTCGAGAATATTCTTAATCTTCTGACTACTCAGAAGAAAATAACACATCTTCCTCCGCCAGCTAACCCTAATGGGAGGGGTTTTAATGCTACTCGAAAATGTGCTTATCATGCCGGAGCACCTAGACATGATACTCAAGATTGTTGGGCCTTGAAACACAAGATCCAAGATTTAATAGACAATGGTGAGATCGTGGTCACCAAACCAGATCAACCTCACGCGCAAGACAACCCTCTTCTTCAACACAAAAAAGAAGAGGTCAACATGATCAGTTGGAGCACTGGGCATAGTTCCAATTCTAATGGTGAATCATCCCAAACCCTCAAAGACGGTGTTGACAGATGGGATTATGCAAAGTTCCAGTTCACTATGGAACGAAAGATGAAAACTTTTTGCAAACAAATTGAGTAATTGTCAGAACTGGTGACCCACCAGCATCAAGTCACACCCCAATTAATCAGGCAGGAGCATGCCTATCTCCTTCCTTTTGTCATGAATGCTCCCTCACCACCTTCAGAAAGCAAAGTTATGGAGGATAAGGTTGTAAAGAGAGCCAATGCTAAAGTCTGTCGGGATTTTGCCAATCAACGGGAATTTACCTATCTTGGCCAATCTATGGAGGAGATATTGAAAATGCTGATCAATGAAGGAAGAATTACCTTCCTTCTACCTCCAATCAATCCACACTCAGGATGGTTCAATTCTGATGAAGTGTGTCAATATCATTCATATTCTCGTGGTCACAGCACAGAAGAATGCTGGGTACTCCGCCATCTCATTCAGAATCTTATTAATAGTGGTGTCCTACAAATAGCAGATGATTACACTGTGCAACTCAAGGGTTGGAATGCATGTCCTACCAAATAGAAGGGATTAGTAGCATTTATATCCGAAGTGGATGATGAGACTGTTAAAGTATTTCCCATACAACCAATTCAACTCAAAGGAGCTGACAATCCTTTGAAAGTGGCCGCACCAGGACCAATTTCTTTACCTTTCAAACCACACCATCATGTTGTCAGCTTATACAAAGTTCCATGGAATTATAGAGAAGCTGAAGGATCCATGTCTTATATCTCTGCTACAGTGTCGAGGGAAAATCCACTATATCTTCCTTAACGGGTTATGAAACCTACTTACGAAGCAAAGCGTAAGGTTCCTATGGAGAAGATTGAAAAATTCCTCCGCACTATGGGTCACAATGAAGCCAAGGTGGTTTTAAGCTTGCGAGAAGATCCACACCAGATATCTATACTAGACTTGGTTTTCTCTTCCGAGGATCATCGGAAGATCTTATTGAAGGTTTTGGAAGAAGCCTATTTACCAAAATCAATGGATGTGGAAAAATTTCAACATCTGGTTGATCACATTTTCAACAACAATGTGATATCCTTCACTGATGACGATATACTGCCCGAAGGGACCGGTTATTGCAAACCATTACACATTGCGGTTTTGTCTTTCAGATATATGCTAGCTGGAGTTTTGATAGATGGAGGCTTATCTCTAAATTTTTGTCCTTATGCCACCTTGGTAAAGATGAATGTCAATCTCAAGCGGATCCAAAGTATCTATACGGTTATCAGAGCTTTTGATGGATCCCGATGAAATTCCATTGGAAAGATTGAATTGCTAATTGAGATTGGTCCAAATGCATTCAATGTATCCTTCCACATCCTAAAGATAGATTCAGGATACAACCTGCTATTGGAGAGACCATGGATACACATGGCTGGAGCCGTTCCCTCCACGCTACATTAATAACTCAAGTACATTGTCAATAATAGTCTAGTCACTATCAACGCTGAGCCGGAATGTCCTGAAAAAAGAACTCTACCAATCATCAGCTTCAATTCAGAAGTTGAACCAGCCAGTTTTCATACTCTGGAAGTGAGTACCATGCAATACCATTCTATTGGAGCGCCACTTCCCGTACCCAAGATTTTTGCAGAGATTATGTCGGCCACTCAAGAAATGATGTCATTGGGTTATCAACCTGTACAAGGGCTTGGTAAAGATAAGCAGGGTATTAAGCACCCTATTCAAGTGTCCAGTCAAATTGGAACAACCGGACTAGGCTATTCTACCAATTCCAGTCACAGAAATCCTCATAAGCACAAATAGGTTCCTCAAGTTTCCGCCGCACGACGATTTTCTATACCTTTACCACATGAGCTGATACAGTCTCCAGTAAAGGTGCAAGCCCATGTTGTGTCCATGTTGTTTCCTAAACTAGTGCCAATCAAAGCAAAAGAGGTGCTGATTCCGGATCCCGAAGTGGAAGAAAAGGAACGGAAACGTAAGCATGACATTGCCTTGATGATGGCAGGCATACATGTCATTGTTCATGATGAACATACAAACAGATACACCCTAGACGATGATTGCCCAGATGTCATGGTTATCATTCGGGAGAAGGAGGACAATGACGATCCTTCCATCACTGCAGTCTATCAGGACTTTGCCCTCAACAATTGGAGCAGGACTCCATGCATTGGTCGACGAGGGTAAAATGGGCAGAAAAATCCCTCTGCCCTATAGATAACTTTAATTACTTACTTTCCTTTACAGTACTAGAAATTATTTTATCGAGTACATGCTAACACTTTTGTATGATCAAACATTTGCATATATTAAGTGAAAGCTTATTTTGTTTCAGGACTCTAAATTTAGATGTGCATGTATTTGCTGATGAGGTGCCTTCTCTCCACAAGGGCTGTAACTTTGATGCAAAGTTGGACTCAGACTTGATGGATATCCAAGAGGAAAATTAGACACCTCAAGAGATTAAGGAATGGGTCGCAGATAAACCCAAACGCAATCTTTATCAAACTACTTCTTTCCATCTTGGAACCTTAGACAACCCTAAGCTAATCCAAATTTGTTTAGACCTTACCACAAATCAATGGAATGACACGGTTGCACTATTAACCCAATTCCAGGATGTGTTTGCATGGTCTCATGAAGACATGGTGGGATTGTCCACTGATAATGTTCTTCATCGCCTTCCCATTAAAGAAGGATTCAAGCCAGTTAGGCAAAAACTCAGGCGATTGAAACCTGAGTGGAGTTTAAAGGTTAAAGAAGAAATTGTGAAACAATTTCAAGCTGGCATTATCATGGTGTCTACATATCTGGAGTGGATATCCAACATTGTTCCCGTGCCTAAACCAGGATGAAAGGTGTGAGTCTACGTGGATTACCGGGATTTGAAGAAAGCTTTCCTTAAAGATAGCTTTCCCGTGCCATTTATCCACATTCTTATTGACAACACTGCTCAATACGGCATGTACTCCTTTGATGATTGCTTTGCGGGGTACCATCAAATTATGGTCGCTAAGGAGGACCGTGAGAAAACTGCTTTCATCATACCTTGGGGAACTTTTTGCTACAGACGGTTGTCATTCGGCCTCATCAATGCCGGGGCAACCTATCAGCGAGCTATGATGGCTCTTTTCCACGATTTAATGCACAAAGAGATAGAGATCTATGTGGATGACATCATTGTCAAATCCCGAAAGGAGGATGACCATTTAGACCATCTTAGAAAACTTTTCAACAGGTTGCGTAAGTACAACTTGAAGTTGAATCCAGCCAAGTGCGCCTTTAGTGTTAAGTCAGACAAGTTGCTAGGTTTCCTAGTCAGCCACAAAAGGATTGAACTGGATCCTACCAAAATTCAGGCCATCAAGGAAATGCCCATTCCTCAGACAGAGAAGGAAATACGGGGATTTTTGGGAAGAATCAACTTCATTAGCAGGTCCATTTCTCAACTCATAGCAACCTGTGAGCCAATTTTCAAACTATTAAGGAAGAACTTCTCCATGAAATAGAACGATGAGTGTCAGAAAGCCTTCCTTACCATTAAAGAGAAGTTGGTTAATGCTCATATTTTGGTACCTCCCAGGGATGTTGTTCCCCTGTTCATGTACTTGTCCATTAATGACAATGCCATGGGCTGTATGATGGGGCAAAAAGACAATAGAGGCCAAGAACGAGTTATCTATTACCTCAAAGAAAAGATTTCAAGATCGGTGAACACAAGTACACTCGATTGAGAAGACTTGTTGTGCTTTAGCATGGGCTTCCATGAGGTTCTGAGATTACCTCCATGGTCACACTGACCCCATCTCATATCCGCGTGGATCCTCTTAAGTATGTGTTCAGTAAGCCCATACTGAATTGTCGACTGTCCAGATGGAAGTTGATCCTACAATAATTTGACATCGTCTACGTGACGCAAAAGTTTGTCAAAGGTCAAGGAATTGCGGATCAACTGGCTGCCGCACCTGCAGGGGACTACAAACCCTTAGAAACATACTTCCCCGATGAAGGGGTAATGACAGTTAAGCAACAACATCAGTACAATACATTTCGTATGTGGAAAATGTATTTTGATGGAGTTGTCAATGCAGAAGGTTCTGGAGCTGGAGCAGTTCTAGTGTGCGGTACAGGGGAGTAGTATCCCGTTGTCGTCAAATTGTAGTTTGTCAGCACCAACAACATAGCTGAGTATAAGGGTTGTATAATGGGGCAAAAATTTCCCGTTCAATGGGCGTTAGGCGGTTAACTATCTTTGGGGATTCTAAATTGGCAATCAGACAATCCAAAGGAATCTATCAAACCAAAGAATTACATTTTTTGCCTTACCATCGGCAAGTTCTACAGATGGCTTTGGACTTCGAAGAAATTTCCCTTCTACATATTCCTCGTAATAGGAATGATTTTGCGAATGCATTAACAATGTTGGCTTCCTTGGTTCACATACCTGACAAGGAAAATATGCCAAACATCATGTTTGCTCTGCAAAAAGCCCTAATTTATGGGAACTACATTGGAGAAGTATCGGATGAACTACCTCCCATCCACAAGCCTTGGTATCAGCACATCAAGGAATATCCGCGAGATGGATCTACACCCGCTAAGGTGAGCCTAACTGAGAAGAGGTGGATTCATTGACTTATTATGAAATTCTACCTGAGGGGAGATGCACTCTACAAAAGAGATGCAGGATTAGGTCTCCTCAGATGTCTGGATAAAGACCAAGGTTAGAGACTCATGGATAAGATCCACGGTGGAGTCTGTGGCCCTCACATGAGCGGACCCCTAATTATTAAGAAGATCCTCAGAACAGGGCATTATTGGCTTACACTCAAAGTTGAATGTGATGATCACATCAAGAGGTGTTATCAATACCAGATTCATGGGAATGCTATCCATGCCCCTCCAAGGGAACTCCACAATATGAGTTCGCCATGGCACTTCTCAATATGGGGAATGGACGTGATCGGGCCCATCGAGCCCAAAGCCAGTAATGGACATCGATTCATATTCACCATGATCGACTACTTCAACAAATGGGTAGAAGCAACAACCTTCCCCAAGGTTACTTCCATTGAGGTAACCCTGTAAGACCCCGAAATTTTTTTCAATAAAAAGGAATTTCCTTTATTTATTATTTTGAAATAGTAAGGGTGGATTTGTTTAATATGGTAAAATGCGCAAATATTTCAAATAAGCAAGTGGTTATAAAATACTCATTGTTGTCGGAGAATATTTGTTTAGTCGTGGAATATTCTTCTTTGTCGGGGAATATTAAATGCTGCAAGTAGCTTGATCTTTATAGGCCCCATAATGTAAAAAGCGATTCGATGAAGAAAGCGACAAATATAAGTTGTTTTTAAATAACAGCGTAGTTGTTATCGTTAATCTTGTTGGAATACCCGGTGGTAAAAAACACTAATGTCGCGTTGTTGAAGCAAGTAGCACTGCAGTATTGCACCAATTATTGATTCTTACGTAAGAAGGCACTACTCAATAGTTGTTACGATAAGAATTTATTCAAGTATTTTATTTTATTGATTCAATAATTTTTGTATTGATATTTTATATTCTTGTTGTTTCAATAAATTGTCATTACACAAGATTTTCCATTATCGAAGCAATAATTCATATTATCTGAATAATATTATTAGATAACATTATTGGCAATGTCTAGAAAGTTCGCTCTAAGGAGAGGTTTGGTCACCTAATTGCGGCGCCAAGAAGGAGAAATTCTTATTGGAAAGCCCTCTTTTCGGGAAGCAGTGCGGTTGCGATGATTGTGATTCTGTAATATTATTTATGAATAATTAATTATTGATTTATATGATGAGGAAAATATTGATTTTATGTGGATATAGATGGAGAAATTTTTAATGTGACAATTGTTGAAAATTAATATTTTATCTTTTACGATAAAATAATTCATTTAAATATATTATTTTAATAATATATTAGCGGTGATATTTTTATAATGAATGTGGGATATATGAGTATATGAGGAGGAAGAGTATTTTTGTGGCATTAAATGTTTAACACATGTTTTGTGTGTTGGTGGACCCATTTCTTAATAGAAAATTGATTATAGATCGTAAAATCGAATAGTTTGTGGATTTGGTCAATTTACATTTGGAATTTGGAAAAACTTTCTTTTGAAAAGTTGTAGAGAATTGAATTTCCTATAAAAAGTCGGAGATTGAATTTTCGATAAAAGAGCTATTTATTGTGAATTATTGAAGTTTTGGAATATCGGGTGTGAATTGATTTTGGAGTTTAAATTATTTTTGTTAGAAAAACGTTTTTTTGTATTTTTTGGACATCATTAACATGTGTGGCTGGTGTTTTGACCAAAAGGTGGGCTAAGGAAAATTTGTATAATTATATTAATATTATATTCAATTTTACGCTTTGGTGTTCTAAGCAATTTCCTATAAATAGGGTGCTTAGGTTAGAATTGAAAATCATACCAGAAACTGAAGTTTTCTCTCTCTATATTATCGAGTGTATTCTTGTGAGTATTTTGAGTATACTTTGAGTATTGCTATACGGTGAAAGTTCAAGTCATAGCCTATATCAGGTGTTTCAACTAAATCTTGTCTTTTCGAGGTAAGGGATGTTATTTTATTCGAAAATGATATTATTTCATCAATATCATTATCTTAGAAATATTGGTTGGAACTTTTATCAAATTTGGAACTTTTTCATGTATGGGGTTACTATTCACGAGTTACTATTCACGAGTTACTATTCACGAGTACTATTCATTAAAGCGTGATGATGTTTTTTGTGAAATTTCTATCTTTTGGTGTCGGAGTTACTATTCACGATCGACACTTATTCACGTATCTGAGACTATTCACGAATCTGCACTATTCACCTAAAAAATGAAATTTCTTCTTTTTGTCCAAAATATCTATTTTGGATACTAGCTTTGATTGTATCCATGTTTTGATCATTCTTGAATTTTACTCCACTCGATTACTTATGAAGTATTTTTGAACTTGGATTGTTTAAAATACGAATCCTTAATATTTGTTCTTTTGTTTTCTTTGGATTCGTTTCCTTTAAAATATTTTTCATCATCCTCGGTCCTAAATGATGATATTCTTGAATATCTTTGGCACGTAGTGCAAAGATGAATGATTTTTTTTTGATGAATATCTTTGGCCCGCATTGCAAAGATGAGCAGTGTTGAGATGAACATAACCGATCGATTAATATCTTTGGCCGTAGTGTAAAGATGAGCAGTGTTTAGATGAACATGACTAACTAATGAATATCTTTGGCTGTAGTGCAAAGATGAATATTTGATTCGAGATATATATTGATTGATGTTACTGAGGATAAAATATCGACGATGAACTTTTAAATTCATATATAGAAGATAGTAGTTTGCATTCTCTACTTAACTCTTCTAATGAATTGTTGTTTCATTGCAGATTGTTGATTTAAAAGCTGGTTGTCTATTGTATTCTATTAGATTTTTCCCTGTTGGAGACTAACGATAATTTGTTGTATATTATCTTAGTCATAATATTATTTCTTTGGGCTAGTTGAGCTCACCTTTTCCTTTTTGTTCCATTTTCTTCTCGTGAGGGAGGCGAGAATGTAGCGAGTACTAGTCGGGGTATGGAATGAAGGTTCTAGAGAGAGTTGTTTAGTAGTCCTCACCATTTTTGTAAAATAATGTATCAATAATTATGATGGGAATTTATTTGCGTGTGGATATTGTCTAGATGGCAATATCTGTATTTAAACTCATAGTTTATATGTTGTAATAATAAAGTTGTAGTCATTTCTGTACCATGTATTTGGCGACTCAGAATGGGTTGGATGGAATGGACCTATTTTGGGGGCGTCACAGTTGGTATCAGAGCTTAGGGATATGATCTCTTGCGGAGATCGGAGAATAGAACTAGAAGGGGAGAGACGAGTAAATCCTTCGCTAGTCTGTCCTACTTAAGCTTATTTGTTGGTTAGTCATAATATAGGGGTATTATGTGATTTGTTAATTTATTTAATTAACCCTTGTTTTATGATAGTTTTTAAGAATGGCTGCTGAGAACATTAACAATGGAGTGAATGAGATCGTGGAGACACCTCTAATCGCCAACCGAGATAATGTGATGTCAAAGAAGAAGGAATTAGAGATATCCATGTGGTGAGTGAAGAATTGATAGTTGCAGAGATAGTCGCAGAGGTAACAAGCGAGAGTGAGGAAGAAGAGGAAGAAGAAGGTACGAAGAGAGGTTATTAGAGGTATTTTATGATCAAAATGTAGAATTGCAAAATCATATTCATGAGTTAGAAGAAGCGAAAGTGAAGAATTGCGAGGCGATCGTGGAAAAAGGATGCAACGATTCAAGCTTGTGTTACTCGATATGTGATGCTTGAACAATGACACTCTTTGGCGAGTATAAGATGATAAAAGTGGAATCGAAGTGAAAGAAGAAATAAGCGAACGAGTGAGAATGAGTGATGCATGGGTAAAATACGACGACGCGTTGATATTATGGAAAGAGATGTCAATCTAAAAAGAAGATTTAACAATGGCGGGAAGGCGTTGGCAATGACATCGACACAAAGAACAAATTCTAGGGAAAGAAACGATCGCCGGTTAGATGCTACTGAGATGCGGAGAAGAGGGACATATAAGGTCAAACTGTTCAAAGCCTTCCAAGGTATGTTTTAGTTGTGGAAAAGATGGTCACATAGCTCGATTTTGTCCTATAGCGAAATCAAGTCCAGTTGGGACGTTGGCACCAGAGGCGGATACAGAAAAGTCAAAGTCGGCGATTCTTTGGAAGAAGCGTTTTTCGTGACTTCTCAAAAAAAGCGAGTAACCCGAATGAAGTTAGCACGGGTTAGTTAATTATAAATTCTTTGAAGTTTATACCTAACTAGATCTGGGGTTCTACCCATTCTTTTATCTCTCTTGCTTGCGCTCAACGTTTGAACTTGACTACGGAGAAATTAGACTTTGACCTATTTATGGAGACTCCGTTAGGAGAAACTTTCATTACATCCGTTGTTTAGAAATCTTGTTTGATCCAAGTTGGCACCATCACATTACCTGTTGACCTTATTTATTTAAAGATACTTGCTTTTGATGTGATTTTAGGGATTGATTGGTTAACTACTCATCATGCCAAATTGATTGCTTTTGTAAGGTTGTTAGTTTTCATATTCCTAAGCAACCTGTTATTTCAATTCAAGCAATCAAACCATTGTAGTCAAACATTTTCATATCAAGCCATGAAGTCATTCGTTTATTATGGATGTCAAGTTTTCTTAGTCCATGTTATGGATTTGAATAAAAACACGTCAGATTTAAATAATATTTCTGTTGTTATTGATTTTTTTCCTGACGTATTTCCTGAAGAATTTCTTGGCTTACTCCCAAAGCCTGATATTAAATTTTGTATCGACTTTGAACCCAGTACAAAACTCATTTCTAAAATCTCATATCGAATGACTCCTATTGAACTTCAGGAGTTAAAAATTCAACTATAGAATTTGGTACCTGAGCCTTTATCTGGTGACTTCCTTTGTGGAATACACCGAAGCCAGACTCTCTGTAGGGACACCATATTTGTGCGATAGTAAACTGATAGGTGTCATTGTAACGTGATATCCAAGGTTGGGATATGAGTCACAGTTGAGAACAACCTAAGTCGGTAATCGAAATACGTAGCTTTCTAGGCTTAGTTGGTAATTATCGGAGATTCGTTGAAGGATATTCTTGAATCGCTATTCCATTAACACAGCTGACTCGTAGAGATACAAAATTCGAATGGAGCAAGGAATGTGGGAAGAGCTTCGAAGAACTCAAGAGGAGACTCATTTCAGCACATGTTCTGACCATGCCATCTTGGAAAAGCGAGCGTGGTAGGTGGCGTGTTGAGTAGAAGATCGTATACAAATCTGAGTACGATATTGTCAAAGACTAATTTCGTATAATTTACAAATAATAGAGATGGAGATGAAAACTCTAGGTACCCACGTGATGATATCTGAGTATAATCGACTTTAATCGATAAAGTTAAAATTTATTCAAGCTACACACCGGTGATGAATTTGAAGAAGGAGGTGCGAGAAGTTGTTAATTCAAAAGCGAGAATCGGTGAGGTGAGGAAAGCTCAAACCTTCGATTTATTAATCCATTTGAAATTCTCGATCGAATAGGAATTGTGGCCTATAGACTCGTTTTACCGCCAAGTATGGCGTGTTCGCGCGTTTTTCACGTATCGATGTTACGTAAATATGTGGACGACCGAACCACGTCATTGAGTTAGAACAGAGACGAGATAGCCAGAAGACTTAACGTCGACGAGGAGGTACTGTCAAGATCTTGGATAGGAAAGAACATGTCTTATGTCTAGAGGTTATACCACAAGTTAAAGTTTTGTGGAGAAACCATGCTTATTGAGAAAATGACACGGGAGTTGGAAATGGAAATGAAAGCGAGGTATTCTCATCTTTTGAAACACGAGTGCACGTACATCAATTTCAAGGACGAAATCTCATAAGGAGGGAGGTTGTAAGACCTCGAAATTTTTTAAATAAAAAGGAATTTCCTTTATTTATTATTTTGAAATAGTAAGGGTGGATTTGATTAATGTGGTAAAATGCGCAAATATTTCAAATAAGCAAGTGGTTATAAAATACTCATTGTTGTCGGAGAATATTTGTTTAGTCGTGGAATATTCTTCTTTGTGGGGAATATTAAATGCTGACAATAGCGATCTTTTGTGGGCCCCATAACGGAAGCGATTGGATGAAGAAAGCGACAAATATAAGTTGTTTTTAAATACTTGGCGTAGTTGTTATCGATTATCTTTGTTGGAATACCCGGTGGTTAAAACACACTAATCTGGCGTTGTTGAGCAGTAGCACGGTATTGCACCAATTATTGATTCTTACGTGAAGGCACTACTCAATAGTTATTACGGTAATTCTTATTCGATTATTTTATTTTATTGATTCAATAATTCTTTGTATTGATATTTTATATTCTTGTTGTTTCAATAAATTGTCATTACGGTATTTTCCATTATCGAAGCAATAATTCATATTATCTGAATAATATTATTAGATAACATTATTGGCAATGTCTAGAAAGTTACATCTAAGGAGAGGTTTGGTCACCTAATTGCGGCGATAAGGAGAAATTCTTATTGGAAAGCCCCTCTTTCTCACAAAGCAGCATGGTTGCCGATCTTGTGATTCTATAATATTATTTGTGAATAATTAATTATTGATTTATATGATGAGGAAAATATTGATTTTATGTGGATATAGATGGAGAAAATTTTAATGTGACAATTGTTGAAAATTAATATTTTATCTTTTACGATAAAATAATTCATTTAAATATATTATTTTAATAATATATTAACGGTGATATTTTATAATGAATGTGGGATATATGAGTATATGAGGAGGAAGAGTATTTTGTGGCATTAAATGTTTAACACATGTTTTGTGTGTTGTGGACCCATTTCTTGACCGAAAATTGATTATAGGATCGTAAAATCGAATAGTTTGTGGATTTTGGTCAATTTTTGTTTGGAATTTGGAAAAACTTTCTTTTGAAAAGTTGTAGAGAATTGAATTTCCTATAAAAAGTCGCGAGATTCAAATTTTCTGATAAAAGAGCTATTTATTGTGAATTATTGAAGTTTCGGAATATCGGGTGTGAATTGATTTTTGGAGTTTAAATTATTTTTGTTAGAAAAACATTTTTTGAATTTTTTTGGACATCATTAACATGTGTGGCTGGTGTTTTTGACCAAAAGGTGGGCTAAGGAAAATTTGTATAATTATATTAATATTATATTCAATTTTCTGCTTTGGTGTTCTAAGCAATTTCTTATAAATATGGTGCTTAGGTTAGAATTGAAAATCACACCAGAAACTGAAGTTTTCTCTCTCTATATTATCGAGTGTATTCTTGTGAGTATTTTGAGTATACTTTGAGTATTGCTATACGGTGCAAGTTCAAGTCATAGCCTATATCAGGTGTTTCAACTAAATCTTGTCTTTCGAGGTAAGGGATGTTATTTTATTCGAAAATGATATTATTTCTTCAATATCATTATGTCGAAATATTGGTTGGAACTTTTTTATCAAATTTGGAACTTTTTCATGTCGGGGTTACTATTCATGAGTTACTATTCACGAGTTACTATTCACGAGTACTATTCACGAAGCGTGATGATGTTTTTTGTGAAATTTCTATCTTTTGGTGTCATGCAGATTTACTATTCACGTATCGACATTATTCACGATATCACAGTACTATTCACGAATACGGCACTATTCACCAAAAAATGAAATTTCTTCTTTTTGTCCAAAATATCTATTCTGGATACTAGCTTTGATTGTATCCATGTTTTGATCATTCTTGAATTTTACTCCACTCTGATTACTTATGAAGTATTTTTGAACTTGGATTGTTTAAAATATGAATCCTTAATATTTGTTCTTTTGTTTCAATTTGGATTCGTTTCCTTTAAAATATTTTTCATCATCCTCGGTCCTAAATGATGATATTCTTGAATATCTTTGGCTGTAGTGCAAAGATGAATGATTTTTGATGAATATCTTTTGCCCGTAGTGCAAAGATGAGCAGTGTTGAGATGAACATGACCGGTGATTAATATCTTTGGCCCGTAGTGTAAAGATGAGCGGTGTTTAGATGAACATGACCGGTGATGAATATCTTTGGCCTGTAGTGCAAAGATGAATATTTGATTCCAGATATATATTGATTGATGTTACAAGGATAAAATATCGACGATGAACTTTTAAATTCATATATAGAAGATAGTAGTTTGCATTCTCTACTTAACTCTTCTAATGAATTATTGTTTCCGCTGCAGTTGTTGATTTAAAACTGGTTGTCTATTGTATTCTATTAGATTTTTCCCTGTTGGAGACTAACGATAATTTGTTGTATATTATCTTAGTCATAATATTCTTTACTGGGCTAGTTGAGCTCACCCTTTTCCTTTTTGTTCCATTTTTCTTCATAGGAGGCGAGAATGTAGCGAGTACTAGTAGGGGTATGGAATGAAGGTTCTAGAGAGAGTTGTTTAGTAGTCCTCACCATTTTTGTAAAATAATGTATCAATAATTATGATGGGGATTTATTTGCGTGTGGATATTGTCTAGATGGCAATATCTGTATTTAAACTCATAGTTTATATGTTGTAATAATATAGTTGTAGTCATTTCTGTACCATGTATTTGGCGACTCAGAATGGGTTGGATGGAATGGACCTATTTTGGGGGCATCACAAACCCCCTACTTATTCGCCTATTGGATGGAAGCAGTGCTCCCCATAGAGGTGGAAATGGAATCCCTCATAGTGTTGATGGATGCTCAGTTCGATGAAGACCAATGGGTTCAAGACAGGTATCACCAATTGTCTCTAATAGATGAAAGGCGAACCGCAGCTATCTTCCATGGTCAGTTATATCAGCAGAGGATCGCACGATCCTACAACAAAAAAGTCCGACTACGGCAGTTTAAACAACATGACTTGGTTTTGAATAAGATCATTGACAACCAAGATCAATCTAAGGGAAAATTCCCTCCTAACTGGGAAGGCCCATTTGTTGTCAAGGAGGTATTGACAGGAGTTGCTCTCAGTTTGCAGGAAATGGATGGCGATGAATTTCCATAGCTTATCAACTCAAACACCGTGAAACGGTACTATGTCTGAGGTTATCATCAAACAAACATCCTGGTTTTTATCATCAAATCACCAATCATTCCGGTTTTGAACCCTTTCCTTGCTACATGTTCTTCTGCCCCTCAGGGAAACATACACTTCAAACCAGCAGCCTGGTTTCACTTCATTTCAAACCTTTCGTACAATTTTGGTTATCCTAAAGACAGGATTGAACCTTTCACACTTGTAATTTATCCTGAAGATGGGATTAAACTTTCTCACACTTGCAGTTTATCTTGAAGACGGGATTAAACTTTTCTACGCTTGTAGTTTATCTTGAAGACGGAATTAAACTTTTTTCCACACCTGCAGTTTATCCCCATTATGGGATCAAACTTTCTTCTCCCCGCAGTATAGCCTACACATGGGACTCACAGTTCTCTTTGGTTACGATTTGTCCTGAGGGGCGAACTACGTCGACCTGATCTCCCTGATACCCGGGGGTACGTAGGAAACCATATTCTGTATGGCCCGGTCGCAATAAACAACAAAAATACCAAAAAACATTTCTACCCTTTCTACAAAAAACAACAAAAATAATTCTACACCCATCTGCCTTTCACATTCAGCGTAGAACCACTTACACCAGGTTCGAACTACGCATACTTGATCTCCTCTTCAATAGGAGTACGCAGGCAGCCATTTATGGTTCAGTCTAACCCCTTCCAGAACAAGACTTCTTGTCACACGGTACTGGGATTAACCTTCAATTCACAACATTTCATCGGTTTCAGATCAAAGGGATGAAATTACCCAACCTCTTCTCACAAATAGAAGATTTGGTGACCATCTAAGCTACGATCGTGCCTCGAAGAGCAATACCAACCCATAAGAGATGGAATTAACTAGGCTTGTCATAAATAGAAGTACTGGCGACCATCTGTGGTGCGGTCAATCTCAAAGAGGAAAAACCACCCTCCTCTCCACTCTTCATACAGATACCAGTCCCAAGACACCAAAGATGGTAGGGATATACAGAAATTAATGATACATTCTAAGAGATCTTGCGACATCTCAATGTCCATCTATCAAGGATAAGTTTAGAATGCATCAAGATCACAAGGCCCTGAAGAAACATGCAAATATCAAGCAAGTATCAAGGCATAACTAAAAGGGAAGTGAATCAAAATATATTTCACTTCCATATATAATACTGTTTGATATATACATATGTGTTGTACATGACAAAATGGCTAAGCTAGTCTGTGCAGGAAAATACAAACCTATCTACAGATCTATGTGTATGCGGACTATCAGATCTAACATGGCATCCCTCTCTGAAGACGGGGGTAGCGCTGCAAGCTCCTGCCCAAGGGTATCTACACGAGCTAGCAGGTTAGAGGCTAACTGCATTATGACATAATGCTCATCAATGTAAGCATTCATGTCGGCAAGACTGATGGTCATCTGGGATCTCACTGAAGTACTGTCTGCAATGGCCACATCCCTAGCAGATAAGGTGGCATCCCGCTCCACAATCAATGCATCCCTGGCTGATCTAGCCTCATCCCTCTCTAACAAAGCGGCGTCTCAATCATCAAGAGCTGTCAACATCGCGACCCTAGCCTGATCTCTATCATAGGTCATTAGATGTAAGCTCTGCTCTAAATGTTGTGTCAAATACTGTGTAACAGTGGTACTCGGGGTGGGAGAGTCCATCACATATGTGACACCCCCAAAATAGGTATACAAAACACCCATTCTGAGTCGCCAAATACATGGTACAGAAACAACTACAACTTTATTATTACAACAGTAAAACTGTGAGTTTGAATACAAATATTATCTTCCAGACAATATCTATACTCAAATAAATCCTCATCACATTTATTGATACATTATTTTACAAAAATGGTGAGGACTACTAAACAATCCTTTCTAAAACCTTCATTCCATACCCCGACTAGTACTCGCTACATTCTCGCCTCCTGAGAAGAAAAATGGAACAACAAGGAAAAGGGTGAGCTCAACTAGCCCAGTAAAGAATATTATGACTAAGATAATATACAACAAATTATCGTTAGTCTTCAACAAGGAAAAATCTGATAGAATACAATAGACAACAAGTTTCAGATCAATATTCGCAGCGGAAATAATAATTCATAGAAAAGTTACGTAGAGAATGAAATCTACTATAATCTATGAATTTAACAGTCCATCATCAATATTTTATCCCTGTAACATCAATCAATATACATCCGGAATCAAATATTCATCTTTGCACTACAGGCCAAAGATATTCATCAGTTGGTCATGTTCATTTAAACACCTGTTCATCTTTGCACTACAGGCCAAAGATATTAATCAATCGGTCATGTTCATCTCAACACCTGTTCATCTTTGCACTACAGGCCAAAGATATTCTTCAGAAATCATTCATCTTTGCACTACAGGCCAAAGATATTCAATAATATCATCATTTAAGACTGAGGACGATGAAAAATATTTTTAAAGAAACGAATCCAGTGAAACAAAATGACAAGGATTAAGGATTAAGGATTCGTACTTGGTTTTATCCACGCCCAAAAATACCTCAAAAATAATCATAGTGGTGTAAAATTCAAGAATGATCAAAACATGGATACAATCGAGTTAGTATCCGAATAGATGTTATGGACGAAAAGAAGAAATTTTATTTTTCTATTGAATAGTACCAGTATCACGTGAATAGTGTCAGATATCGTGAATAGGCCGATATCGTGAATAGTAACTCCGACACCAAAAGATAGAAATTCCACAAAAACATCTTCACGCTTCATGAATAGTACTCGTGAATAGTAACTCGTGAATAGTAACTCGTGAATAGTAACTCATGAATAGTAACCCATGAATAGTAACCCCGACATGAAAAAGTTCCAAATTTGATAAAAACTTCAGATCAACATTTCAGCATAATGATATTGAAGAAATAATATCATTACGAAAAAAAAAAATAATATCCCTTACCTCGAAAGATCAGTACTTCTAGCTGAAACACCGGATATAGGCTATGACTTGGACTTGCACCGTATAGCAATACTCAAAGTATACTCAAAATACTCACAAGAATACATTTCGATAATATAGAGAGAGAAAACTTCGATTTACGGTGTGATTTTCAATTCTAACCTAAGCAGACCCTATTTATAGAAATTGCTAGAACACCAAAGCGAAAATTTAATAAATTAATAATATAATTATATTATTTTCTACACATGTCTAGAATCTGATTTCAGCCATCAAACACATGCCACCTTCTAGAAAAAAAAATAAGAAAAACGTTTTTCTAATTTTAAATATTTTAAACTTCCAAAAATCAATTATTTGAGCTTGAACTTCAATAATTCATAATAAATAGCCCTTTCATCAGAAAATTCGAATCTCGCGAGTTTTATAGGAAATTCAATTTCTACAACTTTGCAGAAGAAAGTTTTCCAAATTCCAATCAGAAATTGACTAAAATCCACAAATGGGCAATTTTACTGTTTATAATCAAATTTCGATCAATAAATGGGGTCCAACCGACATGTTTAACATGTTTTAAACATTTATTGCAACAAAATACTCTTCCTCCTCGTATACTCATATATCCCACATTCATTGTAAAATATCACCGAATTAATATATTATTAAAATAATATATTTAAATGAATTATTTTATCGAGAAAAAGATAAAATATTTATTTTCAACAATTGTCATTTTAAAAATTTTCTCCATCTATATCCACATAAAATCAATATTTTCCTCATCATATAAATCAATAATTAATTATTCACAAATAATATTACATAATCACAATATCGACAAACCGTGCAGGTTCCAGGAAGAGGGGCTTTCAATAAGAATTTCTTCTTCTTGGCCAAGCAATTAGGTGACCAAACCTTTCCTTGTATGAACTTCCTAGACATTGCCAATAATGTTATCTAATAATATTATTCAGATAATATGAATTATTGCTTCGATAATGAAAAATCTTTGTGTAATGACAATTATTGAAACAACAACAATATAAAATATCAACGCAAAGAATTATTAACTCAATAAAATATCGAAGCGGTAATTATCGTAACCATTATTGAGTAGTGCCTTCACGTAAGAATCAATAATTGGTGCAATATCTGGTGTAGCACTTGTTCAACAACGCGTATTAGTGTGTTTTAACTAACCGGTATTCCAACAAGATAATTGGTAATAACTACGCAGTTATTTAAAAATAACTTATATTTGTCGTTTTTTCATCCATCGCTTTTCGTTATGGGGTCCACACATGGTCATTGCTTGTCGTAAATACGAATATTCAACGATTCTGAATATTCCACGACCAAACGAATATTCCCAAGCGATAATGAATATTTTATAACCACTTGCTTATTTTGAAATATTTGCGTATTTAACCCTTAACTATCCACATTAATCAAATCAACCCTTACTATTTCAAAATAAAGGAAATTCCTTTTATTTAAAAATTTTGGGGTCTTACAACCTCCCTCCTTATGAAATTTCGTCCTCGAAATTGACGACGATACTGAGTGTTTGAAAAGGTGAGGATACCTCGCTTTCATTTCCGCTTTCCAATTCCCGTGTCATTTCCTCTATAGCATGATTCCTCCACAAAACTTTAACTTGTGGTATGACCTTTCTTGGCGTAGGACATGCTCCTTCCTATCCAAAATCTTGACAGTACCTCCTCATACGTTAAGTCTTTGGCTATCTCATCCGGTGCTCTAACTCTATAATGTGGTTCGGGTCTTTCACATATTTACTGAAATACAGATATATGAAACACATTATGAACACGAGACATACCTTTGAGGTAACGCAAGTCTATAGGCTACATTTCCTACTCGGTCAAGAATTTGAAATGGACCGATAAATCGTGGATTGAGCTTTCCTCTCTTCCCAAATCTTGTAACTCCCTTCCATGGAGCAACTCGCAACAATATTAAATTCCGTCCCTTTCGATGAAGATCCGCATAACTCTTTTGTCGATCTTGTGCCGCTTGTATCGTTGTGAATCATTTGGATCTTTTTCGGTAGTCATACGTATTTAACTCGGGTCCCAACAATGTTGCTTCACCCACCTCATCCCAACATATTGGAGAATGACATTTTCGTCCATATAATGCTTCAAATGGAACCATGCCTATATTTGTTTAATAACTATTGTTGTATGAGAATTCCACCAATGGCAAGTACTTATCCCAACTTCCATTGAAATCTAGGACACAGAGTTTTAATATATCTTCAAGAGTTTGAGTAGTCCTTTCTGATTGCCCATCCGTTTGAGGATGGTATGCCAAACTGAATCGTAAATTCATGCCCATAGCTTTCTAACCCAAAATCATGAAGTGAATCTTGGGTCACAATCTAAAACTATGTATACTAGCATGCCATGCAATCTCACAATCTCATTTACGTACATACGAGAAAGACGTTTAAGGGAATAAGTCTCTCGTATCGGTAAGAAATGAGCAGACTTTGGTTAATCTATCAATAATAACCCAAATAGCATTGATGCCTTGAGAAACCGTAGGAAGACCCGTAACAAAATCCATAGTAATGTGTTCCCACTTCCATTCCGGAATCTCAAGTGGTTGCAACGGACCCTTAGGTACAAGATGCTCCGCCTTTACACGTTGGCAAGTTAAACACATCGAGATAAACTTTGCAATCTCTCTCTTCATATTGTTCCACCAAAATGTATGTCGAAGATCACGACATATTTTAGTACTTCCAGGATGGATTGCAAATGGTGTATTGTGTGCCTCCATCATAATCTTGTTCTTCAAATCAGAGTCGTTAGGAACACAAAGTCTAGAGTGGACTCGAAGTATTCCTTCTTCATCAATTCTCGCTTAGGAACGACTCCTTCTTGTCACTTTCTTCTTCATACGCATCAGCTCCGGGTCGGTGGCTTGAGCAACGTTAACTTTTTCTATTAAAGTTGGCTCTATGCGTATACTTGACATCATCCCACTCGTTCCCGCATATAATCTTCTACTCATCGCGTCAGCTACCACGTTCGCTTTTCTAGGATGGCATGATCAGAACATGTGCTGAAATGAGTCTCCTCTTGAGTTCTTCGAAGCTCTTCCCACATTCCTTGCTCCATTCGAATTTTGTATCTCTACGAGTCAATTTGCGTTAATGGAATAGCGATTCGAGAATATCCTTCAACGAATCTCGATAATAACCAACTAAGCCTGAAAGCTACGTCTTTCGATAATCGATTTAGGTTGCTCTCAACCGTGACTCATATCCCAATCTTGGATAGACGTCACAATGACACCTATCGATTTACTATCGCATACTAATATGACGTCCCCTACAGAGAGTTCGGCTTAGGTGAATTCCACAAAGGAAGTCACAAGATAAAGGCTCGGTACCAAATTTATAGTTGAATTTTAACTCTCGAAGTTCAATAGGAGCCATTCGATATGAGATTTTAGAAATGAGTTTTGTCTGGGTTCAAAGTCGATACAAAATTTAATATCGCTTTGGGAGTAAGCCAAGAAATTCTTCAGAAATACGCCGGGAAAAATCAATAACAACAGGAATATTATTCAAATCGACGTGTCTTTATTCAAATCCATAACATGGACTAAGAAAACTTGACATCCGTAATAAGCGAATGACTTCATGGCTTGATATGAAAATGTTTGACTGACTACAATGGTTTGATTGCTTGAATTGAATAACAAGGTTGCTTAGGAATATGAAAACTAACAACCTTACAAAAGCAATCAATTTGGCATGATGAGTAGTTAACCTTAAAATCACATCAAAAGCAAATATATCTATAGAAATAAGGTTAACAGGTAATGTGATAGTGCCAACTTGAATCAAGCAAGATTTTTAAACAACGGATGTAATGAAAGTTTCTCTAATGGAGTCTCCACAGATAGGTCAAAGTTTAATTTCTCCGTAGTCAAGTTCAAACGTTGAGCGCAAGTAAGAGAGATAAAAGAATGGGTAGAACCAATATCTAGTAAGGTATATACTTCGCAAGAATTTATAATTAACTAACCCGTGCTAACTTCGTTCGGGTTCCTCGCATTTTTTGACCGTTCACGACAAACCCTCTTCCAAGAACCGTTGACTTTGACTTTTCGGGACATCCTTTTGAGTCACCATTCATTCATTGGATCGGGTTTTGATATCGTCTGATCTCGGCGATATGTCCTTCTTTTCCACAATTATAGCATACCTTAAAGCTGTTGTGGACGGTTTTGACCGATATGTCCCTCTTTCCGCATTTATAACATATACGACCGGTGGTCGTCGTTCTCCTCCTTAGAACCGATTCTTCGCTTAAGACTTTATCATCTTCACATGATCGTTGTTAAATCTCCTCTTTTTAAAATCTCCTCCCGACTCGCTTCTTCTATTTTCATGGCCATGATTACCACGAGTGGTTACCATTTCGTCCGTCATTTCTTTCTCCGCAGTTATCATTATTCATTGATCGCTATCTCGATACGATCCTGGTTGTGGTCCCTCGGTTGACCGTACTCGTTATCTCGCTCTAATAATTGAGCCACATTTACAACATCTGAATAAAGAGAAAATTTATGAGAAATGAGATATCGGCGTATGCCGGGTTTCAAACCTCTAAGAAACATCCGCGTCATACATTCCTCATTCTCCACCAAATGAGGGTGCAAACCGGATAACTCATGAACTTCGCCTCGTATTGAGACACCGTCATGTTGTTTTGTTCCAATCTGATGAACTCCACTTCCTTCATATGATGAACACTTTCAGGAAAGTATTTGTCATTAAATAGCTTCTGAAACGTCTCCCAAGACATGCTTTGAAGTGCGTAATTTGGATGGAGTACGCTTCACAGACTCCCACCAGAGTCTCTTTCGCCACGGAACATAAAGGTGGCGAATGGAACCTTCTGTTTCTCCGTGCATCCCAAGACATCGAATATCTTGGTAATTTGTTTGACCCATGTTTCGCCATGATCGGATCGGCTTTCCCTTAAATTCTGGTGGTCCCAACTCTTTGAAGCGCTTGGTGTGTGACAACCCGTGAATTGCTATCATTTCCTCCTCGTATTTTGAACACGAGTCTCCCTAAATGCGATTTTTGCATGAAGCGCAAAAACTTCTAAACATCCCCCTGTTCATCATCGCTTTCGGTGGTGTTGTTCACGGGAGGAACATTGCCACTGTTGTTGACGTTCTCCTCGTTGGTAAAGTACAGGCATCTCCACGGTCTCATTTACTCCCTTCGTTAATATTCTCGGTCGACATTCTCAAATCTTGTCATAAAACAAGGGTTAATTAAGGAAATCAATATATCACATAATATCCCTATATATCTTGACCAACTAACAAATAAGCTTAGGTAGGACACACTAGCGAAGGATTTACCCGTCTCTCCCTCCTAGTTCTATTCCCGATCTCCGCCAGAGATCATATCCCTAAGCTCGATACCAAGCTGTGACACCCCAAAATAGGTATACACAACACCCATTTCGAAGTCGCCAAATACATGGTACGAAACAACTACAACTTTATTATTACAACAAGAAAGCGTGAGTTTGAATACAAATATTATCTTCTAGACAATATCTATACTCAAATAAATCCTCATCACATTTATTGATACATTATTTTACAAAAATGGTGAGGACTACTAAACAATCCTTTCTAAAACCTTCATTCCATACCACAGGAAGACTAGTACTCGCTACATTCTCGCCTCCCGAGAAGAAAAAATGGAACAACAAGGAAAAGGGTGAGCTCAACTAGCCCGATAAAGAATATTATGACTAAGATAATATACAACAAATTATCGTTAGTCTTCAACAGAAAAATCGATAGAATACAATATACAACAAGTTTTTGGATCAATATTCATAATGAAATAATAATTCATAGAAGAGTTACGTAGAGAATGAAATCTACTATAATCTATGAATTTAACAGTCCATCATCAATATTTTATCCCTGTAACATCAATCAATATACATCTGGAATCAAATATTCATCTTTGCACTACAGGCCAAAGATATTCATCAGTTGGTCATGTTCATTTAAACACCTGTTCATCTTTGCACACTGAGGCCAAAGATATTAATCAATCGGTCGTGTTCATCTCAACACATTCATCTTTGCACTACAAGCCAAAGATATTCTTCAGAAATCATTCATCTTTGACTACAGCCAAAGATATTCAATAATATCATCATTTAAGATCGAGGGCGATGAAAAATATTTTTAAAGAAGCGAATCCGGTGAAACAAAATGACAAGGATTAAGGATTAAGGATTCGTACTTGGTTTTATCACGCCCAAAAATACTCAAAAAAATAATCATAGTGGTGTAAAATTCAAGAATGATCAAAACATGGATACAATCAGAGTTAGTATCCAGAATAGATGTTTTGGACGAAAAGAAGAAATTTTATTTTTCGGTGAATAGTACCGTATACGTGAATAGTGCCGTATACGTGAATAGTAACTCCGACACCAAAAGATAGAAATTCCACAAAAACATCTTCACGCTTCATGAATAGTACTCGTGAATAGTAACTCGTGAATAGTAACTCATGAATAGTAACTCGTGAATAGTAACTCATGAATAGTAACCCATGAATAGTAACCCCGACATGAAAAAGTTCCAAATTTGATAAAAACTTCAGATCAACATTTCAGCATAATGATATTGAAGAAATAATATCATTACGAAAAAAAATAATATCCCTTACCTCGAAAGATCAAGACTTTCAAGTTAAAAACCGGATATAGGCTATGACTTGGACTTGCAACCGTATAGCAATACTCAAAGTATACTCAAAATACCACAAGAATACGCTCGATAATATAGAGAGAGAAAACTTCAGTTTCTGGTGTGATTTTCAATTCTAACCTAAGCACCTATTTATAGAAATCGCTTAACACCAAAGCGTAAAATTTAATAAATTAATAATATAATTATATTATTTTTACACATGTCTAGAATCTGATTTCAGCCATCAAACACATATCACCTTCTAGAAAAAAATAATAAAAAAACGTTTTCTAATTTTAAATATTTTAAACTTCCAAAAATCAATTATTTAGAGCTTGAACTTTAATAATTCATAATAAATAGCCCTTTCATCAGAAAATTCGAATCTCTTGAGTTTTTATAGGAAATTCAATTCTCTACAACTTTGCAGAAGAAAGGTTTTCCAAATTCCAATCAGAAATTGACCGAAATCCACAAAGCAGGCGATTTTTGTGCTATAATCAAATTTCGATCAATAAATGGGGTCCAATAGACATGTTTAACATGTTTTAAACATTTATTGCAACAAAAATACTCTTCCTCCTCGTATACTCATATATCCCACATTTCGTTGTAAAAATATCATAGTTAATATATTATTAAAATAATATATTTAAATGAATTATTTTATCGAGGAAAAAGATAAAATATTTATTTTCAACAATTGTCATTTTAAAAATTTTCTCCATCTATATCCACATAAAATCAATATTTTCCTCATCATATAAATCAATAATTAATTATTCACAAATAATATTACAGAATCACAATATTGACAACTGAGGCGTTCCAGAAAGAGGGGCTTTCAATAAGAATTTCTTCTTCTTGCGCCATGCAATTAGGTGACCAAACCTCTCCTTGGCAGTAAATTTCTAGACATTTCCAATAATGTTATCTAATAATATTATTCGGATAATATGAATTATTGCTTCGATAATGAAAAATTGTGTAATGACAATTATTGAAACAACAAAGAATATAAAATATCAACGCAAAGAATTATTAACTCAATAAAATATTGAGCGGTAATTCTGTAACCATTATTGAGTAGTGCCTTCTTACGTAAGAATCAATAAGCTGGTGCAATCCGCGTGTACTGCTCTTGTTGCCAGACAGCGTATTAGTGTGTTTTAACCACCGGTATATTCAACAAGTATTAATTCAGTAATAACTACGCCAAGTTATTTAAAAATAACTTATATTTGTCATTTTCTTCATCCAATCGCTTTCAGTTATGGGGCCCACACATGGGCTGCGCCGTAAATGCGAATATTCCCGAGCGATCTGAATATTCCACGACCAAACGAATATTCCAAGCGATAATGAATATTTTATAACCACTTGCTTATTTTGAAATATTTGTGTATTTAACCCTTAACTATCCACATTAATCAAATCAACCCTTACTATTTCAAAATAAAGGAAATTCCTTTTTATTTAAAAATTTCGGGGTCTTACAATATATGCTGGCAGCCCATCAGTCAAGTCATCGATGGGAATGACAACCTTCTCTATAAGCTCCTCATCATCAGAATCAGTCTCCTGCACTGTGGATACTACTGCAGCCGATGTAGTCTCTATCTCCATCCATGCAGAATACTTTGCAGAACAACCCGGATGAATGACAGAAAACCCAGCCAGCTCTCGCTGATCCCAACAGGCATACAACCTAGATCTGTCCTCAGCTGATAAACGATGTGAAGTGAAGCGTTGACTCACTGTCCTCTCATAAGGGTAAAAATCCTGAAACTGGTCAAACTAATACATCACAGCCAGTAGATGGTAACTAATCATGCCCCTCAATCCAGCCAGAGGGAGATAATCCATGCCCGGAGCATGAGTAATGAAGTTGTAGGGTGAGCTAAGCCTTGAACATGACAATATAGCAAACGGATCTCTAATCCCTGTCAGGAAAGCTGACCACGATGTAGCATCTGTACACTCCGCAAGCTGAAAGGAGTACGACATGGGTATATCATGGGTGAAACAAAACCCCTGCCATCTAAGTGTGCCAATCGGTCTTAAGTGTGACATAAACCACACGTACAGCTTGACTGAGCTACCTATGAACACTCCTGCCGGATAAGTGCAGCAGTACATAGCCGACCTCAAAGTCTCTGTAATGATCATCGGTATAATGGTATGACCCTCCGTGAGAGCTCTCAGTGCCATAATGACTCCGATATCCAACTCATCCATGTACCGCGGCATGAAGACGTATGACAATATGCATAAAAGCAGTACATCCACCCTGTCTAAACGCCAATGGTTCTCCGGTGTGGTGAAATCCCCGGAATACCGTACATAACTATCCTCAGAGCCAAATCTGTCAAATAGAAAACGCTGGGATATCACGTGGCCGGATGTGATCTCGTCCTGTACCACTCTACGTCTCAATCCGGCGAGGGTCATGAACTGCTTGCTTATGTCTCTGATAGCCATATGCACGCAAAGTCTGTCCAGCGGTAACATCATCAACCGTGCATACTCCTACAAAGTAGGAGTCAACTCCTGGGTCCCAAATTGGAAAACCTGTCTCTCCGATACCCAGTGTTCTAGCATACCCTCTACAAATCCTCGTGGGAACACGAAACATCAACAAGGTCATAGTATCTTTCGCAAAGAATCATCTACGATCACCACGTCGATGGTGACATACTATCAAACCATGAGCAAGATACAGATACCACCAAAATGGTGGGTATGATCAATCTGACTAAGCGTCAAGAAGACATCTATACGGGTCGTGTCATAAAACGATCCAGGGGTCAATACTGAATATCTCTGGACATACATACATATGCATAACATAATAACATGCATAATACAATAGATGGCAATATGATATAGGGAATGGAAAACTGTGCATACATTCATAAGTATAACATCATCTAATACATCTCTGTACAGCTAAAATACAAGGAAATGGGGCGAAGCAACCCATAACTAACAGAGGCCTTTCAAAAGATATAGCGAGAATGGGGATAAGCTACCCAGCAGCTAAAAGAGGCCAATCAAAAGAGATAACAAGAAATCCATCAGAAAAAGTTAATAGTATCGATGTCTACATCATCAATCCTGTCCACCTGATGTAACTCCTCCTGAGTCACTGGATCTCTTTCTACAGGGATGTCAGGCCTATACAATGGAGGATCTGCACCGGCAAAGCCATATGGGTCACCTAAGGGGCAAGTACCAAAGCTAGAAGGATTAAAATTATCTACCTTTGAAGGATCTCTGCCCAAATGCCGGATAAAAAGATGTGTCCAGTCCAGCTGCCGGGTCAATCTATCAATTTGTGTCGTATGAGTCGGACCTCTGACACAGGCTAGCCAATACATCATCATCACAGATCCTGGAACCATATCCCCCATAAATTGTGTGGAGCGGGTTTGAACTCCAATAGTACGAGGGATCCACCAATGCTGGAACATCTCCTGAGACCAGGGGCCCTCTGACAATGTAAAACTGTTAATCCCCATCAATGGGATGTCAGTGACGGGAGACTGTGAAACAGGCCATTAACGCATGGCAGGAGGCAAGATTGGCATACGGATCTCTCCTGTAGTGCTTCTGATAGCACGCTCTCCTAAATAGAGCTCTCATCCTCCATCTGTTAAGAGAGGAATCTTGCAGGTGGAAATGATGAACTCTACTCCAGTCGGGTACCCATCCTCAAATCCAACTCCTAAATGCTCCCCAGAGTAGGGAACCCATATGATGACATCCGCTGTCAACAACTCCAGCTGTAGGCGACAATGAGTGAAACCCTCAGCAACAGGGACCTCCGTCAGTATGGAATAATTCCATCTTCGTCCTCGTGGATAGGTGTCTAAACCTAGCACGCTCATAGGACGAAAACATGGAAGCCTCTCATAGGCCCAAAACTGCCAACACAAAGGCAACATCTGTTGTCAGTCAACACTCTTAACCTATACATAGGAAAAGATAAGAGAAACACTCACCAGCAGAAACAGGTAGAATCCTAACCACGCCTCGGTTAAGCCCTGTGATCACATGCGCATTCCCCTAAGGAAGTAGGCAAAGGTGTAGGAAACCCAATCATACTCTCCTATACGGTCCACGTGTCGAGTGGCGCTAATCAAAGCGAAGGACACCGTAGAGGAGTTATCTGCTATGAAGCAGCCCCTAAATGATCATCAGGAACAATCATTGAAGAATGCGATCCCTAACTCTCACATCATCAGGTATGGGATCACTCAACAGCTCGCTCATAACATCTACGCTTAAAGGAGCTGTATGAACCGTCCTGCCCTTGAGCACCTCCGCCGGAACTCCCAACAAGGATCTGATATTAGTAGGGGTAATATCCGTTGTGAAAGGCACTGGATCCCCTCCGAACTCCATACCTGTGATAAATCGCCAATCCATCGGCGTCATCATCACCTCACAGTCCAGCAAATTGAGTGACTAAGTCTGGTGAAACCACCGCTCAGACAATGCCCTAAGGTAATCCCAGGGACAACGATGGGGAAGAATCGAGAAGAACACCCCGAATCCCCAGCCATGTACAATCGCTCTGTAGTCATCATGCAAAGCTTGATACATAGAGTGGGTGCTAAACAATTTCCCTCGAGACTGTGTGAAGCCAGGAACCTACATCAAATGCAGATCAACATCAGAATCCTTGAATCCTCGTCAATTGGAAATAAGGAAGATTAAAGATCTAATGTCCCACCTCATTTGTGTATAGGTATGCTGAAGGATGCCTACTCAAGTCACCTAGAAGATCTGGGTTCGCCACTTGAATACTTGGCAATTCCCTACGGGGAACACATACAGCAGGAGCAGGAACCTCTATCGGTACATCCTTCTCTTCCTCCTCGACATTTGGCACTTCAACCCGAATAGGACGTATCACCGTCTCCACCAAACGACGAGGATGTCTGACAGACCGGCATTGAGGCTCTTTACAAGCCCTCAGCAGTACACCAGAGGTAGTCCTACAGGAACTGCTCAGATGATCTGGATCTATAATATCTAGACAACAAGTCTCCAAATCACCTCAAAAAGGAATATACAGAAAGTTGCCCGAACTCAGCAGATCTGAAGAATAGCTCTCAGATTTCCTTCGCAGCGCAGCTTGAAAATAACTTATGAAAGCAACCTTTGGGCTTTACATAGCCACAGTTGGCTCCAGGTCCACCTGCGGCTACTGTAGGTGCACCTTTGGCACTCCTACGGGGGTCCCACACCTCTGGCTCGCTCCAGTTAGAGTTGAAAAGGAAGCCTTACAAGCTGAAAAGGCCAAATCAGGAATAAAAATGCTACGCGATTGAGCGGAATAGCTTAGAATCCTGGTTTCGTCTTTGGTCGTAATTAAACTCCGTTATCTCATCAAGATTCTCTGAATGCAGGGTATACTATACCGATGAGCTCAGCTTTCACAAATCATGCTCGGCAATACCCCACAAAGGTCTGATGTCATCGTTGCAGGGTCACAACCCTAAACCTCCCCGGCGGGGGTTACAACGCCAAGACCACGAAATGCTAAACCTCCCCGGCGGGGGTTACAACGCCGAAGTTATCAACTGATGACATATCCCCAGCGGGGGTCACAACGTACATCTTTCAAGCATCCATGTATCCCCGGCGGGGGTCACAATGCACATCTTTCAATCATCCACGTATCCCCGACGAGGGTTACAACATAATGATACCATTGATACAGACATCAATGAAGGTCAAGCAACCTTAACGTCATGTCAGCCGATGGCAACTAAACCCATCGAAGCAACTCATCCATGTATCCGCGGTAAGGGTTATAATGCAGTGCGACCATTGACACACACATCAATGAAGGTCAAGCAACCTTGACAATGCACCCAACAGGGATCTATCTGGTGAAACACACATCAACGAAGGTCGGGCAACCCTGACGGTGACAGACTGTTGGCAGTAACTCTGAGAGAATGAGGGAATATGTTATACACATCCTCAAACAGATAAAGCTTTATCCCCACAGATCTCTTATACATAAGAGGTACCTCTATGGAATATAAGCCACTGTCTAGGATTCAAGACTTTGGTGATAGCCCCAACGTCAATATCCTTGAAGACTTGGATTGCACATCCAAGCCATCACTGATTGTCATCCCAACAGGATTACCTGACAATCATGCATCATACATTTACATCATGTTGCTGGATATAGCATCATGTTTACTTTACTTGCATTTCAAGTGTATAGGATTCTTTATCCTATCCATGCCTTGCATTGCATGAGTATGATAAAGAGGGGCATCTGTAGACACTCAAAATTTTCTACACGCCACTGTTACTGACATTACAGGAGGGCAGATTCGTCTTTCAGAGATAACCCTGGAAGATAGCCTACATCCATTCGGGATACTATCGAAAGTTCAACCTCGAAACCCGGGACACACAATGGGAACATCATTTCCAACCGCGGAACACACATCGGAAGGATCATTTCCAACCTCAGAGATAACCCCGAGTTTCGTCCTTGGCGATAACCCCAAGAAGTGTTGTTGCAGTTCTGACGATAACTCCGGAAATGCTTATTTCAAATATATGCTATCAGCTTCAAGCTCAGACCTCCTACTGAGGCACTCATACCTCAAATCCAGAGCTAACATCGGGCAGATAGGCACACCTACAGATGACAGTGAGGCAGTTAAACAAGCAGTCCAATCTCAGATATAACCCTGAGCAACGTCTACTTTCAGCTCAAACCGGCGATAACCCCGGTGAGGAGTCAAATGTCATTTTACCGCCTCAATGTTTTCTCTTACAAGATGATATCGCAACATAACAACAAGTAGTCTAATCTCAGATGTAACCCTGAGTAATCTCTGCTTTCAACTTAAATCGGCGATAACCTCAGCGAAGAGTCAAACGTCATCTTGCCCCTTCAACACCTGCGCGTTGTCTCAACACTTCATATATACATACATCCAATGATGTCCCACAAGAAAGGAGGAGTTACAATCCCGAGTGACTATTACGCGTGAAAACCTTGGATAGAATTTGAAGCTTGAAGACCATGGGCATGGACCCCTCTTCCTGACTTCGTACAACCTCTAATCCATGTCATTACGTAACTCTCGACATAAGCGGTCCAAAGAAGGTCACATATACCTCGTTCGGATGCTCGGACTAAAGTTCTGTAAGTTCGAGCGGACATTACAGTGCACGAGTGCATGTACTTCGAGTCTGCGGGACCTGCGAGGCCCGAATACACCACGACCAGCCACAGGTATAACCACGGCTACCGCAGGTGTACCTGCGGCCATCAGTCTATAAATATAGACCTTAGGGTCAGCCATTTGAGAGAGGGAGGAGAGAGAAAAGGCGAGGAAGCCCTGTCCAATTTACTCTGTACGCACCAATATTGAGTGTTTCCTCAGTTTAAACACCTGTTAGCTCACATATAGCTATACTTTTATCCGATGGGAGCTGAGTGTTTATCCACATAGAGTCATAGAAGTCTACTTTGGCAGCCCACTGTAAGCCTTCTCACATTCTATAAAGCCTTCTTTCCATATTAGCACACACTGTTATACACATTGAGAGTCGTGTGGTGTGCGTTTGCCCGGACTTCGGTCCATGGTTTTCATTTTTGTCTATATATATATATACACTTATATATATATATATTTTATATATGGACAAACATTATCGAGTTATGCCTCGATTGAGCCTAGACTTATGTCTGGAGCATTTATTTTCTTTTATATATATATACTTATATATATAATTGTTAACAGACATATCCGATGAGCCTGGATTTACTTATGGTGCATTTACTGCTTTTATATATATACATATATATATATATATACATATATATATTTACATTTCGTCCTGCCTGGAGTTTACTTCGTGGTAGTTGACTGCTTTTACAGCTTTATTTACATTTCGTCCTGCTTGGAGTTTACTTCGTGGCAGTTGATCGCTTTTACAGCTTTATTTACATTTCATCCCACCTAGAGTTTACTTCGTGGTGGTTGATCATCATATATATATATATATATATATATATATATATATATATATATATATTTACCGCTTTTATATATTTATATTTCCGATCCCCCATGGAGTTACTTCGTGGTGGCTGATCAAGTCTTTATATATTTATTTACAGCTTTTATATATATATAACTGCTTACTACTTTACATACAAACTGCAGCATTATGTGACCCTAGGAATTATGTGATCACATATTCAGTTTACTGAATCTAGATTCGGTTCCCATGATGGACCTTTTTCAAATTGTGAAGCGACTTGCACATTATTTTGATTGTCTCGAATTTCCTTGGATGGTGTTATGTTATGATGAGTAGTTCTAAGATTGATGAATATTATTTTCTCGAAGATGCTTCACATCTCAAAAATAAAAGCAAACAAGCCGAACATTTAATAATAAAATGGAAGTATCAAAGACCTCAATTACTATTGAGCACAAGGTTTGAAAAACCTCTTTTTATAAAACGTCATTGCTATATCTTGTTTAAAACTAAATTTTTCTACAATTTCAAACCCTATGTATATAGGTGCGAACGAGGAATAGCACTACTTCCAAATAATTGCACATTGATCCACACACACATTCATATAACAGTTTCTTTGAAAAGTGGCGGTCACCGTGGCAACACGGATGTCGGGGGGTGCCTAACACCTTTCCTCTACATAATCAAGCCCCCGGTCCCAAATGAATCTCGGTTTCACAGACCCGTTTAGTAGTGTCACATCACTAGGTCAATGTGTAAACATTTTCGGTTGCGTTGGTGCAACCAGTTAAATACACCAACTGGCGACTCTTAAAGTCAAATCGTCAACATTATACATGTCGGATGTGACGCCCCCAAAATAGGTATACATTACCTATTTTGAGTCGCCAAATACATGGTACTGAATACAAATACAAACTAATTATACAACAGTCGTGTAAAATACGATAAAACATATGCTGTGAGTTTTAATACAAATATTGTCATCTAGACAATATCCACACTCAATGGGGTCCTCATTACATTTATTATTACACTATTTCACAGAATAGTGAGGACTACTAATGCACCATCTAGGACCATCACTTTGTTCCCCGACTAGTCCCAACCACATTCTCATTCCCTAAAGAGAACAATGAAAGCAAAAGGGTGAACTCAACTAGCCTAGTAAGAAATATTATGACTAAGATAATGCAGAATAATTTATCATTAGCCTTCAACAGTGTTAAACTGATAAAATATAACAAACATCAAGTTTAACTACAGCGGAACAAGCAACCAATTAAATGAGTCAAGTAAAAAATAAAATCTACTATCTTTTATGATTTAAAAGGTTTTCATCACTTTTATCGCTAAGACTCAGCTTAATAAATAATCCACATCATCGAATCACCCCTGCACTACAGCCAAGGATATTCTTTAGTATCACCACAACAAATTATCTATGCACTACGGGCCAAAGATATTCGTGTATTCATTAATGGTTATGATCATGCCAACAACTATCCATCAATGCACTACGGGCCAATGAGGACTTTTTCCACATCATTTGCAACATTACGGTCATGATTACACCGAATAATCCCTGGTCATAATCATACCAAGTCCATCTATAAACTACAGGCCACAGATAACTTTTAACATAATATAAACACGAGGATTATGACAATGATATAAGAATTCAATAAAACAAGTTCAAGAATTAATTTATCCAGGAACTAATAACGTCCAAATTGTCAACATGATACTTCTTTGTAGAGTAAAACTCAAGAATGCTCAGAAAAATATTTCCATGAAAAGATACTAGATGAAGCGCAGATATCAAGGATATTCCACTAATTTTATGGACTATAGAAGTCAAAACTTTAACCAACTGAGTATAATAAAGAATGGAATAACAAAAGAAATCACCAGGCATGCGATAGACCGCACAGACAGGTTATTCCAATAGAATAATAAATAATGAGAACCGTGTCATGCAGAACGCGTGCAGATGAGGATATTCCAACGGAATAATAAACAATGGAACCAGATCATGCGTAAACGCACAAACAGGATGTTCCAACAAAATAATAAATAACGGAACCAGGTCATGCATAAATGCACAGACAGGATGTTCAAACAGAATAATAAAAAATAAAATAATTGAAGAATTTCACCATGTATGCGGTACTTCGCATAGACAGGTTATTCCAACATAATAAAAAAAATGGAATACAGAAGAATTTCACCATGTATGCGGTACTTCACATAGACAGGTTATTCCAACATAATGATAAAGAATGGAATAACAGAAGTTCTTTTCATGAATAAGAAAGAAATAATATCCCTTACCTTAAAAAGAAGAGTATTCTGACGGGTAGTGTGACGCCCCCAAAATAGGTATATATCACCCATCTTGAGTCACCAAATACTTGGTACAAAATTCAAATACAACTTAATAATACAACTCTCGTGTAAAATACAACAAAATGTAAACTGAGAGTTTTAATAAGAATGTTGTCATCTCGATAATATCCACACTCAAAAGAGTTCTCATTACATTTATTTTCACACTATTTAATAGAATAGTGAGGACTACTAATACTATCTTCTGGACCGTCACTCCGTTCCTCGACTAGTCCCGGCTACGTTCTCATTTCCTGAAGAGAACAGTGAAAGAAAGGGTGAGCTCAACTAGCCTAGTAAGAAATATTATGACTAAGATAATGCAGAATAAATTATTATTAGCCTTCAACAATGTTACACTGATAAAATATAACAAACATCAAGTTTAACTGCAACGGAACAAGCAATCCATTAAAAGAGTCAAGTAAAGAATAAAATCTACTATCTTTTATGATTTGAAAGGTTTTTCATCACTTTTATCGTTGAGACTCAGCTTAATAAGTAATCCACATCATCGAATCACCCCCGTACTATGGCCAAGGATATTCTTTAGTATCACGACCACAAATTATCCATGCACTACGGGCCAAGGATATTTGTGTATTCATTAATGGTCATGATCATGCCAACAACTATCCATCAATGCACTACGGGCAAATGAGGACTTTTTTTCACATCACTTGTAACATTACGGTCATGATTACAGCGAATAATCCTTTGTCATAATCATACCAAGTTCATCTATGCACTACAGGCCACAGATGACTTTCAACATAATATAAACATGAGGATGATGACAATGATATAAGAATTCAATAAAACAAGTTCAAGAATTAACTTATAACATCCAAATTGTCAGCATGATACTTCTTTGTAGAGTAAAACTCAAGAATGCTCAGAAGAATATTTCCATGAAAAGATACTAGATGAAGGGCAAATATCAAGGATATTCCACTAATTTCATGGAATATAGAAGTCAAAACTTTAACCAACTGAGTATATAAAGAATGGAATAACAAAAGAAATCACCAGGCATGGGATAGACCGCACAGACAGTTTATTCCAACAAAATAATAAATAACGGAACCAGGTCATGCGTAAACGCACAGACAGGATATTCAAACAGAATAATAAAGAACGGAACCACGTCATGCGTAAACGCATAGACAGGATGTTCTAACGGAATAATAAATAATGGAACCAAGTCATGCATAACGCACAGACAGGATGTTCCAACAGAATAATAAAAAAATGAAATAACAGAAGAATTTCACCATGTATGCGGTACTTCGCATAGACAAGTTATTCCAACATAATGATAAAGAATGGAATAACAGAAGAATTTCACCAAGTATGGGTAGCCCGCGTATACAGATTATTCCAATAGAATAATAACGAATGGAATAACAGAAGTTCTCTTCATGAATAAGAAAGAAATAATACCCCTTACCGTAAAAGAAGAGTATTCCGACTGGTAGGGCAAGGATATTCTTGAAGAAAACTTGCACTACGCTCAAAGCTTCTCAAAACTCTAAAGAAATACGCTCAAGATTATAGAAGAATTCTCTAAACTTCTGGTGGGGTTTTCAATTCTAACTAAGCATCCTATTTATAGGAAAATAGAAAGGATACTATGCCGCACTATGTAATAAAATATAATATATTCTATATATATATTTATATATTTTATTTCAAATCTAATAAAATAAATAACTTTATAAAAGTATTATGTTTTATATAAAAAGATTTTACTATGCAAAATACTATGCAGACACTATGCAACACTATGCATAATAAAATGTAATATAATCTAATTATTTTCTAATAAAACAAAAAATTTTATAAAAGTATTACATTTTTATATAAAAGATTTTACTATGCGAGAACACTACGCATAATAGAATATTATATATTCTATTTATAGTATAATAAAGCGAATAATTTTATAAAAGTATTACATTTTATATAAAAGCTTTTCTGTTTTATTACATTAATAATACTAATAAAACAAAACTCATCATCATTATTATTATTCTCACTATTAATCGACTAGGTCGTTCCCAGGAAAGAGGTGGCTTTCCAATAAGGATTTCTCCTTATTGGTGTGCAATTAGGTGACCAAACCTCTCCTTGGCAGAACTTCTAGACATCGTTAATATTACAAATAATAATATTAATAACTTTGTCATCTCAATATATAAAATATCGACAATAATTGAATACAACTGAGTGACTTCTCACGTAAGCATCAATAATCAATACTGTGTGCTACTATGCAACCACACATATTACTGTACTTTTAACACCGGGTGTTTCAACAGTTAAAGGTAAAACTTTCGCCGTTATTTTCATAAAATATTTTTGTCATTTTCTCAATCCGACAATAATTTCGTTGTGGGGTCCACCAATGATTGTACGAATATTCCCCGACCAATCGAATATTATATAACAACTTGCATACTTTGCAAAATTTATAAATATTACCCACAACTATAACATTGTATCAAATTCATTCCATAATATTCAAAAATGATATTTATAGAAAAATCATCTTTATTCAAAAAAGTTGGGGTCTTACAGGTAGGGCGGGAATATACTTGAAAAAACTTGCACTATCTTCTACGCTCAAAGATTTCTTAAACTCTAAAGAAATATGCTCGAGATTACAGAAGAAGAACTCTCTCTATAGTTTCAGTAAATTTGTAAGAAATAATGAAGGAATGAGCTTCTATTTATAGAAGAATGGACTGCATAGTAACTAATTCATGAACGATCCAGATTGATTTACTTTTAAACGGATGGTCTAGATTGATTTAATAAAATATTCTAATAAAACAAAATCTTTTAAATAAAATATAATATATTCTATTTATAATCTAATAAAATGAATAACTTTATAAAAGTATTACATTTTTATATAAAAAGATTTTACTACTGCAAAACACTATCTGTGCACTATGCAACACTATGCATAATAAAATATAATATATTCTAATTATTGTCTAATAAAACAAATAACTTTATAAAAGTATATGTTTTATATAAAAAGATTTTACTATACAAAATACTATGCATAATAGAATATTATATATTCTATTTATTGTCTAATAAAACAAATAACTTTATAAAAGTATTACATTTTATATAAAAGCTTTTTCTGTTTTATTACATTAATAATACTAATAAAACAAAACTCATCATCATTATTATTATTCACACTATTAATCGACACTGTGTCGTTCCTGAGGAAAGAGGGGGGCTTTCCAATAAGGATTTCTCTCTATTGGCGCGTAATTAGGTGACCAAAACTCTCCTTGGCAGAACTTCTAGACATCGTTAATATTACAAATAATAATATTAATAACTTTGTTATCTCAATTATTGATTTAATATTATATAAAAATATCGACAATAATTGAATCAAAACTGAGTGACTTCTCACGTAAGCATCAATAATCAATACTGTGTGCTACTATGCAACCACGCGTATTTTCAACAGTTAATGATAAAATTCCTCCATTATTTTAATAAAATATTTTTTGTCGTTATGTCAATCCGACAATAATTCCGTTGCGGGGTCCACCAATGATTATGCCATTGTACGAATATTCCCTGTTAAAACGAATATTCTCCAACCAATCGAATATTACATAACAACTTGCGTACTTTGTAAAATTTATAAATATTACCCACAAATATAACATTATATCAAATTCACTCCATAATATTCAAAAATGATATTTATAGAAAATTCATTTTTATTCTTAAAAGTTGGGGTCTTACATCAGACCTTTTTCACTTATTTTTTCAAACAAATATCACATTAACATGGGAACACCAAAGAACAAGTAACGAAAAGGGACACTAAAAAATAAAATCCCGATGTCGATATTATACCATTATTCAAATAACATATTTCACTTCTCACACTAATTTTGACTTTTCTCCATAAAAGGTCAACTGTTAACTTTGACTAGAAATCAACCTTTACACATTTTGTGTTTTTGACTAAACTTGACGTTCTGAATGCAACCGAGCAGTCCATGCTTCAAAATTCTATCTCTAACTCAGATTTTGAGTTTTAACTTACTCTCTTCTTATTGCTAATCGTATTAACTAACGACTTTATACATATTCAAATTCTTATTTGCCAGTCAAGGCCAACGTTCAAGCTATATTAATTACTAACATAGTTTTACCTTGATCCTTATATCGTTAACTTAATTCATCATTCTTATGGCTAAAATATATATAGCACCTTACTAATATATATATTTCTATACATATACTCGTCTTCGTTTAGCCTCATAACATCTCTTCATGTGAAATCTTATCTCCTTAAGAAAATTTCCATATGTATTTATATAACATTTCTTAGACTATTCAGTTCACATCGAATTTACAGTTAACGTAATACCTTATTGTTGATATTCCTTCAAGTACATATTAATTCATTTATAGGGTTTTAAAATTTTGTAACCCATATTTTCTCTATTCTCATTCGAATAGCAAACCATATAGGTTTTTACTTGAAAATTTTAAATAAACCCTCAAATTCTCATCTAGGTTTTAATCTTTAACCTTTATTCTAATCATTCAAGATTTTATGAATTTTTAGGTTATCATAGAGAAGAGGTGAATGTAGTATCGAGGTGGCAAAATGATGATTTTCCCCCTCACCGAGGTTATCTCTAGCTTTTCGCAGATATAGCAGTCGTTGCTCAGGGTTATCTCTATGATTGGGTTGTTGTGAATGCTGAATATACTCAGGGTTATCTCTGAGGTGTCTTGACCTCCTGGGGTTATCTACGGGTTGAATTGAGTATCTCGGGGTTGTCTCCAAGGTTGGAACTGACTTTTCTGGGGTTATCTCCGGAACTGGAACTGCTTCCCTCGGGGTTATCTCTGAGGTTGGAACTGAGTATCCCGGGGTTGTCTTCGGGATTGAAACTAAATATCTCGGGGTTATCTTCGAGATTCACAATTGGACTTCCCAAGGTTGTCTCTAGGGCTGAAACTGTGCCTCCTAGGGTTATCTCCGGGATTGAAACTATCTTGACTTCCAAGGTTATTTCTGGAAGACGATTTGCCCTCCTGCAGGGTTAACAACAGGAACACAAAATTTCTAGTGTCAACAAGCTTTTATTTTTGCGAAGAGAGAAGGTACGGGATTAAGTGACTTTTAATTGATTAGAATGGAATGGGTAATTGATGTTGGTGAATAGTATAGATATATTTTATATATGTATATCAATTTCCCAACACTTATCTCTATATTCCTTATCTTTAATTTACTTGCACACTTAAACAAATGAGGTGGCCAATTAATGGAGTGACACATGAGTTAGTGGTTAAAAATAATGATAACATTACATGGGCTGTCCTCCTCCTATTAGCTGAAATTTTAGCACCTTTAATCCTCCATTTTTTATTTATTTTCTTACCAAATTTTGCTTAATAAAATGACAAACAAGCCCCTCCCAAGTTGGGCTAAGCTTGGGACACTTGATTTGTTGCTTGGGCTTTCTAATTAAATTTGGGCTGCTATTTACATTGTTTTTGGCCACTTTAATTATTATATGCCCATCACATTAAAATACCTTACCCTGTTTATTCAATTATGGTTTTTAGTCCACTTATATTGGACTTTAAATAATTACTCATGTATATTTCATTCTTATAACCCAATTAAACTTGTTTTAAAATAAACAATAATTTGAGATAATAAAATGAATCTCTTAGCTTAGTATAATTTTAAATTCAAATATTTTTCCAGACAATAACCATTAGGTTATTTAATTTTCAAACCTAATGTGTATATTAGGTTATAAGGCTTTTTTTAATTCTCTTTATACACTACAAGAAAAAGCCCTAACAGCGACCAAGACTATCAGTGACCGCATATGCGATGACTGATATTAGTAATAGCGACCGACATATGTGACAGTGATTTACTCTAGTGGATATATTATATTAGTTACCGCATACGATCGCTATGCGATCGCTTGCATAAATTTGCCTCCTAAAAATTGGCATGAAATGTTGGCGTGGAGGTTTTGTGTGACCACTTAAAATTAGCGACCACATGCAGTCGCTGATAGCAGTCGCTGATCAATTTTAATGTAATCATTATCAGGCATTCGCTCGACATAGTAGGCGAAGGAAAAAAAATAAGGGAGGAGAAGTGAGAGAAGAGGAACGCCACCCGCCGCCGTCACCACTACCATCGCCGCCCAAACCGCCACAGCACATGCAACCCTTTTACTTTGTTCTGTATATGCTATTGATGTGTGAAGTAATCATAGTGGGTGTGTTCTATATATGTTCTGTACGCTATATGCTTTTATGTTTTGTTTGTTAGTTTTAATTTGGGGGGAAGGGATGAGACCTTTAATGTGATAGTATTATTTTCGCTGAAGTTTTATTCACATTTTTTTATTCACAAAATTGTTACCTTCCTTTTATTTTGTTGTCCATAATTATGCTTATTTTGGCATTTGGAAGTTAAAGAGTTGAGGAATATTGAAAAGGAAAAAATTATCCGTGAATATCTATACTTGCTCTAAATTTGAATGACATTAAATGATATTTTATCAAGCATCCTAAGAGAGATGTTATTTCCTGCTCCACTATGGTTGATGGCTATGGGAAGGTCTACAATTTTGTTGATAGTCAAGAAAAAAGTCCTTAACTTGCTGAATTATTTTGTTACATTGGAGTCATTAGTTTTCCTTTTAAATGTGTGAAGGTGTTGGAGAAAGATCATGGTTGTGACTTTCATTGTAAAGTTCAATTTTGACTCAAGTGAACAAAAGAAGATGGAAAGGATAATCAAAAGTTCCCTCAAATCTCTAAATAATGCTTCTAAACTTCTAAATTCATTTCAAATAAAGCTTTTATTAACTCACCATTTATATTATTTTGAGCAAGGATATAATGAGTTTGGGCGTAGTGACTTCGATATTTCACAATCATCTGATTTACAGAGCAATTTTCAAGCATAACTGGATGGTTGTGAAGTAAAAGTTCACTAATTTTAATATACTATTGGATTCTCCTTTGTTATTCATGAGAAAGGTGATTGCTAATATTATTCTTTTCATGGAATTATGATTTTTGTCCCATTATCAATTTGAATATCTATACTTGCATGCTCTCAAGCATCCAAAAGATTGTATTATCCGTGACAAAAATAAATACTCTGATAGATGATTTGGTTTTGGGGTGGGGTAGGGTGGGGTGGGGCGGGGCAAGGCAAGCTAACTCTACTTATACTTAATATTCAAAAATAAAGGTACACAAATAAGGGCAAGAAATAAATATTCTTAATAAAAGTAAATAATATGGTACAAAATTCTGAATCCTAGAGAATTTTATCCCCAAATAGAAAGAAATGAAGAAATAAAAGGAGTCAATCTCTTTCCTACACCTCCTAAGATATCAAGTCTTGACATCTAATTTATCAGGGCTCATCTATTGTAAACCTTCACATGGAATATTTAATTGTTTTGACAACTTTGATGTTGTTTATTAAGTTGTACATCATTCTTTAGAATTTTATATTTATTTTTAACTATTTAATTGTTAACCTCCTGACATGATACTTATAAGAGTTTATTGAATGAGCGTTATCCTGAAGGCACCCCACGTCCGCTGATTGATCAAGAATTGTGGGAGAGGGCATCTAATGTAAAGAAGAAATACGTCAAAGGTTAAGGACAACGACGACGCCCAACCTTCAGTGGCTCAGGAAGCTCTGCTACTCAGTCTTCAGAGTCATCGTGACATCCAGCTATTCATACTCCTGCTGACTATGTGAGAGCTATATGTCGAGATCACAATCTTCTTCGTATACTGGGCAGGCATCTGGCAGCTCTGAGTCTTGATGAGTTAGCTGATGCAGTGGCGGCAAAAGCAGCATCACAACATAAGGATGGCGATGAGGTAATCAATCGAATTTATTACAATCAAATTAATGACTCATATATATATACATATATTGTTATGTTTAATTTGTTGTATATTATCGTAATACTAGTATCAACATATATACTATTTGTTAATTATAGGGTAATCAACGAGAAACTAATTTGGACGATGATGCATGACGACCAACCTAGTCTTGTTTTCTAGTTATTTATGAGCCTTGTACTTTTATATTCATTCTTTGGATGACTACATGTTACTTAAAGATTAGATTTGTATATATTTTTTTAATTCATATTGGTTTTTTAAAGTTTATATAGTTTATAATATTTTGGTGTATGTGTCGGTATATGGATGGATGTTTATATTGGTGTGCAGGTCTTGGGTAATATAAAACTTGGTTGGAAGTTTATATATACTATATGTTATGTGTTGGGATATAGAGCAGGTACAAAACAGGCATAATTTTTTGGGATATCTATAAAACAAGAATTTTTTTTATATACATCAGCGACTACAAGCGGTCGCTGATTCTCATTAGTGACTGCTAATTGGATTAGAGTGTTAGCGACCTCTTGATTAAATTCTTGGCGGTCGCTAACACGTGTCCCACGTCGATATTACTTACTGAACATCAAACCGACTCGACTACCACAAGACGATCACATTCGCTAATATCGTTTGCAGATAATTCGGTGGCTAATAGTGGTCACTGATGTGCATTCCAGCGACCAGATTTTATGCGACGACTATCAATGACCACAATCGGTCGCACATGGCTATCAACGACTGAAAGCGGTAACAGATATGCCTTTTTCTTGTAGTGATAAAATAAATAAACATATATACATATTTAAATATATATATATATATATATATATATATATATATATTTAAAACCATATATATTCCTCATAAGTCACAAAAGTATTTAATACATGGTTAAATAATTAATGTGACCTAATATTCTTAATATGATCATTTCTCTTGCTAAAATATATATAGCACATCACTAAGTGTATATGTACTATACATATACACATTCACTTTATATTAACTAATCACTTAAGATTTAACCATTCAAGGCATAATTTTCATAAGCTTCTATAACTAAGCTTTTCATTTATTCTTATATGATTAAGTTAATTAATCATTTCCCTTATTTGGCTAAAAATATAATTAGGACATGCTTAAGTATAGATGCATCTATACATATATACATTCTCTTTATTCTTATAATATCTCTTCACTTGAAATTTATTTCCTTAATAATTTTCCACATACATTATTACATAATCTCTTTCAACATTTAAATCACATAAATTTAAAGGTAGTATAATACCTTATTCTTAATATACTTCAATTGTACACATAAATCCATCTAGGGTTTTGAATCTTTGAAACACATATTTTCTCACTTTATTCTTTCTCTTCTCATTACTCTTAAAAAAAAAGTATCATTCACATTTAATTTTTTCTATTTCCAATTCAGGTTTTATTCTTTAGCCTTTAATTTAATCGTTCAAGATTTTATAAATTTTTGGGTTGTCAAATTCACCCCTTCTTCTAAGAATTTCGTCCTCGATCTATTCTCCAAAAATAGGTTTTGAATTTAACCTTTATCTATCACATCTTATTACACTCGTAATTAATGAGTTCATGTTATTTCCATCTATGATGATCTCTTCTATCTTCACATGCTACCATAACTACTCTCTAAGAGTTTACACCTTCTAAATATTCAGGAATCTTCTCAATTGTTCAATAATTATGAAGTATTATAAATAACTTGAAAAGTTTTTAACAGAAATTCATCTGCAAACTGTTTTATCTTGACACCAATTTGTGTAAATTTGATACCAACGTGTATCGCTTAATGCGGACACCAACTTATGTCGGATACCAAATTTTATCCATTTGATATCAATTTAAATTAACTTGACACCAACTTGTGCCAATTTAATACCAACTTGTATCACTTAATGCAGACACCAACTTGTACCCATTTGATACTAAATTGCATTATGCCCCTAACTTTTGAGGTTATTCACCTCAGACTTAACACATGATTCTACACCATAAAAATTTTGTTTGGCATAAGGTCTCGAAGAAATACTTGAATTTTCATAAACATTTGTCTACCTGAATCAAATAGCTTAGATGTATAGCAATAATTAGAACATCAATTAAAACATTTGTCTAGCAACTTTAATTGGCATTGATTTTTCTTTAACTAGTTCAAAATTCTTAAAATCATTTTATGACGTCATGATATCGCACTGTATTAACATTCTGTTAGAGATTTTTTTTCATTTTGTGACTTTATCATACTACAGCATACCATAGTGGACTGACGATCCTTAGATTACATCCGGCACTAGGTAAGATTGATTTGATGACTCCATTATTTTTTTCATTTCTGCACTAGGTTCAATGATGCATTGATGATATATAAAATTTATTTTGATATATTTCAAATCAATTTTGTCTAGCCGAAATAATTATCATAGAAATATAAATAATAAAACTTTTAAAATTCATTGGTTCAGTAATCTGACCCAATATTTTTCAAAAATGCTTTTATCAGCACAATGTCAGTAAATTTCAAAATCTAGAATAACTAGAAGATTTGGAATACCTATGCTTCCTCCATCAACTTCAATTTACTCAAATACTTCATTGCTTAATAATTCTATCTATTTCTATCATCCTTAAAGCTTACTACATTAAAAATCCTCATATCTCAATACACAACTTTTATATACCCTAGTATAGTTCATCAAACTTACCACACTTTGTGAGTTTAGGAACTTACCACAATAATATTAGTTTAGGAACTTGTACTAGCAATACGTAGTCCAAGAATAGATTAGGAACTATCCATACACCGAGGGGTTCAAAAATATACCATACGATTATGAGTCACCAACTTACAATAAGTATGAGTTATAAGAACTCGCACTTAACCATATATCCTCTACCTATCTGTTATACACGTGAGAAAAGAATCACCTTCTCAACATACATATACAAAATAGTGTGATACTAGGTTCCAATGATTATCAATATAGAAAGTTAAGTTGTTGTCAAACCAAACACAATCCCCTGCTCATACAAGGAATTAGTCAACTCAGCCACTAATCAACATAGGAAGCTAAGTGGTTGTTAAACTAAGGACAAATCCCTTGCCCATACAAGGAATTTTTTAACTCAACCACTATACCAATATAGGAAGCTAAGTGGTTCTCAAACCAAGAACAAATTCCCCGCCCATACAAGGAATCATACAACTCAGCCACTAACATAAGTCCTCAATTGAAAACCCACATAATTCTAACCTTATCTCGATTTTCTCTCAATACGAATTTTCTTTAATTCGTATCTTAGCATTTGTCACTCTATCATGAGTTTACATCGTACAATTTCATAGTACATTCTCTTTATAGAGTCATGTTATATCTTCTTAATCATTTAACATATCATATGTTATTCAACCATTCAATCTCATCATGTCGTGATCTTATTTTATGATCATTTTTAATTATGATCTACTTTAGTCTTCACTTTAATCATATTATATTATGATTTTATTTACAATTTTCATCTTATAGACATCGTCTATTTATTATTACTTTTCATAATTTACAACTTCATCAAGCTCATTTCACATATTTATCAATAATTTAATTGATAAACTTGATTATTTAAAATCTTAAACCTTTATATATTCCCAAAACAGCAATACATTGCTCTCTAATAACTCTTTATTATATACAATATGAATTAACACTTAATCTTTCATTTTATAAGTTCTTCTTTTATAATCTAGTAAGCTGAATACCAATCCAGCAACATAGATTATCCAAACAGCATGTTGTTTTTCAACACGGCAATCTGAAATATCTAAATAGCAAACTGGATACTAATACAACAAACTATTTTTCAATAAAACAAACTATTTACTAATACAACAAAATGTATACTAATACAACAAACTGTTTACTAATACAACAAATGAAATACTAATTTAGCAAACTGTATTCAAATTATATCCTAATACAGCAAACTATAGTCAAACTATATTCTAATACAACAAATTGTATTCCTTTTTTAAGTGCATTGAATTTGAATTCAGCATATTATATACCCAATATATTGAATGTCCAATTCAACATACTTTATTCTTAAAATAACTTATCTTCTCTTTATTATCAGAGTCGGATAACTCCAGATTCTTATCTTTATAACTCTTCGAGATTCTTCTTTGAATCTTCTTTATCTTCTTCTTTACTAAATAATGAATTTTCCAAATTTGTCTCTAAGAACTTTAAACTCTATTTGAGTTTATTCCATATCCTTATCTCTACGGTTATAACCTAAGGTACCCCTACCTAAAGTTTGTAACCTACAACTTTGATACTAACATGTAGTTCATATCCAAACACCATGGATAGCACCCTACAGTGATACCTATTAACTTGCCACCGTCAACTTACAGCGTCCTATGACACCCCTAAATCTGGGTACTTCATTCCCACACGATTTGGTGTTCACTTTCTAATCATACATTTCTATCTACCCAAGCATAATAAAATTTAAACAATAAAACTTCCCATTAAAAGGGTTACATCATTATTTCCAATAAAATCCCAGGTCATCTACTTTAAACATTCATCAAATGTGGAAAAGTAAATAATTACATCATAATAGCTAAAATAAAGTCTGACATCATAAAAGTCAATAAATTACAAGTCTTCAACACTTGTTCATTTTTCCTTTCCCTTTGCTAGTGGTAGGTTCATCAATCTTCTCAACTTTAGCTGCAATGGTTATATATGTAAGAGTGAACAAAACAAATGCTCACTTGAAATGACAATGAACAATATCAACATAACAATTGCCAATGAATAGGGTCAAAAGAACGAAATAATATTCTCTATCAATGATAATCAAGAACTGAAATCAAAATGTGAAATTTATCTGAGGGGTCACAAGACCATGAACTATGACCAAGGTTATAAGTATTCTATCAACTTAAACCTAAACAGTCATAAAACTGTAGGGACTCCCCGTACTTACGGTGATCAGCCCTTCGTACCATGCATTTTGCACAAACATCTAAACGATTCGCATAAATAATCCCCTATAATAGGATTGTTCTTCTTAGTTTTAGAATATAAGTCTGTACCAAAGTAAGTTTGGCTTGGATAAACTTTAAGGATAATTTAGAGTTCAACGAACATCAACTAAGGATCAGTTGAATCACAAGTGTAATAACACTATGCTATGAAATAATCGTGAGTCATAAGGGAAATCAACATTATAAATCGAAATCATACTTTAGAAATGAACTAGAAAGCATAGGCATGGAATATTATAACAAACCTTGCTTGAACAACAATAAACTAAGGTTATAATCTTACTCAATAAAAGAAATGAGTTAATGAACGTGCATGATTAATAACAACTTGAGGAATAAAACTTGTTGAACATAAGAATAACAGAATTTAGGAACTTGCATAATAAGAAACAAAATAAAGATAGGAACCCTTCTCAAAGTAAGAGTTTGGTTAAAGAGTTTGTATGAACTTAATCAAGCAAGAATAGATATATAAGAAATGTTAGGAACTTTCTCAATGTATCAATAATGTTTAAGCGCTTGCACAATCGTAAAAGTAGAGTTAGAGAACTTGCATAAAGTAAGATAGGATAAAAAAACATGCCTCATGCGTATGTTAAACAATCACTACTCACGTTCACCACAAGTCCTACACATATCATATGTATTGACAATAATCATTAATTACACTAAAATTAACTTCATGAGTTTAGTTCCCACTTTTAGTATAGCTCACTAACTAAGTTTAAGTTTAAACAACATCACATCTTTTCATGAGCATCACATTTTAGCTCTATTACAACTAATTAAATTATTATGCAATTGCACCATATACACATTAACAAATTGATACAACATCCTATTACATGTTCAACATGTTATCATGCTCTTTATATTAGGTTATACTAACACAAAAAAGACTTCACTTGCATTCATGCATCCCGACGCCTTTCGATTGCCTTCAAGTGCACAATAGTCCTAAAGATGGCCATTTTGAACCCTAATAACGACATAAAATTGAAAACATAAAAGAACAAAAAATGTAGGTCTACTCGTTCTCGTTCCGGAACATCTTGAATTGTATCAATCGGAGTTCGTATGAAAGCGTTATGCCTATTTTAGTAATACATATTCGGTTAGATTTTCTTAACATTTGTAAGTGCCTACCTACCCGTATTTGGGGTGGGGTTTTACTATAAAAAAGCCGTGGGCTGGCCCCCTGCTAGGATGGGTCACAAATGCACTAGTACGCCCGCCAGGGTGGGGGTACCCAGTATTAGCTTTTGCAGTTCTCGAACAAACACTGCAGAAAGTCAAATTAGGCCTCAAAGCTCCTTTCTAACAACCATTCCAACTTACCCAAGTTGTAATATGTGTACAAAAACATAAACTAATGTTTCTAACATGTTTCTAACCATATAAAGAACATAAACATCAAAATTACAACCTTTAATTTCATTATTTCTATTATTTCTTCTTCTTTTGACATTTATAGCGAAATTCATCATTGTGAATTCGTTTTACAACCAAAGAAACTAATTTAACCCATAATGTTTTTTGTTTTTTCATGTTTTTTCACAATCAACCAATAATTACTAATTTATTACATGAATTGAACATCAATTTTAATTCTAAAATAAGCTATATCACATATATATCACTATAATTCAATTCTTTCACTACTAAACATAATTTCATGAAATTAATTACTTTAAATCATGAATGAATGACATCAAACCGTTTATAATCATCTACTAACCCATAACAACTAATAATTTCCACAATTATTCATAAAACATCAATTATAGTGAACTTTTGACAACATAAAACAAAACCTTAAAAGATATGATTATACCTTTGCTAGAAGATGATTACAGAACTTTTGATTACTAATCCTTCTTGTTCTTGAAAAACTTCTTCGCACAAATTTCTCCTTCAAACTCTCTCTAGAACTCTATCTTTTCTCTCTCTTTTCTCTCTCTATTTTCTTATGTTCTTTCTTAGGCTTAAGCCAACACTTAACATAAAACTAAAACAGACGCTAACGTAAAAATAAAATCATTAAAATCATTTTGCCACATAATCCAATACAACAAAATTATAATTTCCATTTTAATTTTATTCAAAAAATTAATACATCACTTTAATTACTAAATTAAATTAAAACAACATTAAAGCAACTCATTTAATCCTTATCAACTCTCTAATTTAATTATTAAATTAAATAAGAATATTATATCATAAAGTAGATTCATCACTCTTTTATTTTAATTAATTTCAAAATACCAAATTATCGATTATCAACTTAATTAACATATTATCTTAATTAAGTTAATTCCCTGAACTCATGAATTATTTATTTAACAATAAACACATAAATTAAAATATTTATTAAATTCAATATATATTTGAAATTACAAATAAAATTATTGATTGTTACATCCTTCCCTCCTTACAAGGATTTTGTCCCCTGAATCACAACTCAAATAATTCATTCGTCACATTCTTCCCTCTATTCAAAGATTCTGTCTCCAGAATTGAAGACACAGATTAAACAAATAACTCAGGGTAGTTCTTCATCATTCTGTCTTCGAGTTCCCACGTAGCTTCTTCAACATTGTGGTTCCTCCATATCACCTTCACGGAAGGTATCACTTTATTCTTGAGCACTTGTTTTTTCATGTCAACTATCTGGATAAGAATCTCCTCATAAGACAAATCCTTCTCAAACTGTAACTATTCATACTCGATCACATGCTTGTAATCGGGTTTATACGGTCGTAGCACCGATACATGAAAGACATTGTGAGCATGTTCCAATTTTGGAGGTAGACCTACCTCATAAGCCACTTCACCTACTATTTGTAATACCTCAAAGGGTCCAATAAACCTTGGGCTAAGCTTTCCTTTCATACCAAATCGGATTTCCCTTTCCAAGGAGAAACTTTTAGGAAAACAAAATTTCCTACTTCAAATTCACGATGTTATCTGTGTTGATCAGAATACTTCTTCTGTCTGTTTTAAGCCGCTACCAATCTTGCCCTGATGAGTTTTACAACCTTGGTAGTCTGTTGTACCAATTTTGGTCCTAACAGTTAACGTTCACCAACTTCATCCCAGCATAGTGGAGTTCTGCCCTTCTTGCCTTACAATGCTTCATAAGGCGGCATGCCAATGCTTGCGTTGTAACTGTTGTTGTAGGCGAATTCTGCCAGTGGTAAATGATCATCCCAGTTCCCTTTAAAATCCATGATGCATGCTCTGAGCATATCTTTCGATGTCTTGAATGTTCATTCACTTTGGTCATCTATTTGGGGATAGTACGGCGTACTCTTTCTCAACTGTGTTCCCATGGATTCTTGTATTCTCTTTCAAAAATTTAACATGAATCTCGGATCTCTGTTTGACACAATTGACACTGGAGCTCCATATCTCAAAATTGTGTCCTTGACGTTAACTTTGCTAACAGATCAAGATTGAATCTAATATTTATTTGCAAAAAGTGTGTTGATATCGTCAGTCTATCCACTATCACCCAAATCGCATCGTATCCTTTCAGAGTAGTTGGAAGACCTACCACAAAATCCATTGTGATATACTCTCACTTCTATTCTAGTATTTCAATTGGTTGAAGTATTCCGCTTGGTCTCTGATGCTCGGCCTTGACTCTTTGACACATTAAGTATTTCACGACACATTCTGCGACATATCATTTCATATTTGGCCACCAAAAATGCCATCATAAATCTTGATACATCTTCGTACTTCTAGGATGAATGGAATATCTTGAGTTATGAGCTTCAGTCAAGATTTTATCTTTAATATCCGGTACTGCTGGAACCCAAATTTTTCCCTCAAACCTTAGTAGTCATTCGACATTGACCTTGTACTTCACCTCGGTACACTCAACCACTCTTTCTCTGACTTTCCCACATTCTTCATCTTGTAGTTGAGCGTTCTTCACATTGTGCACTAAAGTTAGATTAGCTTCCATTTGGAACAATCTTTTATTTGATTCTTTTGGAAGTTTTATTTCCAACTCTAGCCATGCCATTGTTGAGATGATCTCTTCCTGTGTAGTGAACATCATCAACTTCTCTCGACCCTTCTTACTCAAGGCACAAGCAACCACATTGACTTTACCCGGATAATAAAAGAATTCGCAATCATAATCTTTTATCAGTTCTAATCATCGCCTCTGACGCATGTTCAGATCCTTCTATGTGAAATAATACTTCAAACTTTTATGGTCCGTGTATATCTCATATTTCTCCTATAAAGATAGTGTCTCCATATCTTCAGAGCAAATACTACTGCAGCCAACTCTAAATCATGAGTCGAGTATCCTTTCTTATAGTCCTTCTGTTGCCTTGATTCATACGCAATGACTCTGCCGTTTGCATAAGCACACTGCCTAGTCCTTTATGTGATGCATCACTATACACCACAAAGTTTCCTGTATTATCCGGTATTGACAACACATGTGCCATGCTAAGCTTCTTCTTCAAGTCTTGAAAACTCTCTTTGCACTTTTCCGTCCAAACAAATTTTACAGATTTCCTTATCAAATTTGTTAACTGGGTGGCAATCTTGGAAAAGTCCTGAATAAACCGTCTATAGTAGCCTGCCAATCCCAAGAAACTTCTCAACTCTGATGCTGTCCTTGGTTGTTCCCAATCTATTACAGCTTCGACTTTTGATGGATCTACCGAGATCCCATCTTTATCAATCACATGCCCAAGAAATTTTAAACGTTCTAGCCAAAATTCACACTTCGAGAACATTGCATTCAACTTTTCCTTTCTTAGCATCTGTAACATCAAACATAAATGTTCCACGTGTTCCTCTTGAGATTTGGAGTACACCAGAATATCATCAATGAATACCACCACAAATTTTTCTAAAAATGGTTTAAACACCCTGTTCATCAAATCCATGAATGTTGCAGGGGAATTGGTCAAACCAAAAGACATTACTAGAAACTCGTAATGTCCATACCGAGTTCTGAATGTCATCTTACGTACATCCTCCTTCCTTACTTTTAATTGATGATACCAACAACTCAAATCTATATTCGAGAAGTACTTGGCTCTTTTCAATTGATCAAACAAGTCATCTAATCTTGCTAACGGATATCTATTCTTAATAGTGACTTTTTTTAATTCCCTATAATTAATGCAAGGACGCATTGACCCAGCCTTCTTCTTCACGAATAACACCGGCACTTCCCACAGTGATACACTCGGTTGAATAAAATTTTTGTCTAGGAGCTCTTGCAATTGTACAATCAATTTCTTCATCTCTTTCGGAGCCATTTCGTACGGGGCCTTCGTTAGTGGAGCAGTTCCTGACTCTATATTGATAACGAATTCAATCTTTCTGTCAGGCGAAAGTTCTGGAAAATCCTCTAGAAGCACGTCCGTAAAATCCCTAACAACTGGTATCTCTTCTAATTTCACACCCTTCTTCAGAGTATCAACTATGTAACCTAAGTACCTTACACATCCTTGACTCAATAACTTCATTGCTTGCATAATCGTCAGACATCTCGCTTGTCTAGGCGACTTGCTACCATAAAAAACAACCTTTGACGGAGTCATAAGGTTTACACATTTCTTTTGGCAATCTATTATCGCTCCATAATTGAATAGCCAATCCATTCCCAATGTAACATCAAACTCTACAAGTTTTATCGGGATTAAATCTACTATCATAACATTTCGCTTAATATTCACCCTACAATTCTTGTATACGAACTTAACAGGAATCACCTCCATATTCACAATTTCTATGTTTAAAGGGAAATTCAACTCTTCACTAGGAAATCCTAACCTCTTAGAAAATTTATCAGATATAAACAAGCAAGTAGCACACGAATCAAATAATACATATCCATTTATATCATTGATTGAGATAATACCTGACACAACATCTTTTGATTGCATAGCATCCTACACAGTCATGTTGAAGGTCCTGGTTGTAAGACCCCGAAATTTTTTTAAATAAAAAGGAATTTCCTTTATTTATTATTTTGAAATAGTAAGGGTGGATTTGATTAATGTGGTAAAATGCGCAAATATTTCAAATAAGCAAGTGGTTATAAAATACTCATTGTTGTCGGAGAATATTCGTTTAGTCGTGGAATATTCTTCTTTGTCGGGGAATATTAAATGCGACGGTAGCGATCTTTTATGGGCCCAAAGATGAAAAGCGATTGGATGAAGAAAACGACAAATATAAGTTGTTTATAAATAACGGCGTAGTTGTTATCGTTAATACTGTTGGAATACCCGGTGGTTAAAACACACTAATATGCGTTGTTGAACAGTAGCACACAGTATTGCACTAATTATTGATTCTTACGTAAGAAGGCACTACTCAATAATTGTTAAAGTAATTACTGTTCAGTATTTTATTTTATTGATTCAATAATTGCTATATTGATAATTTATATTACTGTTGTTTCAATAAATTGTCATTACACAGTATTTTCCATTATCGAAGTAATAATTCATATTATCTGAATAATATTATTAGATAACATTATTGGCAATGTCTAGAAAGTTACATCTAAGGAGAGGTTTGGTCACCTAATCACTTGGCATGATGAGGAGAAATTCTTATTGGAAAGCCCCCTCTTTCACAGGAGAAGCTTTGGTTGCCGATCTTGTGATTCTGTAATATTATTTGTGAATAATTAATTATTGATTTATATGATGAGGAAAATATTGATTTTATGTGGATATAGATGGAGAAAATTTTTAATGTGACAATTGTTGAAAATTAATATTTTATCTTTTTACGATAAAATAATTCATTTAAATATATTATTTTAATAATATATTAACGGTGATATTTTTATAATGAATGTGGGATATATGAGTATATGAGGAGGAAGAGTATTTTTGTGGCATTAAATGTTTAACACATGTTTTGTGTGTTGGTGGACCCATTTCTTAACCGAAAATTGATTATAGACTATAAAATTGACCGTTTGTGGATTTCGGTCAATTTCTGTTTGGAATTTGGAAAAACTTTCTTTTGAAATGTTGTAGAGAATTGAATTTCCTATTAAAAGTCGCGAGATTCGAATTTTCTGATAAAAGAGCTATTTATTGTGAATTATTGAAGTTTCGGAATATCGGGTGTGAATTGATTTTTGGAGTTTAAATTAGTTTTGTTAGTAAAACGTTTTTTGTATTTTTTTGGACATCATTAACATGTGTGGCTGGTGTTATTGACCAAAAGGTGGGCTAAGGAAAATTTCTATAATTATATTAATATTATATTCAATTTTCCGCTTTGGTGTTCTAAGCATTTTCCTATAAATAAGGTGCTTAGGTTAGAATTGAAAATCACACCAGAAACTGAAGTTTTCTCTCTCTATATTATCGAGCATATTCTTGTGAGTATTTTGAGTATACTTTGAGTATTGCTATACGGTGCAAGTCCAAGTCATAGTCTATATCCGGTGTTTCAGCTAGAAGTACTGATCTTTCGAGGTAAGGGATGTTATTTTATTCGAAAATGATATTATTTCTTCAATATCATTATGCCGAAATATTGGTTGGAACTTTTTATCAAATTTGGAACTTTTTCATGTCGGGGTTACTATTCAAGAGTTACTATTCACGAGTTACTATTCACGAGTACTATTCACGAAGCGTGATGATGTTTTTTGTGAAATTTCTATCTTTTGGTGTGAGTTCTTATTCACGATACTCAAGACTATTCATGTATCTGACTATTCACGAATACGGCAGACTATTCATAGAAAATTGAAATTTCTTCTTTTTGTCCAAAATATCTATTATGGATACTAGCTTTGATTGTATCCATGTTTTGATCATTCTTGAATTTTACTCCACTCGATTTCTTATGAAGTATTTTGAACTTGGATTGTTTAAAATACGAATCCTTAATATTGTTCTTTTGTTTCTTTGGATTCGTTTTCTTTAAAATATTTTCATCATCCTCGGTCCTAAATGATGATATTATTGAATATCTTTGGCTTTGTAGTGCAAAGATGAATGATTTTTGATGAATATCTTTGGCCGTAGTGCAAAGATGAGCAGTGTTGAGATGAACATGACCGATCGATTAATATCTTTGGCCCGTAGTGCAAAGATGAGCAGTGTTTAGATGAACATGACCAGTGATCGATGAATATCTTTGGCTGTAGTGCAAAGATGAATATTTGATTCCAGATATATATTGATTGATGTTACGAGGATAAAATATCGACGATGAACTTTTAAATTCATATATAGAAGATAGTAGTTTGCATTCTCTACTTAACTCTTCTAATGAATTGTTGTTTCATTGTAGATTGTTGATTTAAAGCCGGTTGTCTATTGTATTCTATTAGATTTTTTCCTGTTGGAGACTAACGATAATTTGTTGTATATTATCTTAGTCATAATATTCTTTCTTGGGCTAGTTGAGCTCACCCTTTTCCTTTTTGTTCCATTTTTCTTCTCGGGAGGCGAGAATGTAGCAGTACTAGTCTGGGTATGGAATGAAGGTTCTAGTGAGAGTTGTTTAGTAGTCTCGACCATTTTGTAAAATAATGTATCAATAATTATGATGGAGATTTATTTGCGTGTGGATATTGTCTAGATGGCAATATCTGTATTTAAACTCATAGTTTATATGTTGTAAAAATAAAGTTGTAGTCATTTCTGTACCATGTATTTGGCGACTCAGAATGAGTTGGATGGAATGGACCTATTTTGGGGGCGTCACAGTTGGTATCAGAGCTTAGGGATATGATCTCTGGCGGAGATGGGGAATAGAACTAGGAGGGAGAGCGAGTAAATCCTTCGCTAGTGTGTCCTACTTAAGCTTATTTGTTGGTTGGTCATAATATAGGGTATTATGTGATTTGTTAATTTATTTAATTAACCCTTGTTTTATGATAGTTTTAAGAATGGCTGCTTTGAGAGCGTTAACAATGGAGTGAATGAGATCGTGGAGACACCTCTAATCGCCAAACGAGGATAATGTGATGTCGGCGAAGAAGGAATTAGAGATATCCATATGGTGAGTGAAGAATTGATAGTTGCATTTTAGAGATAGTCGCTTGAGAGGTAACAACCGAGAGTGAGGAAGAAGTGGAAGAAGAGGTACGAAGAGAGTTTATTAGAGGTATTTTATGATCAAAATGTAGAATTGCAAAATCATATTCATGAGTTAGAAAGCGAAAGTGAAGAATTACAGGAAAATCGTGGAGCAAAAGGATGCAACGATTCAAGCTTGTGTTACCCGATATATGATGCTTGAGCGAAGCGCTCTTTGCGAGAGTATAAGATGATAAAGTTTGGAATCGAATTTGAAAGAAGAAATAAGCGAAGCAGTGAGAATGAGTGATGCATGGGTAAAAGCCGCACGACGACGCGTTGATATTATGGAAAGAGATGTCCAATCTAAAAGAGAAGATTTAACAATGACGGAAGGCGTCGGCGTGACATCAACACCAAAGAACAAATTCTCTAGGGAAGAGAACGATTGCCGGTTAGATGCTACAAAATCATGAGAGGAGGGACATATAAGGTCAAACTGTTCAAAGCCTTCCAAGGTATGTTTTAGTTGTGGAAAAGATGGTCACATAGCTCGATCTTGTCTATAAGCGAAATCAAGTCCGGTTGGGGACGTTGGCACCGAGGCGGATCTGAGAAAAGTCAAAGTCGGCGATTCATTGGAAGAGCGTTTTTCGTGACTTCTCAAAAGCGAGTAACGAACGAAGTTAGCACGGGTTAGTTAATTATAAATTCTTGCGAAGTTTATATCTTACTAGATACCTGTTCTACCCATTCTTTTATCTCTCTTGCTTGCGCTCAGCGTTTAAACTTGACTACGGAGAAATTAGACTTTGACCTATTTATGGAGAATCCAGTTAGGAGAAACTTTCATTACATCCGTTGTTTAGAAATCTTGCTTGATTCGAGTTGGCACTATCACATTACTGTTAACCTTATTTCTATAGAGATATTTGTTTTGATGTGATTTTAAGGTTAACTACTCATCATGCCGAAATTGATTACTTTTCGTAAGGTTGTTAGTTTTCATATTCTAAGCAACTTTGTTATTCGAATTCAAGCAATCAAACCATTGTAGTCAAACATTTTCATATCAAGCCATGAAGTCATTCGTTTATTATGGATGTCAAGTTTTCTTAGTCCATGTTATGGATTTGAATAAAGACACGTCAGATTTAAATAATATTCCTGTTGTTATTGATTTTTTTCCTGACGTATTTCCTGAAGAATTTCTTGGCTTACTCCCAAAGCCTGATATTAAATTTTGTATCGACTTTGAACCCAGTACAAAACTCATTTCTAAAATCTCATATCGAATGGCTCCTATTGAACTTCAGGAGTTAAAAATTCAACTATAGAATTTGGTACCTGAGCCTTTATCTGGTGACTTCCTTTGTGGAATACACCGAAGCCAGACTCTCTGTAGGGGACACCATATTCGTGCGATAGTAAACTGATATGTGTCATTGTAACGTGATATCCAAGGTTGGGATATGAGTCAAAGTTGAGAACAACCTAAGTCGGTAATCGAAATACGTAGCTTTCTAGGCTTAGTTGGTTATTATCGGAGATTCGTTGAAGGATATTCTTGAATCCCTATTCCATTAACGCAGCTGACTCGTAGAGATACAAAATTTGAATGGAGCAAGGAATGTGGGAAGAGCTTCGAAGAACTCAAGAGGAGACTCATTTCAGCACATGTTCTGACCATGCCATCTTGGAAAAATAACGTGGTAGGCGGCGTGTTGAGTAGAAGATCGATATCAACAAATCTGAGTACGATATTGTCAAAGACTAATTTCGTATAATTTACAAATAATAGAGATGGAGATGAAAACTCTAGGTACCCACGTGATGATATACTGAGTATAATCGACTTTAATCGATAAAGTTAAAGTTATTCAAGCTACACACTTTAGGTGATGAATTTGAAGAAGGAGGTGCAAGAAGTTGTTAATTCAAAAGCGAGAATCGGTGAGGTGAGGAAAGCTCAAACCTTCGATTTATTAATCCATTTGAAATTCACGATCGAATAGGGGCGTGGCCTATAGACTCGCTTTTACCGCCAAGTATAATGGCGTGTTCATAACGCGTTTTTCACGTATCGATGTTACGTAAATATGTGGATGACCCAAATCACGTCATTGAGTTAGAACCGGACGAGATAAAGAAGACTTAACGTCACGAGGAGGTACTGTCAAGATCTTGGATAGGAAAGAACATGTCCTATGTATCAGGAGGTTATACCACAAGTTAAAGTTTTGTGGAGAAACCATGCTATTGAGAAAATGACACAGGAGTTGGAAATGGAAATGAAAGCGAGGTATTCTCATCTTTTGAAAAACACTGTGTCGTCACGTCAATTTCGAGGACGAAATTTCATAAGGAGGGGAGGTTGTAAGACCCCGAAATTTTTTTAAATAAAAAGGAATTTCCTTTATTTATTATTTTGAAATAGTAAGGGTGGATTTGATTAATGTGGTAAAATGCGCAAATATTTCAAATAAGCAAGTGGTTATAAAATACTCATTGTTGTCGGAGAATATTCGTTTAGTCGTGAAATATTCTTGCTGTCGAGGAATATTCGTACGACGGCGCAGTCTTTTGTGGGCCCCATAATGAAAAGCGATTGGATGAAAAAAATGACAAATATAAGTTGTTTATAAATAACGGCGTAGTTGTTATCGTTAATACTGTTGGAATACCCGGTGGTTAAAACACACTAATCTGGCGTTGTTGAGCAAGTAGCTGCGGTATTGCACAATTATTGATTCTTACGTAAGAAGGCTTTACTCAATAATTGTTACGGTAATTCTTATTCGATATTTTATTTTATTGATTCAATAATTCTTTGTATTGATATTTTATATTCTTGTTTTTGATAAATTGTCATTACGGTATTTTCCATTATCGAAGCAATAATTCATATTATCTGAATAATATTATTAGATAACATTATTGGCAATGTCTAGAAAGTTACATCTAAGGAGAGGTTTGGTCACCTAATTGCGGCGCCAAGAAGGAGAAATTCTTATTGGAAAGCCCCTCTTTCACAGGAGCGGCTGGTTGCAATCATTGTGATTACGTAATATTATTTGTGAATAATTAATTATTGATTTATATGATGAGGAAAATATTGATTTTATGTGGATATAGGCGGAGAAAATTTTTAATGTGACAATTGTTGAAAATTAATATTTTATCATTTTACGATAAAATAATTCATTTAAATATATTATTTTAATAATATATTAACGGTGATATTTTTATAATGAATGTGGGATATATGAGTATATGAGGAGGAAGAGTATTTTGTGGCATTAAATGTTTAACACATGTTTTGTGGGTTGGTGGACCCATTTCTTAATGAAAATTGATTATAAATCGTAAAATCGTAGTTTGTGGATTTGGTCAATTTCTTGTTGGAATTTGGAAAAACTTTCTTTTGAAAAGTTGTAGAGAATTGAATTTCCTATAAAAAAAAGTCGCGAGATTCGAATTTTCTGATAAAGAGCTATTTATTGTGAATTATTGAAGTTTCGGAATATCGGGTGTGAATTGATTTTTGGAGTTTAAATTAGTTTTGTTAGAAAAACGTTTTTTATATTTTTTTGGACATCATTAACATGTGTGGCTGGTGTTTTTGACCAAAAGGTGGGCTAAGGAAAATTTGTATAATTATATTAATATTATATTCAATTTTCTGCTTTGGTGTTCTAAGCATTTTCCTATAAATAGGGTGCTTAGGTTAGAATTAAAAATCACACCGGAAACTGAAGTTTTTTCTCTCTATATTATCGGCGTATTCTTGTGAGTATTTTGAGTATACTTTGAGTATTGCTATACGGTGCAAGTCCAAGTCATAGCCTATATCCAGGTTTCAAATTTAAAATCTTGATCTTTCGAGGTAAGGGATGTTATTTTATTCGAAAATGATATTATTTCTTCAATATCATTATGCCAAAATATTGGTTGGAACTTTTTATCAAATTTGGAACTTTTTCATGTTGGGGTTACTATTCACGAGTTACTATTCACGAGTTACTATTCACGAAGTGTGATGATGTTTTTTGTGAAATTTCTATCTTTTGGTGTCTGAGTTACTATTCACGATATCGATTACTTATTCACGATATCTCGACCTTTATTCACGAATCGGCACTATTAACCAAAAATGAAATTTCTTCTTTTTTGTCCAAAATATCTATTATGGATACTAGCTTTGATTGTATCCATGTTTTGATCATTCTTGAATTTTACTCCACTCGATTACTTATGAAGTATTTTTGAACTTGGATTGTTTAAAATATGAATCCTTAATATTTGTTCTTTTGTTTCCTTTGGATTCTTTTTCTTTAAAATATTTTTCATCATCCTCGGTCCTAAATGATGATATTCTTGAATATCTTTGGCTTTGTAGTGTAAAAGATGAATGATTTTTTGATGAATATCTTTGGCCGTAGTGCAAAGATGAGCAGTGTTGAGATGAACATGGCCGATCGATTAATATCTTTGGCCCGTAGTGCAAAGATGAGCAGTGTTTAGATGAACATGACTAAGTGATGAATATCTTTGGCACTGTAGTGCAAAGATGAATATTTGATTCAAATATATATTGATTGATGTTCTGAGGGGATAAAATATCGACGATGAACTTTTAAATTCATATATAGAAGATAGTAGTTTGCATTCTCTACTTAACTCTTCTAATGAATTGTTGTTTCCTCTGCAGTTGTTGATTTAAAACTGGTTGTCTATTGTATTCTATTAGATTTTTTCCCTGTTGGAGACTAACGATAATTTGTTGTATATTATCTTAGTCATAATATTCTTTACTGGACTAGTTGAGCTCACCCTTTTCCTTTTTGTTCCATTTTTCTTCTCAGGAGGCGAGAATGTAGCGAGTACTAGTTGGGGTATGGAATGAAGGTTCTAGAGAGAGTTGTTTAGTAATCCTCACCATTTTTGTAAAATAATGTATCAATAATTATGATGGGGATTTATTTGCGTGTGGATATTGTCTAGATGGCAATATCTGTATTTAAACTCATAGTTTATATGTTGTAATAATAAAGTTGTAGTCATTTCTGTACCATGTATTTGGCGACTCAGAATGGGTTGGATGGAATGGACCTATTTTGGGGGCGTCACACTGGTTATGGGTCTGTTTGATGATGTTGGTCCGCCAATAGCCAATGTACCTCTACTGCCGCCTCCCTTGCTTCCAGTTGCCTCTCCATCTTTCTTTTTAGGCCACTCACGAGCAAGATGATCTTGTGACCCACATGTGTAGCAAGCATTCTTCTTAGGTTGATGGCAATTCGGAGCAATATGACCCTCCTGACCACAGTTAAAGCACACTCGTTTACCCCTTAAACACATGTTAGTGTGATTTTTCCCACATGTAGCACACGCTTCAAACTTCCTTTTCTGTTGGCTACTCTATTAACTTCTAGCACCAACACGATCCACTACCTCTTCGGGTTATTATTAATATTCCTGCTACCGCTACCACCAGTCTTACCTTCACACTCACTTTTCTTCTTTCTCTGTTCCTGATTATACTTTGTCACAGCCTCGCCTCCACCCTCAGCGATAATCGCCTTCTCAAGCACCACTGCAAACGTCTTTAACTGAAATATGGAGACTCTCCTGTATAACCAGGGCTTCAGTTCCTATTCAAATGTTCTCGCCTTGTGCTCATCTATATTAACTTGATATGACGCAAACCTCACTAACTCATTGAACCTCGTTGCATACTCCGACACTGTCATTGTGCCCTACTTAAGCTTTAAAAATTACACCTCCATCTGATTCTACGAACTCTCTGGGAAATAGGTCTCAAAATATATTTCCTTGAACATATCCCAAGTCATCACTCCCTGACCTCTTTGGGTTTTATTATCTTGCAACCAATAACTTGCCTCTACTTTCAACATAAATGTTGCAAAAGTAGTCGTTTGGCCCTCACCGACTCTAGTAACATAAAAAACGTTCTCTATTTCAATAATCCAGGTCTGTGCCTCAACTGGATTCATGGTCCAACGAAATTCTGGTGGTCCAATCGCCTTAAAATCCTTAAAAGTCACAGCTTAATTTTGCAGTTGATTCTGCAGCGCTCCCATCAATAATGTCACCAACTGCTGAACTGGGTTAGCATCAGTGTTGTTGTTATTGGTAGACCCCACAGGGGTTCTTTGTTGTGGTTGACGTCCTGGAGGCATTTTCTATTAAAAATACATTTATTAAATTATTACTTAATCTTTTAAGTATTTTCTACTTAACTTGCACATCATAAAAGATCATCACATAACACAAAACATCTTGAATAAATATTACCATTTTATTCATTCATAATCTTCTGAAAAAAATATAAAAACAATAGCATCACTGCTATTTACATCATCTTCCTGAACTACTAAAGTTTCAGGATAACATCATTGTGATGCCCCCAAAATAGGTATACATCACCCATTCTGAGTTGTCAATACATGGTACAGAAACAACTACAACTTTTTATTACAACAATAAAACTGTGAGTTTGTATACAAATATTATCTTCTAGACAATATCTATACTCAGATAAATCCTCATCACATTTATTGATACATTATTTTACAAAAATGGTGAGGACTACTAAACAACTCTCTCTAGAACTTTCATTCCATACCCCGACTCGCATTTCGCTATATTCTCGCCTCTTGAGAAGAAAAATGGAACAAAAAGGAAAAGGGTGAGCTCAACTAGCCCAGTAAAGAATATTATGACTAAGATAATATACAACAAATTATCGTTAGTCTTCAACAGGGAAAAATCTAATAGAATACAATAGACAACAAATTTTAAATCAATATTCGCAGCGGAAATAATAATTCATTAGAAGAGTTAAGTAGAGAATGCAAACTACTATCTTCTATGTATGAATTTAAAAGTTCATCGTCTATCTTTTATCCCTGTAACATCAATCAATATATATCTGGAATCAAATATTCATCTTTGCACTCACAGCCAAAGATATTCATCAATTGGTCATGTTCATCTAAAACACATTCATCTTTGCACTACGGCCAAAGATATTCTTCAGAAATCATTCATCTTTGCACTATAGGCCAAAGATATTCAATAATATCATCATTTAAGACTGAGGATGATGAAAAATGTTTTTAAAGAAACGAATCTAGTGAAACAAAATGACAAGGATTAAGGATTAAGGATTCGTATTTTGTTTTATCCATGTCAAAAAAATACCTCAAAAATAATCATAGTGAAGTAAAATTCAAGAATGATCAAAACATGGATACAATCAAAGCTAGTATCCATAATAGATATTTTAGACGAAAAAGAAAATTTTCATTTTTCGATGAATAATGTTGTATTCGTAAATGGCGTCGTATGCGTGAATAGTGCCGTATACGTGAATAGTAACTCCGACACCGGATATATGCTATGACTTGAACATGCACCGTATAGCAATACTCAAAGTATACTCAAAATACTCACAAGAATACGCTCAATAATATAGAGAGAGAAAACTTCAGTTTCTGGTGTAATTTTCAATTCTAACCTAAGCACCCTATTTATAGGAAATTGCTTAGAACACTAAAGCAGAAAATTTAATTTAATATTATTATATATATCAAAATTCCTACGCCACTCTTGAAATCTGATTTCAGCTCAATAAGCACATGCCACCTTCTAGAAAAAGTAAGAAAAACATTTTTCTAATTTAAAATAATTTAAACTTCCAAAAATCAATTATTTTTGAGCTTCAAAACTTCAATAATTCACAATAAATAGCCCTTTTGTCAGAAAAATTGAATCTCAAGCGTCTTTTTATAGGAAATTAATTCTCTACAACTTTCCGTAAGAAAGTTTTCCAAATTCCAAATAGAAATTGACCAAGAAATCCACAAACAGACGATTTTCTGTGTTATAATCAAATTTCATCAATAAATGGGGTCCACCGACATGTTTAACATGTTTTAAACATTTATTGCAACAAAAATACTCTTTCTCCTCATATACTCATATATCCCACATTCGTTGTAAAAATATCACCATTATTATATTATTAAAATATAATAATATATTTAAATGAATTATTTTATCGGAAAAAGATAAAATTTCAATTTTCAACAATTGTCACATTAAAAATTTTCTCCATCTATGTCCACATAAAATCAATATTTTTCTCATCATATGAATTAATAATTAATTATTCACAAATAATATTATGTAATCACAATATCGACAACTGTGCGGTTCCGAGAAAGAGGGGCTTTCCAATAAGAATTCTCTCCTTCATGGCGGCGCAATTAGGGGACCAAACCTATCCTTAGATGTAACTTTCTAGACATTGCCAATAATGTTATCTAATAATATTATTCAGATAATATGAATTATTGCTTCGATAATGAAAAATCTGTAATGACAATTATTATTGAAACAATGACAATATAAAATATCAACGCTAAACAATTATTAAATCAATAAAATAAAATATTGATCAAGAATTATCGTAACCATTATTGAGTAGTGCCTTCTTACGTAAGAATCAATAATTGGTGCAATACTGGTGTCTTCTTGTGTGTTAACCATCGAGTATTTTAATTGTATTAACAGAATAACTACTGTAGTTATTTTTAAACAACTTATATTTGTCGTTTTCTTCATCCAATCGCTTTCAAGTTATGGGGCCCACACACGGTCGCATTTGTCGCATTTAATATTCCCGACAGCGATTTAATATTCCACGACCAAACGAATATTCCCCGACAATAATGAATATTTTATAACCACTTGCTTATTTTGAAATATTTGCTTATTTTACCCATAACTATCCACATTAATCAAATCAACCCTTACTATTTCAAAATAATAAATAGAGAAAATTAAATTTCATTAATAATAAGTTGGGGTCTTACAACCTCCCCTCCTTATGAAATTTTGTCCTCGAAATTGACGTACGTACCTGGTGTCTCGAAAAGGTGAGGATACCTCGCTTTCATTTCCGTTTCCAATTCCCAGGTCATTTCCTCTATAGCATGATTCCTCCACAAAACTTTAACTTGTGGTATGACCTTTGCGCGTAGGACATGCTCCTTCCTATCCAAGATATTGACAGGTACCTCCTCATACGTTAAGTCTTCGGCTATTTTGTCCGGTTCTAACTCTATAACGTGGTTCGGGTCTTTCACATATTTACTGAAATACATGATATGTGAAACACATTATGAACACGAGACATACTTTGAGGTAAACACAAGTCTATAGGCTACATTTCCTACTCGGTCAAGAATTTGAAATGGACCAATAAATCGTGGATTGAGCTTTCCTCTCTTCCCAAATCTTGTAACTCCCTTCCATGGAGCAACTCGCAACAATACATGATCCCCTATACTAAATTCCACGTCCTTTCGATGAAGATCCGCATAACTCTTTTGTCGATCTTTTGCCATTTGTATATGTTGTCGAATCATTTGGATCTTTTTGGTAGTCATACCTACTAACTCGGGTCCCAACAATGTTGCTTCACCCACCTCATCCCAACATATTGGAGAGCGACACTTTCGTCCATATAATGCTTCAAATGGAGCCACACCTATACTTGCCTGATAACTGTTGTTGTAGGAGAATTCCACCAATGGTAAATACTTATCCCAACCGCCTTGAAGTCTAGGACACGAGTCTTAATAGATCTTCAAGAGTTTGAATAGTCCTCTACGATTGTCCGTCTGGTTTGAGGATGGTATGCCGAACTAAATCGTAAATCCGTGCCCATAGCTTTTTGCAAGCTAACCCAAAATCTTGAAGTGAATCTTGGGTCACGATCCGAAACTATGGATATTGGCATGCCATGTAACCTCACAATCTCATTTACATATATACTAGCAAGACGTTCAAGGGAATAAGTCTCTCGTATCGGCAAGAAATGAGCAGACTTGGTTAATCTATCAACAATAACCCAAATAACATTGATGCCTTGAGAAACCGTAGGAAGACCCGTAACGAAATCCATGGTCATGTGTTCCCACTTCCATTTCGGAATCTCAAGTGGTTGCAACGGACCCTTTGGTACTAGATGCTCCGCCTTTACACGTTGACAAGTTAAACACATTGAGATAAACTTTGCAATCTCTCTCTTCATATTGTTCCACCAAAATGTATGTCGAAGATCACGATACATTTTAGTACTTCCAGGATAGATTGCAAATGGTGTATTGTGTGCCTCCATCATAATCTTGTACTTCAAATCAGAGTCGTTAGGGACACAAAGTCTGGAGTGGACTCGAAGTATTCCTTCTTCATCAATTCTCGCTTCCGAAATAGCTCCTTCTTGTACTTTCTTCTTCATATGCATCAGCTCCGGGTCGGTGGCTTAAGCAACCTTAACTTTTTCTATTAAAGTTGGCTCTATACGTATACTTGACATCATCGCACTCGCTCGTTCCGATATGATCTTCTACTCAACGCACGCGACTACCTCGTTCGCTTTTCCAGGATGGTATTGAATAATGTGGTCGTAGTCTTTCAATAGCTCGAGCCAACGTCATTTCCGCTGCGATGTTGAGTTCTTTTTGAGTGAAGAAATATTTAAGGCTTTTATGGTCTGAATATATCTCCACTTTCTCCCCATATAGATAGTGCCTCCATATCTTTAGCGCAAAAACGACTGCTGCTAACTCTAGATCATGAGTAGGATAATTCCTCTCATATTCTTTAAGTTATCGCGAGGCATAGGCTATGACTTTTCCATGTTGCATGAGAACACATCCTAACCCTTTGCTCGAAGCATCGGCCAGAGATAACAAATCCATCCGAACCAGATGGTATTGTTAGTAGCAGTCCGAAATAAGTCTCCTCTTAATCTCTTGGAAACTCTTCTCGCATTCTTCGCTCTAAACGAATTTTGTATCCTTCTGAGTTAGCTGAGTTAATGGAGTAGCGATTCGAGAAAACCCTTCCACGAATTTCCGATAATAACCAGCTAGACCAAGAAAGCTACGTACTTCGGTCACCGACTTCGGTTGCTCCCAACTTTGTATTGCTTCAATCTTCGCCGGGTCCACGGATACTCCATGTTTTGACACCACGTGCCCAAGAAATGCTACTTCCTCAAGCCAGAACTCGCATTTCTTCAATTTGGCATATAGTTTGTTTTCACGAAGCCTTTAGAGTACCAGCTTCAAATGGTGCTCATGATCTTCACGACTTTTAGAATATATGAGGATGTCATCAATAAAGACAACAACAAACTGATCCAAATATTCCTTGAATACTCGGTTCATCATATCCATGAAAGCTGCAGGAGCATTAGTCAGTCCAAAAGACATGACTAAGAATTCATAATGCCCATACCGAGTTCGAAGGCGATCTTTGGAATATCCTCATTCTAATCTTGGTGATGATATCGAACAAAGATCGATTTTTGAAAAGAATTGTGCCCTTGCAATCGGGTCAAATAAGTCATAAATACGAGGTAGAGGATACTTATTCTTGATGGTGACATGGTTCAATTCCCGATAATCAATACAAAGTCGCATACTCCCGTCTTTCTTCTTTACGAATAAAGCAGAGCACCCCAAGGAGATGTACTAGGGACGAATGAAACCGATGTCCAACAATTCTCGTAGTTGAACCTTTAACTCCACGAAGTTCAATAGGAGCCATTCGATATGGGGTTTTAGAAATGGGCTTTGTACCGAGTTCAAGATCAATAAAGAATTCAACTTCACGTTACGGGGCAGACCGGAAGTTCTTCAGGAAATACGTCAGGAAAGTCAATAACAACAGGAATATTATTCAAATTTGACGTGTCTTTATTCAAATCCATAACATGGGCTAAGAAAGCTTGACATCCGTTTTTCAATAAACGAATAGCTTTATGATTAGATATGACATTGATTGATTTTAATGGTTTAGTTGCTTGAATTCGTACAACAGGTTGTTTAGGAATATGAAAGCTAACAACCTTACGAAAACAATCAATTTTGGCATGATGTGTAGTTAACCAATCAATCCCTAAAATCACATCAAAAGCAAGTATCTTTAAAGAGATAAGGTTAACAGGTAAGGTGATGGTGCCAACTTGAATCAAACAAAATTTATAAACAGTGGATGTGATGAAAGTTTCTCCTAACGGAGTTTCCACAGATAGGTCAAAGTCTAATTTCTCCAGAGTCAAGTTTAAACGTTGAGCACAAGCAGGAGAGATAAATGAATGGGTAGCACTGGTATCAAGTAAGGTATAAACTTCGCAAGAATTTATAAATAGCTTACCCGTGATCACCTCGTTTGGGTTCCTCGTGATTTTGACCAAATCACAACAAACGCTCTTCCCTAATAGTTGACTTTGACTTTTCTCGGAGCAGTCTTTTGAGTCACCGTCCTCATTGAACTAGGTTTCGCTACAAAGACAATCTCGAGCGATATGTCCTTCCTTTCCACAATTATAGCATACCTTTAACTGTTGTGGGACAGTTTGGACCGATATGTCCCTCTTTCCGCGTGATTTATAGCATATACGACCGGGTGGTCGTTCTCCTCCCTTAGAACCGATTATTGCTTAAGACCGTCGTCTTCACATGGTCGTTGTTAAATCTCCTCTTTTAAAATCTCCTCCCGACTCGCTTCTTCTATTTTCATGGCCATATGATTACCACCCAGTGGTTACCATTTTTGTCCGTCTATTTCTTTCTCCGCTAGTTATCATTATTACATTGATCGCTATCTCTCTCGTACGATCCTCGGTTATGGTCCCTCGGTTGAACATACTCGTTATCTCGCTTCTAACAATTGAGCCCTCAGTAACAACATCCGAATAGAGAGAAAATTTATGAGAAATGAGATATTGTCGTACGCCGGGTTTCAAACCTCTCGTAAACATCCGCCATCATCGTTCCTCATTCTCCACCAAATGAGGTGCAAAACGGATAACTCGCAAACTTTGCCTCGCATCGAGACACCGCTATGTTGTTTTGTTCTAATCGATGAACTACACTTCCTTCATATGATGAACACTTTCAGGAAAGTATTTGTCATTAAATAGTTTCAAACGTCTCCCCAAGACATGCTAAGTGCGGAATTTGGATGGGTACGCTTCACGACTCCCACCAAGAATCGCCGCCACCGAACATAAAGGTGGCAAATAGAACCTTCGTTTCCTCCGTGCATCCCAAGACATCGAATATCTTGGTAATTTGCTTGACCCATGTTTCCGCCATGATCGGATCTCGCTTTTCCTTAAATTCGTGGTCCCAACTCTTTGAATCGTCTTGTTGTGACAACCCGTGAATTGCTTTCATTTCCTCCTATATTTTGAACACGAGTCTCCCGTCTCGATTTTGCATGAATCGCAAAAACCTTCTAAACATCCCTCGTTCATTATCTCGCTTTCGGTGGTGTTGTTTCACAGATTTAACATTGCCGACTGTTGCACGTTCTCCTCGTTGGTGAGTACAGACGCGTCTCCGTCTCATTTCCATTGTTAATATTCTCAAATCGACATTCTCAAATACTTGTCATAAAACAAGGGTTAATTAAGGAAATCAATATATCACATAATATCCTTATATATCTTGACTAACTAACAAATAAGCTTAGGTAGGACACACTAGCGAAGGATTTACTCTCTCTCCCTCCTAATTCTATTCCCGATCTTCGCCAGAGATCATATCCCTAAGCTCGATACCAACCATGACGCCCCAAAATAGGTATACATCACCCATTTTGAGTTGTCAATACATGGTATGTAAACAACTACAACTTTATTATTACAACAATAAAAGCGTGAGTTTGTATACAAATATTATCTTCTAGAAAATATCTATACTCGAGATAAATCCTTATCACATTTATTGATACATTATTTTACAAAATGGTGAGGACTACTAAACAACTCTCTCTAGAACTTTCATTCCATACCCCGACTTGCGTACTCGCTTATATTCTCGCCTCCGAGAGAAAAAATGGAACAAAAGGGAAAGGGTGAGCTCAACTAGCCCAATAAAGAATATTATGACTAAGATAATATACAACAAATTATCGTTAGTCTTCAACGAGGAAAAATCTAATAGAATACAATAGACAACAAATTTGAAATCAATATTCGCAATGAAATAATAATTCATTAGAAGAGTTAAGTAGAGAATGCAAACTACTATCTTCTATGTATGAATTTAAAAGTTCATCGCTCTATCTTTTATCCCTGTAACATCAATCAATATATATCGGAATCAAATATTCATCTTTGCACTCTACAGCCAAAGATATTCATCATTGGTCATGTTCATCTAAACACTGCTCATCTTTGCACTACGGTCCAAAGATATTCTTGAGAAATCATTCATCTTTGCACTTTGTGCCAAAGATATTCAATAATATCATCATTTAAGACCGAGGATGATGAAAATGTTTTTAAAGAAACGAATCCAAAGTGAAACAAAATGACAAGGATTAAGGATTAAGGATTCGTATTTTGTTTTATCCATGTCAAAAAAATACCTCAAAAATAATCATAGTGAAGTAAAATTCAAGAATGATCAAAACATGGATACAATCAAAGCTATTATCCACAATAGATATTTTAGATTTAAAAAGAAAATTTTCATTTTCGATGAATAGTCTTCATGATTCGTAAATGGTGTCAGATATCGTGAATAGTGCAGTATACGTGAATAGTAACTCTCGACACCAAAAGTTCCAAATCGATAATAACTTCAGATCAATATTTCAAAGATAATGATATTGAAGAAATAATATAATTACGAAAAAATAATATCCCTTACCTCACGAAAAGACAACTTCTAGTTGAAAACAACAGGATATAGGCTATGACTTGAACTTGCAATCAGTATAGCAATACTCAAAGTATACTCAAAATACTCACAAGAATACGCCGATAATATAGAGAGAGAAAACTTCGATTTCGGTGTAATTTTCAATTCTAACCTAAGTACCTATTTATAGAAAATTGCTTAGAACACCAAAGCGTAAAATTTAATTTAATATTATTATATATATCAAAATTCCTACGCCACTCTTGAAATCTGATTTCAGCTCAATAAGCACATGCTACCTTCTAGAAAAAGTAAGAAAAAATGTTTTTCTAATTTAAAATAATTTAAACTTCCAAAAATTAATTATTTCGGAGCTTCGGAACTTCAATAATTCACAATAAATAGCCCTTTTGTTAGAAAATTTGAATCTCGCGTCTTTTTATAGGAAATTAAATTCTCTACAACTTTACAGAAGAAAGGTTTTCCAAATTCCAAATAGAAATTGACCGAAATCCACAAACGGACGATTTTACAGACTATAATCAAATTTTAGTCAATAAATGGGGTCCACCGACATGTTTAACATGCTTTAAACATTTATTGCAACAAAAATACTCTTCCTCCTCGTATACTCATATATCCCACATTCGTTGTAAAAATATCACCATTATTATATTATTAAAATATAATAATATATTTAAATGAATTATTTTATCAGAAAAAGATAAAATTTCAATTTTCAACAATTGTCACATTAAAAATTTTCTCCATCTATATCCACATAAAATCAATATTTTTCTCATCATATGAATCAATAATTAATTATTCACAAATAATATTACAGAATCACAATATCGACAAACGTGCAGCGGTTCAGAAAAGAAGATGCTTTCAATAAGAATTTCTCCTTCTTGGCCAAGCAATTAGGTGACCAAACCTCTCCTTATGTAACTTTCTAGACATTGCCAATAATGTTATCTAATAATATTGTTCGAGATAATATGAATTATTGCTTCGATAATGAAAAATTGTGTAATGACAATTATTGAAACAACAACAATATAAAATATCAACGCAGCAATTATTAAATCAATAAAATAAAATCTTGATTAGTAATTATCGTGAATCAGTTATTGAGTAATGCCTTCTTACTTAAGAATCAATAATTGGTGCAATACCGTGTGCTACTGTGTGTTAACCACCGAGTATTTTAATAGTATTAACGGTAATAACTATGCCATTATTTTTAAACAACTTATATTTGTCGTTTTCTTCATCCAATCGCTTTCCGTTATGGGCCCATACACATGGTCGCAGACCGTCGCATTTAATATTCCCCGACAAAGTCATTTAATATTCCACGACCAAACGAATATTCCCCGACAACAATGAATATTTTATAACCACTTGCTTATTTTGAAATATTTGCGTATTTTACCCATAACTATCCACATTAATCAAATCAACCCTTACTATTTCAAAATAATAAATAGAGAAAATTAAATTTCATTAATAATAAGTTGGGGTCTTACAATCATCATCATATCCCATTGGTTATATAATACTTGGGATTTACATCTTATTTACTAATTATTCACACAAAAGTTATATTCTTTATGGCGACATATTAAAATGTTGAATAGCCTTACGACGCTCCTCTTCTATAATACGGAACATTATCCTGTGATCTAACATGTACCATGGTAGCGTCTCAAACTAAATCGGATAATACATGACTCGGTCTTGATCTCGATTTATCACGGTGTTGAAAATGTCATTTATCTCCTCCATCTTGATTTTCTTTGCTTTCACCTCTCCCTATGCTACCTCTGCACGCTAAGAAGCTTTCTCGTACGCATCTTCGACTCTTGCTCTCTTGGCAGCTTCCTCTTTCAAGTTATCATTCAGCTTCGTAATCTCCTCCATCAGCTGCACATTCTCCCCCTCTATGAATCAGATTCCATTCAACATTACTCAGACGCTCGTCAAGATCCTGGATCTCATTGTCCTTCTACGCCATTGGAGTCTGATGTTTAGCTACTAGCTCCTCCAACTCCTCGACTCTATCCTGAAGCTCAATATTGCGATCGTATACTTCATCATGCATATGAGCTACGATAGAGTTTGGTGAAAACTCTTCCTCCTCCTCATATTCATCCGTCTGTGGCAACTCAATAGGGTCTTCCTCATCCGTTTCTACCACATCCTCCTCATCAGGTATGCCCTCCTGCTCCACCACTGTGACTAACAGAGATGACTCCCTTGGCAGCAGTTGTTCCATGACCACCTGAATATCTCAAGGATCCTTCTCTCTAGGCATCTGAGGTCCCTCCTCCCTAGCCTGACTGGATTCTCCCATATTATCCATCCTGGAAACCAAAATTTTAAGTTTTAATTACTAATCATCACTACTCGACACTCACGAGCACATAGGTTGCGACCACATAAGCACATAGAGTGTTTTATTATTTCTTTTTTAAAACTCAATAAGAGTTTATCACCACTATCTTTTCAATCTCCTATAAGGTTACTTCTTAAGGTTTTTCCCGACCTAAGGTTCATAACCTAAAGCTTTGATACCAACTTGTGACTCCCCCAAATCTGGGCACTTCATTTCCACACGATTTGTTGTTCACTTTCTAATCATACATTTCTATCTACCCAAACATAATAAAACTTAAACAATAAAACTTCCCATTCAAAGGGTTACATCATTAAATCCAATAAAATCCTAGGTCATCTACCTTAAACATTCATCAATTGCAGAAAAGAAAATAATTACATCACAATAGTTAAAATAAAGTCTGACATCATAAAAGTCAATAAATTACAAGTCTTCAACACTTGTTCATTTTTCCTTTCCCTTTGTTATTGGTAGGTTCATCAATCTTCTCAACTTTAGTTGCAATGGTTATATATTCAAGAGTGAGCAAAACAAATGCTTACTTCAAATGACAATGAACAATATCAACATAACAACTACTAATGAATAGGCTCAACAAAACTGAATAGTATTCTCTATCAATGATAATCAAGAATTGAAATCGAAATGTGAAATTTATCTAAGGGGTCACAAGACCATGAACTATGTGCAAACTTATAAGTATTCTTTCAACTTAAACCAAAACAGTCATAGAACTTTAGGGACTCCCTGTACTTAGGGTGACCAGCCCTTCGTACCATGCATTGTGCACAAACATCTAAACGATTCGCGTAAATAATCCCCTATAATAGGATTGTTCTTCTTAGTTTTAAAATATAAGTCCGTACCAAAGTAAGTTTGGCTTGGTTAAACTTTAAGGGTAATTTAGAGTTCAACGAACATCAACTAAGGATCAGTTGAATCACAAGTGTAATAACACTATGCTATGAAATAATCGTGAGTCATAAGGGAAATCAACATTATACATCGAAATCATAGGCATGGAATATTATAACAAACCTTGCTTGAACAAAAATAAACTAAGGTTATAATCTTACTCAATAAAATAATTGAGGTAATGAACGTGCATGATTAATAACAACTTGAGGAATAAAACTAGTTGAACATAAGAATAACAGAATTTAGGAACTTGCATAATAAGAAACAAAATAAAGATTGGAACCCTTCTCAAAGTAAGAGTTTGGTTGAAGAGTTTTCATGAACATAATCAAGTTAGAATAGATATATAAGAAAGGTTAGAAACTTTCTCAAAGTATCAATAAGGTTTAAGCACTTGCACAATAGTAAAAGTAGAGTTAGAGAACTTGCATAAAGTAAGATAGGATAAAAAAAACTTATCTCGTGCGTAGGTTAAACAATCACTACTCACGTTCACCACAAGTCCTACACATACCATATGTATTAACATTACTCATTAGTTACACTAATATTAACTTCATGAGTTTAGTTCCCACTTTTACTATAGCTCACTAACTAAGTTTAAGTTTAAACAACATCACATCTTTTCATGTGCATCACATGTTAGCTCTATTACAACTAATTAAATTATCATACCAATGCACCATATACACATTAACAACTTGATACAACATCCTATTACATGTTCAACATGTTATCATGCTCTTTAGATTAGTTTATACTAACACACAAAGGACTGCACTTGCATTCGTGCATCCCGACGCCCTCTGATTGCCTCTGAATGCTCAATAGTCCTAAAGATGGACATGTTTACCCCTAATTAAGACATCCAATTGAAAAACTTTAAGAATAAAAGTTATAGGTCTACTCGTCCTCGTTCTAGATTATCTTGAATAGCACCAATCAGAGTTTGTATGAAAAGGTTATGCCCATTTTAGTAAAACATGTCCGGTCAAATTTTCTTAACATTTGTAAGTCTTCCTACCCCCCCTGCCGGGGCGAGGGTTTTGCACTATAAAAGCCCGGCGGGGTTGGTCAAAAATGCACTAGTACACCCACCGGGGCATGGGTACCTAGTATTAGCTTCTGCAGTTCGCGAACGAACACCGCAGAAAGCCAAATTAGGCCTAAAAGCTCCTTTCTAATAATCATTCCAACTTACCCAAGTTGTAATATGTTTATAGAAACATAAACTAATGTTTATAACACGTTTCTAACCATATAAACAACATAAACATCAAAATTACAACCTTTAATTTTATTATTTCTTCTTCTTTTGACATTCATAGCGAAATTAAATACTGTGAATTCGTTTTACAACCAAAACAACTAAATTAACCTATAATATTTTTGTTTCTTCATGTTTTTTAACAATCAACCAACAATTACTAGTTTATTTCATGAATTGAACATCAATTTTAATTCTAAAATAAGTCATATCACATATATATCATTGTAATTCAATTTCTTCACTACTAAACATAATTTCATGAAATTAATTACTCTTAATCATGAATGAATGAAATAAAACCGTTTATAATCATCTATTAACCCATAACAACTCATAATTTTCATAATTATTCATAAAACATCAATCACAGAGAACTTTTGACAACATAAAACAAAACCTTAAAAGATAGGATTATACCTTTGCTAGAAGATGATTACAGAACTTTTGATTACTACTCCTTCTTGTTCTTGAAAAACTTCTTCGCATAAATTTCTCCTTCAAACTCTCTCTAGACCTCTATCTTTTCTCTCTTTTTTTCCTCTCTATTTTCTTATGTTCTTTCTTAGGCTTAACCCAACAATTAACGTAAAACTAAAATAGACGCTAACGTAAAAATAAAACTGATGTATAATAATAAGGCTACTAAATACATATCAGTTATTTTTATTTTAAATTTAAAAGACATAAGGCCTTGTTTGGCAAAACCAATTAAAAATAATGACTTAAAATTCTTATGCCTTGTTTGGTAAAACCCATTTAAAACAAGGACTTAACATTCATAAAGCTCTGTTTGGCAAAACTGAATTAAACTTTTTAATTAATTTTCATAACTCATTTATAATATAGTTTATTGTCCCATTTATTTAATTAAATTCCATATTCAACTTAATTAAATTAAAACTAACAATAATTTATTAAATCAATTTGCCACATAATCAAATACAACATAATAATAATTTCCTTTATAATTTTATTCAATAAATTAATACATCACTTTAATTACTAAATTAAATTAAAATAACATTATAGCAACTCATTTAATCCTTATCAACACTCTAATTTAATTATTAAGTTAAATTAGAATATTATCTCATAAAATAAGATTCATCATTCTTTTATTTTAATTAATTTTAAAATACCAAATTACCAATTATCAACATAATTAACATATTACCTTAATTAAGTTAATTCACTCAACTCATGAATTATTTATTTTATAATAAACACATAAATTAAAATATTTATTTAATTCAATAAATATTTAAAATTATAAATAAATTTTTGGATTGTTACATCCCTACGGAATGTCTGGCTACGGTGCATCCGCTAATCGGGAGTCACCAGCAAAAGGCTCGAGGCTCTTCTCACCAACTTGTGATTATAGCTTTGATACTAACCTGTAGCGCCCCCAAATTTGGGTCCCTTAAACCTCGGAACTGGTGCATTACAATATATAATCTTCATAGATATTCTTTAAACTAATGCAGAATTATATAAACATACATTGTTTATCTCAAATGTATATACAACATTTCACAAGGTCTACAACCTTAACTCAGTAGATACCTTCATAATTCAAAAGGTTTATATTATCATTTTACGTAAATTATCATAATAGATAAATGTTCATATAAAACTAATCTCCGACTTTGCCTTTGACTTTATCCTTCTTCGAACACTCGGGCTTAACTGAAATACTATCATGATATAGCAAGGGTGAGCTTAACTACTTTGGTCCGCAAGTTTAAATACAATAAAGATATATCATGATTGAAGGAAAGAATAAGCTTTCAAATTTTCAACAATATAATGATTGTGAAAGAACATGAATCAAATTTCAATACATGAATGATTGAATCAAATTTTAATACATGAATGATTCAATCAATAACGTTGAATGGCCAACAATGACCATGAACAAAATTCTTTGGTAATGAAGGAGATCAACCTTTCATACTTGATAAGCATATGCAAGGTGTGGAATAATTGTCAATTGTGAATCAATAATCATAGACGTGGAATAATTGTCAATAATTAAACCACTAGCATGCTTGAAACATAATAACTTGAGTTTGAGGTAGGAAACTTGCATGTAACACTAATTACCATTAAGTAATCTAATTTAATGTAACGACCCCAAAATTCATACAATTTAATTCTCGACTTCGGTCGTTAATAATACATTCAACCTCTAATTTTACATCATTAAATGATAATACAACCATTGAAAATTGCGGAATAATTAAAAATTAGTATTACAAACTATCCTCATTCCCAAAACCTTTAACCTTTACATCTAAATATCTCAGAATCATTTTAATACTACAATAGTTTACATCGCAAAACGATATTACAATTCAACAGTAATACATTATTCGAAACCTTAAACATTGTTCGAATACAAATAACACAACCAAAGTGTATAAATCTTAATTCATGTGTTTCAAGTAACACATAACTTTACCTTGAATCTTGAACCTGCAAAAGTGGTTATTTGCAAGGTTGAGCTCGACAGTCCAGCAAAATCTAACAGTTTTCATACATCACATAGCACATAATAACATGCTCAACTTATAACATACATGTTACAGTTCATATAACAGGTATAAAGATTGAGTCCTTACTTAATCAACATGCTTTAATCAATCAATATAGTCATAATTTGACTTTAACATTATATACTTTCAGCATATATATAACACATCATGCTTTTTGCAATAAAGATTTAAAACAGTTAATCATCAAGTTCACATAGCAAATAGGAACTGAAAGACTTGCCTGATTCATGGTTTATGAACTACGACTTATGTAAGACCCCAACTTTTATGAATAAAGAATAATTTTCTCGAAATATATTTTTGAATATTATGGTGTGGATTTGATATAATGTTATAGTTGTGGATAATATTTATAAATATTACAAAGTAAACAAGTGGTTATATAATATTCGATTGGTCGGGGAATATTCGTTTTAACAAGGAATATTCGTACGATGGCACAATCATTGGTGGACCCCACAACAGAAGTATTGTCGTAGTTAGAAAATGACAGAATTATCTTTTTATAAAAATAATGGCGAAAGTGTTACCGTTAAAACTGTTGAACTACCCAAAGAGTAAAAGTAAAGAATACGATGTCTGGCGTAGTCGCGTAGTACATGCAGTATTGATTATTGATGCTTACGTGAGAAGTCACTCGGTTATACTCAATTATTGCTACAGTAATTGCTGCATCATATCTCTCATATTATTGATTCAATTATTGTCACAGTATCATCTGCATAATATGTTATATTATTAAATCAATAATTGAGACGGAAAAGTTATTCATATTATTATTTGCAATATTGACAATGTCTAGAAGTTACATCGAGAGAGGTTTGGTCACCTAATTGCGGCGCCAATAAGGAGAAATCCTTATCGGAAAGCCCCCTCTTTCCTGGGAACGACCTGGTTGTTAAATATTGTGAATTATAATATTAATAATGAATAAGTTCGTGTTGATTAAATATGTAATTGATAGTTCCATTGTGTTGGAATTATTAGTGTTAGTGAAAATCGACATTTATTTCGATAATAATTGATGTTTGGAGGTTATATTGAACAATCGAGTAATTAACCGGATAAATGAGCAATTAATTGATATTAATTCACATGCTTATAACTATGTATTCACATATGTGTACTATTGATTCACATGATTTACTATTAGGGGAGATAGTGCAAGTTTGATAATACTTGCAGGACTAAATTAAAAATGAAGAAAAAGAATAAGGTATTATACTGTAATATTTTGACCCCCAAAATGTGCGATTATTGAAACTATATTTTTCTATAAATAGAGGCTCATTCTTCCTTCATTTCTCACCAATTCACTAAGTCTCACAAGAGAAATTATTATAGAGAGAAATTATAGAGAGAAAGAAGAAGAGAAGTCTACTACCTCACTATTCCAGTATCCAATTTTCTTCTAAGGTAAGGGGTATTAATTCTTTCGTATTCATGAAGAGAGTTATTTCTTTCAATATTCGTAAGGGTTGTTATTCCATTCTTTATTATTCTATTGGAATAACCTGTTTGTGAGGTCTATCGCATTCATGGTGAATTCTTCTGTTATTCCATTCTTTATTATTCTGTTGGAATAACCTATCTGTGTGGTCTATCGCATGCCTGGTGAATTCTTCTGTTATTCCATTCTTTATTATTCTGTTGGAATAACCTGTCTACACGGACTACCGCACGCATGTTGAATTCTTTTGTTATTCCATTCTTTATTATTCTGTTGGAATAACATGCCTATGTGGATTACCGCATGCATGGTGAATGATCCATCGTATTCATTCTTTATTAAATTGTGAAAATGATCTGTCTACGTGGATTACCGCATGGCTGACAAAATTCCATTTGCAGTTTCATATATTCTATTATACTCAGTTGGTTAAAGTTTTGTCTTCTATACTCCATGAAATTAGTATAATATACTGGATATTTGTGTTTCATCCAGTATCTTTTCATGGAAATATTCTTATAAGAATTCTTGAATTTTACTCCACAAAGAAGTATCATGTTGACAATTTGGACGTTATTAATTTCTGGATAAATTAAATTATAAATTTTAAAATTTATCCTAGAACTTATTTTATTGAATTATTATGTCATTGTCATCATCCCTCATGCTTATATTGTGATGAAAGTCATCTTTGGCTTACGTGCATAGATGGACTTGGTATGATTATGACCAGGGATTATTCAATATAATCATGACCGTAATGCGATGAATGATGTGGTGAAAGTCCTCATTGGCCTGTAGTTCATTGATGGAGAGTTGTTAGTATGATTATGACCACGGATTATTCGGTATAATCATGACCATTGATGATTACATGAATATCCTAAGCCGTGATGCAGGGATGATTCGATTTTATTTATTAAGCTGAGTCTCAGCAATAAAATTGTTGAAAAACTTTTTAAATCATGGAAGATAGTAGATTTTATGCTCTACTTGACTCTTCTAATAGATTGCTTATTCCGCTGCAGTTATTGATCTAAAACTTGTTGTCTTTTATATGCTATCAGTTATTATACTGTTGAAGGCTATAGATAATTTATTCTGCATTATCTTAGTCATAATATTTCTTACTGGGCTAGTTGAGCTCACCCTTTCTTTCAGTGTTCTCTTCAGGAAATGAGAATATAGCTGGGACGAGTCGGGAAACTGATTGACGGTCCAGATGGTTGTTTTAGTAGTCCTCACTATTCTATAAAATAGTGTGATAATAAATGTAATGAGGGCTGTATTGAGTGTGGATATTGTCTAGATGACAATATTCTTATTAAAACTCTTAGATTATGTTTTGTCGTATTTTACACGACTGTTGTATAATTAAGTTGTATTTGAATTTTGTACCATGTATTTGGCAACTCAAGAGGGTGATGTATACCTATTTTGGGGGCGCCACGGTTGGTATCAAAGCTTAGGATATGATCCTTCTTTGAGATGTGAGACAAGAACTAGGAGGGGAGAGATGGGGAATTCCTTCGCTAGTATGTCCTACCTAAGTTTATTTAGTATTTAATTGGTCGGTCAGATTATAGGGATAATATGTGATATGTTAATTAACCATTGTTTTGTGGCAGTATTTAAAAATGGCATCCGAAAATGTTGAGATAAGCAATGAAGCACACGAGACCGTTGAGTCACCACAGATTAATACCCAGGATAATGTGCAATAGGAAGATAATAATCCTTAGGTAAACAACAATGATCAAATAATGAACGATGGGATGTTTAGAGGCTTTGTGAAATTCATGCAACATCAGGCGAGGGCGGCTCCTATCCAAAATGTAGGTGGAAACACTAACAACTCTCGGACGGTCACCGCTAAGCAGTTCAAGGAGTTGGGACCACCAGAGTTTTTTGGAGAGCTAAAACCACTTAAGGCGGAGACGTGGATAAAGCAGATCAACAAGATATTTGATGTCTTGGGATGCTCCGAGGAGCAAAAGGTTCCCTTTGCCACCTTCATGTTGCGAGCAAAGGCAGATTATTGGTGGGAATCTATAAAGCGTACTCAACCTACCGCACTGAAGATGTCTTGGGAGAAGTTCCAAGAACTGTTCAACGACAAGTACTTTCCTGAAAGTATTCGTCACATGAAGGAGGTAGAGTTCATCAAGCTTAAGAAAAATAATATGACCGTGGCGCAGTATGAAACTAAGTTTGCTGAGTTATCTCGGTTTGCGTCCCACTTGGTTGATAATGAAGAGAGAATGACGCGGATGTTTCTAAGAGGTTTGAAACCCGAGATACGTCAATACCTAATTTCTCACAAATTGTGTTTGTATTCGGATGTTGTGAATAGGGCTCAATTATTGGAGCACGATAATGAGTCAACCCAACCAAGAGAGAGCAGCCGACAAGTCAATAATACCAGCGGTAGCAGTCATCGAAGCGGTGACAACAAGCGTTGAGGGAATTAACATGCCAGAAATGGTAATCACTTCGGTGGTAATCATGGCCAAGACAATAAGAGTGGACATTTGAAGAAGAGGAGATTTAACAATGATGGAAAGATGTCAGCACCAGCACCTGTTGTTAAGGAAGGAGAACGACCAACGATCGTATATTACAAATGCGGAGGGGAGGGACATATCAGTCCAAACTGCGTGATGCAGTTCAAAGCATGTTACAATTGTGGAAGAGAAGGTCACCTAGTCCAATTTTGGTGTGCACCAAAGTCAAGTCCAGCTAGGATGGAGGCAGTAAAGGTTGTCCCAGGCAAGATAAAACCGGTAGTTCAAGGGAGAGCGTTTGTCGTAACCTCCCAAAAAGCGAGGAATTCAAACGAGGTGATCACGGGTAAGCTAATCATAAACTCTAGCGAAGTATATACCTTATTTGATACCGGTTCTACCCATTCTTTTATTTCTCCTACTTGCGCTCAACGTTTAAATTTTACTCCAGAGAAATTAGACTTTGACTTATCGGTTGAAACTCGGTTGGGAGAAACCTTCATTACATCCACTGTTTATAAGTCTTGTTTGATTCAAATCGGTAACTGAACATTACCTGTCGATCTTATTTCTTTAAAGATACTTGCATTTGATGTGATTTTAGGGATTGATTGGTTAACTACTCATCATGCTTAAATCGATTGTTTTCGTAAGGTTGTTAGCTTTCATATTCCTAACCAACCTATTATGCGAATTCAAACAACCAAACCACTAAAATCAATCACTGTCATATCAAGCCATAAAGTTATACGTTTATTGAAAAACGGATGTCAAGCTTTTTTAGCCCATGCCACGGATTAAAATAAAAATACGTCAGATTTGAATTATATATCTATTGTTAATAAATTTCCTGACGTATTCCCTGAAGAACTTCATGGCCTACCCTCAGAGCGTGAAATTGAATTTTGTATTGACCTTGAATCTGGTACAAAACTCATTTCTAAAGCCCCATATCGAATGGCTCCTATTGAACTTCAGGAGTTAAAAACCCAACTACAGGAATTCTTAGACATTGGTTTCATTCGTCCTAGTACATCTCCTTGGGGTGCTCCTGTTCTATTCGTAAAGAAGAAAGATGGAAGTATGCGACTTTGTATTGATTATCGGGAGTTGAATCATGTCACCATCAAAAATAGGTACTCGTTTGCTCGCATTGATGACCTGTTTGACCAGTTGCAAGGAGCCAAATTCTTTTCAAAGATAGATCTTCGTTCTGGATATCATCAGTTGAATATTATAACTGATGACATTCCAAAGACTGCTTTCAGAACTCGGTACGGGTATTATGAATTCCTAGTCATGTCTTTTGGATTGACTAATGCTCATGCTACCTTCATGGACATGATGAATCAAGTATTCAAGGAATATTTGGATCACTTTGTGGTCGTCTTTATTGATGACATCCTCATATACTCCAAAAGCCGTGAAGACCATGAACAACACTTGAGGTTGATACTTCAAAAGTTTCGTGAAAACAAGCTTTATGCCAAGTTGAAGAAATGTAAGTTATGGCTTGAAGAAGTTGCATTCCTTGGGCACGTGATATCAAATCATGGAATATCTGTTAACCTAGCGAAGATTGAAGAAATTCAAAGCTGGGAGCAACCAAAGTCAGTGACCGAAGTACGTAGCTTTATCGGCTTAGCTGGTTATTATCAGAGATTCGTGGAAGGATTATCTTGAATCGCTACTCCAATAACTCAGTTGACTCGAAAAGATACAAAGTTTGGTTGGAGCGAGGAATGTGAGAAGAGTTTTCAAGAACTCAAGAGAAGACTCATTTCAGCACATGTTCTGACAATACCATTTGGCTCGAAGGGATTTGTCATCTACAGTGATGCTTCAGGCAAACGGTTAGGATGTGTTCTCATGCAACATGGGAAATTCATAGCCTATGCCTCACGACAAATTAAAGAATATGAGAGGAATTATCCTACTCATGATCTTGAGTTGACAGCAGACATTTTTGCGCTTAAGATTTGGAGGCATTACCTGTATGGAGAGAAGGTGGAGATCTATGCGGATCATAAAAGCCTCAAATATTTCTTTACTCAAAAGGAACTCAACATACGGCAATGACGATGGCTTGAGCTGTTGAAAGATTATGATCATACCATCCAATACCATCCTAGAAAATTAAATGTAGTAGCTGACGCATTGGGTAGAAGATCATATGTGGGTACGAGTGCAATATTGTCAACGCAAAGACCAATCTGGTATGACTTACAAATGATGGAGATAGAGTTAAAGACTCTAGGGACCCATGTGATGATGGCAAATATACGAGTAGAACCAACTTTAATCGATAAAGTTAAAGTTGCTCAAGCTACAGACCTGGAGCTGATGCGTATGAGGAAGAAAGTGCAAGAAGGTGCTATTTCGGAAGCAAGAATCAATGAAGAAGAAATACTTCAAGTCAACTCCAGATTTTTTGTTCCTAACGATTCTGACTTGAAATATAAAATCATGATGGAGGCGCACAACACAGCGTTTACAATCCATCCTGGGAGTACCAAAATGTATCGTGATCTTCGACATACATTTTGGTGGAGCAATATGAAGAGAGAGATAGCGGGGTTTATCTCAAGGTGTCTAACTTGTCAACGAGTCAAGGCAGAGCATCAAGTGCCAAAAGGTCCATTACAACCACTTGTAATTCCATAATGTAAGTGGGAAAACATTACCATGGATTTTGTAACTAGTATTCCCAAGGTTTCTCAAGGCATAGATGTGATTTGGGTCATTATTGATAGATTGACCAAGTCTGCTCATTTCCTACCGATACAAGAAACTTAAAAACTTGAACATCTTGCTAGTATGTACATAAACGAGATTGTAAGATTGCATGGTATGCCAGTATCCATAGTTTCTGATCGAGACCCAAGATTCACTTCAAGATTTTGGGTTAGTTTGCAAAAAGCTATGGGCACGCAGTTTACGATTTAGTTTGGCATATCATCCTCAAACCAAAGGCGTCGGAAAGGACTATTCAAACTCTTGAAGATTTATTAAGACTCTGTGTCCTTGACTTCAAGGAAAGTTGGGACAAGTTCTTACCATTGGTGGAGTTTTCCTATAACAATAGTTATCAAGCAAGTATTGGCATGGCTCCATTTGAGGCATTATATGGAATAAAGTGTCGTTCTCCAGTTTGTTGGGATTAGGTGGGTGAAGTAACGTTGTTGGGACCGAATTTGGTACGTATGACTACGAAAAAGATTCAAACGATCCGACAACGTATAAAAACCTCATAAGATCGACAAAAGAGTTATGTTGATCTTCATCGAAAAGACGTAGAATTCAATATTAGATATCATGTGTTGTTACGTGTTGCTCCATGGAAAGGAGTTACGAGATTTAGAAAAAGAGGAAAGTTCAATCCTCGATTCATTGGCCCATTTATAATCCTCGATTGAGTAGGAACTGTGGCTTATAGACTCACCTTACCGCCAAGTATGTCTCGCGTTCATAACGTTTTTCACATATCTATGTTACGTAAATATGTGAAAGACCCGAACCACATTATTGAATTAGAATCAGATGAGATAGAAGAAGATTTAACATATGAAGAGTTACCTGTTAAAATCTTGGATAAGAATGATCATATTCTACGCTCCAAGGTTATACCTCAAGTCAAAGTTTTGTGGAAAAACCACGATGTGGAAGAAATGACATGGGAGTTAGAATCTGAGATGAAGTCAAGATATCCTCACCTCTTCGATATACCAGGTACGTACCCTAATTTCAAGGACAAAATTTCATAAGAATGGGAGGTTGTAAGACCCAAACTTTTATGAATAAAGAATAATTTTCTCGAAATATATTTTTGAATATTATGGTGTGGATTTGATATAATGTTATAGTTGTGGGTAATATTTATAAATTTTGCACAGTAAGCAAGTGGTTATATAATATTCTATTGGTCAGAAAATATTCATTTTAACAGGGAATATTCGTACGACGACACAATCATTGGTGGACCCCACAACGGAAGTATTGTCGTAGTTAGAAAATGACAGAATTATCTTTTTATAAAAATAACGGCGAAAGTGTTACCGTTAAAATTGTTGAACTACCCGGTAGTAAAAGTACAGTAATACGCGTGGTTGCATAGTAGCACACGGTATTGATTATTGATGCTTACGTGAGAAGTCACTTAGTTATACTCAATTATTGCTACAGTAATTGCTGCATCATATCTCTCATATTATTGATTTACTTATTGTCACAGTATCATTTGCATATTATGTTATATTATTAAATCAATAATTGAGACAGAAAAGTTATTCATAATATTATTTGCAATATTGACAATGTCTAGAAGTTCTGTCAAGGAGAGGTTTGGTCACCTAATTGTGCGCCAATAAGGAGAAATCCTTAACGGAAAGCCCCCTCTTTCCTGGGAACGACCTGGTTGTTAAATATTGTGAATTATAATATTAATAATGAATAAGTTCGTGTTGATTAAATATGTAATTGATAGTTCCATTGCGTTGGAATTATTAGTGTTAGTGAAAATTGACATTTATTTCGATAATAATTGATGTTTGGAGGTTATATTGACCAATCGGGTAATTAACCGGATAAATGAGCAATTAATTGATATTAATTCACATGCTTATAACTATGTATTCACATATGTGTACTATTGATTCACAATCCTGGAATTGGGTTAACAGTGCAACCATGTCATTCCATTGATTTGTGGTAAGGTCTGAACCAATCTGTATTATCTTACGGTCGTCTAAGGTTCCGAGATTGAAAGGAGTGGTTTGATCAAGATTTGGGTTGGGTTTGTCGACAACCCATTCCTTAATCTCTTGAGGTGTCTCAATGTCCTCTTGGATGTCCATCAAATCTGAGTCCAACTTTGCATCAAAGTTACAGCCCTTGTGGAGAGAAGGCACCTTATCAGCAAGTACAGGCACGTCTAAATTCATAGTCCTGGAACAAAATATGCTTTCACTTAATATATGCAACTGTTCGATCATACAAAAGTGTTAGCATGTACGTGATAAAATAACTGCTAGTGCTGTAAAGGAAAGCAAGCAATTAAAGTTATCTACAGGGCAGAGGGATTTTCTGCCCATTTTACCCTCGTCGACCAATGCATGGAGTGCTACTCCAATTGTTGAGGGCAAAGTCCTGATGGACTGCAGTGACAGAAGGATCGTCAGTGTCCTCCTTTTCCCGATTGATAACCAGACATCTGGGCAATCATCGTCTGGGGTGTATCTGTTTGTATGTTCATCAAGTGGCAATAATATGCGAGTTGTGTGCGGGAGAACACCTAACAGAGCAATGTGCAATTAATCCAACATAAATAAAAGTTTGGTGAATGATCCGTTAGAAACAACGTTATTAGGAGATGAAGAGATCGACGATCCAGAATTGGTGGATTACCATCAATTGCTAGACTCATTGCCATGAGTACCAAGATTTAGAACACTGTTTGAACCACTGCACACAGAGGAGGTAACCGCAGAAAAACTAAAACCATCATTGGAAGAACCACCAAAGCTAGAACTTAAGCCACTTCCTAAGCACCTCAGGTATACGTATTTAAATTCTTTACCTGTTACTATTTCAGCTGTACTTAATGAATTGCAGGAAGAAAAGTTGCTGAGGGTGCTTTGGGAACACAAATCAGCTATTGGGTGGACAATCGCTGACATAAAGGGAATCAGCCCTTCATTTTGCATGCACAAAATTTTAATGGAAGATGAGACAAAACCAACGGTGGAGCAACAATGGCGGCTCAATCCAATTATGAAAGAAGTTGTGAAGAAGGAAATTTTGAAATGGTTAGACGCCGAGATCATCTACCCGATTTCTGACAGGAAATGGGTTAGTCCAGTCTAGTATATAGCGAAAAAAGGAGGAATGACGGTGGTGTAGAATGACGACAACGAGTTAATCCCAACTAGAACAGTTACAGGTTGGCGGGTTTGCATGGATTACAGAAAATTGAACAAGGCAACCCGAAAAGATCATTTCTCGCTGCCTTTTATTGACCAAATGTTAGATAGATTGGCGGGACATCAGTATTACTATTTGTTGGATGGATATTCGGGCTACAACCAAATAGTCATCGCTCCAGAGGATCAAGAGAAGACCACATTCACGTGCCTTTACGACACATTTGCATTCAGGAGGATGTCATTCGGACTATGCAACGCACCTACAATTTTCCAACGGTGTATGATGGCAATTTTTTTGGACATGGTGGAAAAAAATGTTGAGGTCTTTATGGATGACATTTCGGTCTATGGGGACAGCTTCGATACTTGCCTACAGAATCTGGTTATGGTTTTGTAATGATGTAAGGACACGAATCTTGTACTAATTTGGGAAAAATGCCACTTCATGGTTGAAGAGGGCATAATTTTGGGCCATAAGGTATCAGCTCAAGGATTGGAAGTTAACAAAGAGAAGCTGGAAACTATTGAAAAGTTGCCTCCACCGACCTCAATAAAGGGTATTAGGAGTTTCTTGGGACATGCTGGGTTCTACAGGAGATTTATAAAGGACTTCTCAAAAATTGGGAAACCTCTATGCAGTCTTTTAGAGAAAGATGCAAAATTTAGCTTTGATGAAGAATACCAGACAGCGTTTGACTTATTAAAGAGGAAATTGACTACAGCCCCCGTTATAGTTGCACCAGATTGGAACATGTCTTCCGAGCTTATGTGTGATTCAAGCGACTTCGCGGTTGTGGCTGTTTTGGATCAACATCGAGATAAGGTGTTTCACGCTATATACTATGCAAGCAAAACACTTACAGAAACTCAAATGAACTACACCACCACAGAAAAGGAATTGCTTGCATTAGTATATGAGTTTGACAAATTTCGGGCTTACTTGATCGGGACTAAGGTGATAATCTACACAGACCATGCAGCAATTCGGTACTTGATAGCGAAAAAGGATGCTAAGCCACACCTTATCCGGTGGATTCTCCTACTTCAAGAGTTTTATTTAGAAATAAAGGATAAGAAGGGGACGGAGAATCAAGTAGCCAAACACTTGTCTAGGTTGGAAAACCACAGGAAACAAAAAGATGATAAATGTGAAATCAACGAATCTTTCCCAGATGAGAAACTGTTTGGGATTTCAGCAGAGATTCTGTGGTATGGCGATTATGCAAATTTCGTTGTGAGCAACATTCTATCACCGGACCTCACAAGTCAATAGAAAATGAAATTCTTGCACGACGTGAAATGGTACATTTGGGATGATCCATATTTGTTCAAGCAGTGTGCCGACAAGATGATTCGACGGTGCATCCCATATAGTGAAGCAAAGAACATTCTACATGAGTGTCACTCATCGGCGTATGTCGGGCATATGGGAGTGAGAGGACAGCAGTGAAGGTGCTGCAATGTGGTTTTTATTGGCCCACATTATTCAAAGATGCCCACCAGTTTGTCAAACAATACGATAGATGTCAAAGGGTGGGCAACATTTCAAAATGTAATGAGATTCCCTTACAAACGATTCTGGAAGTGGAAATTTTTGACGTATGGGGTATCAATTTCATGGGACCATTTCCCCCGTCATTAAACAATCAATACATTCTACTCGTAGTGGATTACGTGTCAAGGTGGGTTGAAGCTGCAGCTCTACCAACAAACGATGCCAAGGTTGTCATCAAATTCCTCCAAAAGAACATCTTCACGAGATTTGGCACACCAAGAGCAATTATCAGTGACGAAGGTAGTCACTTCTGCAATAAGTCGTTTACTGTTCTTTTGGCTAAGTAAGGGGTCAACCACAAGATAGCTACAGTGTATCACTCTCAAACCAGTGGACAAGCTAAAGTATCAAACAGAGAAGTCAAAAAGATATTGGAGAAAGTGGTGAATCCGAGTTGGAAAGATTTGTCACTGAGATTGGATGATGCTTTATGAGCCTACCGGACTGCATACAAGACGCCAATCGGGATGTCACCATATCAACTATTGTACGGGAAGGCATGTCACTTACCGGTCGAGCTACAACATAAGGCATATTGGGCGGTGCAAAAACTCAATTTTGATCAAAAAGTTGTAGGAGAGAAGAGATTACTTCAACTGAATGAACTCGATAAGTCTTGCCTTCACGCCTATGAGAATGCCAAACTATACAAAGAAAAAGTTAAAAGATGGCAGGACCAGAAAATTTTGCGTCGAACATTCGACCCAGGCCAAGCAGTATTATTTTTCAACTCAAGGTTGCGATTGTTCCCCGAAAAGTTTAAATCAAGATGGTCGGGACCATTTACGGTCAAACGGGTATTCTCTCACAGTGCGGTTGAAATTTACAGTCGTAATCCACTCGAAACAGTTAAAGTCAACGGACACTATCTAAAGCATTACTGGGGTGGCGAAGCCAACACCGACGTGATCACCATCACATTGGCTGACACAACTTAATCAGAAAGTAGTCAGGCTGAATGACTTAAAATCAAGCGCTAATTGGGAGGCAACCTAGTTTTTAGTTCATTATCTTATTTTATACTTATAATTGTTTAATTATAGTTTGCATTTCATTATTAGGTAGATGAATAAAAGAAAATTCCATTAAAACTCTTCACAATACATCATGTTATTGACAACTCACTAATCTTTGTGCGATATGTCATGTAGGTCTAAAAACAAAGCATTAAGTGAGCAAAAGTGGCTGCAAATTGCTCTACAGTGAAACAAAAGATAGGGACTGGCAGTGGCATAGCCCGCCGGGGTGAGCCTTTTCAGTACTACAACCCCCGCCGGGGCGGGGTTCCTTGACCTCAGAAAACAGTGGCATAGCCCGCCGGGGCGGGCCTTTTTAGTTCAATACCCCCTGCCGAGGCGGGGGTCCTGAAACTCAGACAAACGTGGGCAGTTATTTGGTCTTCTCCCCTTCCCCATAATACTCCACTAACCCACTTTCTCCACTTCCCCATTTCAGCTATTAAGTTCCATAACCACCACCCACTACCCACTACCCACTACTACCATTCCCATTAATTCCTTAACTCCATAACTCCTCTCCACCTCCTCAATCCACCAATGTCAGCCATCCTTCTCCCTCTATAAATATCAACCCATCTCATACAAACTCTCTCACCACAATTGTTATAGAGCTAACATATAGAATACTTGAGAGCTAGAGAGGAGAAATTTGCAAAGTTAGGGCATAACCGGCAATTGTGAGAGACATGGCTTCACAATCATCGTCAAAATGCCAAAGGGGGGAGAGTTCACGGCCATCCCAACCAACCCGCACCTTTGATCGCCGGAAATTTGCAAGTGCCACCGCCGCCGACCGATATGACTACATGCTCACAAAAACCCTTACACTGGAGAGGGGGTTGGCACCGGATCCTAACGACGGGGAGCTTATAACTCAAATGTACAAAAAGGGATGGACCAAATTCACTGAGGAGCCGGAACCAGTAGTTGTCAACATCGTCAAAGAATTCTACGCAAATGCTGTAGGCAAAGAACCATTCCAAGCATTTGTGCACGGACGGTTGGTTCCATTCAGTGTCGGCGCCATCAACAAATACTATCAACTGCGGGTGCCTCGCCACTGCCAGTATGAGCATCTTCGTACATCTGACCCAGATTTTGATGCCATTATCACGGAGATGACAATGCCGGGAACGTCATGGATGAAAGGTCGGAAGGGAGGCACCGTGTTCCACAGCAAGGACCTTAGCCGGTATGGCAAAATTTGGTATGCCTTCCTCTGCGCGAAATTGCTTCCGTCCCAACACACTTCGGACATCACCAAAGAGAAGGCATTATTGTTGTACGCCATTGTGCAAGATTTTATTATTGATGTCGGAGCTATCATTTGCTTCTCCATTCATCGGTGCCTACGTGGGAATTTTTCTGGAGGCTTACCACACCCATCACTTATATGTGGGTTGTGTCGTCAAGTATGTGTACGATGGTCTGATGACGAGCCCACACAAATGTCGTTCGCATTGCTTGATTTGAGAATGATAGTGCGGTATTTTGTATGGGCAGGGAGCGAGTCACATCCACGTGGTCTGGTGTTCATATTTCCGTCATCATCGGAAGACGACGTGGAAGCTACAGAAGCATCAGGGGACGATGATGAAGAAATGGGTGATCAAGGGGATGAGCAGGTACCACAGGTCGAGGCTATATCTAGATCTCAATTCCTTGAATTCCAAAATCAACTGAATGAACACACCATGACAACTCGTCCGGAAATGCGCCAATTGGCAATGAGGCAAGAGCACATGTTCAATGCTATGCACACATCTTTTGCCTTGTTGAACACAACTCTTCAAAGTTTCAACCCGGCGGCACAATTTCCATACCAACAGCCCGGACCAATGCCACGGTTCCCACCGAGTGATTCCGATGAAGAACAACAACAGCCACCTCCTCAGACTTAAGCGATAAAGGGAAGTCCTCGTGTCCTTATTTTGTTTATTCATCCAATGAGGACATTGTCTAACTTAAGTTTGGGGAATTTAAATACATGTTTGCATGCATTTAGCTCATTTAGGTTACATTTTTAATTTTTGTCATTGTCATTTAAATTTCTGTATTGCATCTTAATTTTAGTATTGCATGATAGCTTAGGTGCATTCACAGTAGCTTAGGTTAATGTTTGTCAATGCATAGTAGAAAATATTGTAATGCATTTTGCAATCTATATATATATATATATATATATATATACAAAAAAAATTAGTTAGTAAATATTGTGTTTTAGTAAGTCCATCATTGTTGTAGTTTATATTATTTATGGGCCAATGATGTGATTGACAATAAGTTAACAAATACAGTATTGAGTATTAGAACTGTGACATAATGATCGTTTATGAATCGAATCTTGAGCTTGTTTGAAATTGGTATAAAAGGATAGCACGATAAACAAACAACTATGTTAAGTGGGCAATTTAAATTGGTACATAAATGTTCTCTAAAGGATAATACTAGAGTAAATGACAAATCGACAAGGATGGACAGTAAAGGAGAAAGTTAGGTAAGAACCTAAGCTTGGGGGATAAAAGGTGGGATATATAAGCTTCATCTAAAAAAAAGTATGAATGAACACCGTGGCTTGCTTGTCTAGTTTTATAGCCTTTGTTACTTGAATAAGTAAGCCCGAGGGGATTATTTTTACACCTAGTGCCCTAAGGTCGTAATGGTCTGGGAGTCGTTGGTCGAAAGCTTGTTATGGTAGCATTGAAAAGCTTAAGGGAATAAGACATTGCATGCCTATGTGTATAACAAGGATAAAATGGGAAATAAAGAGCAAAAAGCCCCCGTGGATCTAAGAAAAAGAGAGAAAAAAAATGAAGTATAAGTGCCTTGCTTGAACCCCTGAGATTATTGATTACTTAATTTTTGTCGGAACTATCCATTTTTGATATTTTTGAGTTTACGCTGCAGGATTCCTTCTAAGAAATTGATTATGTATTGAATTTGAGTCTGAATCGGTTATCATAGAAGTTGTACACACACACTGTACCAGTGATGATGGCTTGAGATTCGAGTAAAAAAGCGTAGTTGTAGATTGGTTTTTGATGGTTGATATTGTATAGTTGCTTATTTTCGCTGAGGTCGTTAAGTAATCTTGACTCTGCAAATTGTTGGATTTGAAAGCATATAAGTTAGGTAGTATCATTTCTTTGCATTGCATTGCATGTAGTTATTTTTGGTGCTCGAGGACTAGCACGGTTTAAGTTTGGGGGATTTTGATAAGCGTATTTTATATACGCGATTTAATATCCAATTCATGCTTATTTGTTGCTAAATTCTTGTGATCATGTTCACTTTTACTTGTTTTGTGTTATTTCATGTGTAGAATGGTGGTTGTGGCATTCTACGTACATTAGGAGATATTTGGTGTAATTTGGAATCAAATGGAGCATAATTGAAAGCAAGTTAGCAGAGAAGCAAAATTAGTAAACAGAAGATAGGCCGGTAGCAAGGCATGAAAAGTTTATAAACCCCCGCTAAAGGGGGTCTTACACTCGATTAATCAGAACATAGTTCGGTAAAAGGGCGTTATTGAACTACACACCCCCGCCGGGGCAGGTGTCTTCATACGAGCAAGTCAGGAGACTAGCCCGCCGGGGTGGGCTTACATAGTACATACACCCCCGCCGAGGCGGGGGGTGGAAAAGCTGTGTGTCCTGTTTTGTTTGCAATACCTCTTGGGCACGAATTTTAGCTATTTGCATGGCAATATAACTCTATTTGATAGAGAATTCGGCTGGGACTTCTGTGTTGGACATGATATACTAAAGGAATAACAACTTCAAGAGGGAGAGAGAGATATTACGAAGATCTACGTTCAGTTTTTGATAGCAAGTGTGGAGGAGTATTTCGAGGAGTTTTTTAAGATAATTGCAACTATAGACTACGTGAAGGGTGTTTTTCAATATTCTTCGTGTTAGATTATTATTTGTAATTAGAAGAATGATTTCTATGATTTATTCAGTGTTTATTTCGTTTATTATGAACTAATTCACTTTTTAGGCTTGTGATGGATCCTTAAGTGAATCGATGGTTTTGTTAACTTTGATTTCCAATTTAATAAGCTATTTCCAGTTTATCTATATTGATTTGTGCTTTAATCTATGAATTGCCTGATCAACAATTCTTCGTGGAGTTGGATGGAATCGAGAGAGGATATTCAAATCTAGACCTAGTTGATATAGCATGTGTTCAGGATTTTGTTAGTAGCTTAAACTTGATGAGTGTTAAGGTAGAGATATGCTTGACACCGTATGTAATCGGATAGAGAACTTATTCTTCAACCTTCTTTAATTGTAATTCACATAGAGATATAGGGGTTAGTTGATTAAAGTGTTTAATGGATTTCTATGTTAATTATGGATTGATGTTAATAATGTATTAGTGCATCGAGAGGTGGTTAATACTACATTCATGTTCTTGATTAATAAACTGGAATAGTGCATTGAATTGGGATAAAGGTGTTAAAATAAAAGTGAAGCTTAGGGTGAAATCATAAGTCTAATTCTCCATTAATTGTTTGAAATTTCAGATGTTGATATTCGTGGTTGTTTTGTGTTAAGTTAATTATTCTTAATTTTAGTTGCGATAATATAAATTATTGATTTGATTTGTTTAATAAAATTAGGGTAAATAGAAGACTGGTAATTGTAAGTTAAGGTTACTGCTAATTAGTCTCTGTGGGAACGATACTCTACTCATCACTCTATTACTTGTTGACCATGTATACTTGCGTGTTGTGCATATATAGATTTTACCCAATAGATCCTTGCTGGGTGCATTGTCAAGGTTACTTGACCTTCATTGATGTGTGTGTCAATGGCAACATTGCGTTGTAACCCCCGCAGGGGATACTTGTATAAGCTACTTCGATGGGTTTACTTACCATCAGCTGACATGACATCAAGGTTGCTTGACCTTCATTGATGTGTGTATCAATGATAGCATTGCGTTGTAACCCCCGCCGGGGATACGTTGATGATTAAAAGATGTGTGTTGTGACCCCCGCCGGGGATACGTCATCAGTTGATAACTTCGGCATTGTATCCCACGCCGGGGAGGTTTAGCATTTTGCAGTTTTGGCGTCGTAAACCCCGCCTGGGAGGTTTAGGGTTGTGACCCTACAACGACGACATCAGACCTTTGTGGGATATTGTCGAGCATGATTTGTGAAAGATGAGCTCATCGGTATAGTATACCTTGCATTCAGGCGAATACCAATGAGATGACGGGAGTTTAATTCAGACCCGTACGAAATCAGGATTCCAGGCTATTCCGCTCAATCGCGTAGCATTTTTATTCCTGATTTGGCCTTTTCAGCTTGTGAGACCTCCTTTGCAACTCTAACTAGAGCGAGCCGGAGGTGTGGGACCAACTCATAAGTTATTTTCAAGCTGCGCTGCGAAGGAAATCTGAGAGCTCTTATTTAGATCTGCTGAGTTTGGGCAACTTTCTGCATATTCTGCCACCTTACAAGCGTTCTTCACTGTCCTGGTAACATATGAATGTATTTTTTTCTAATTTCTATTCGTTGGAAAATGACTTATCACATGAAATGAATTTAGACACATAGTAGTGAATATGCATGCTGATATGATTTGATAAAAAATATTCAACATAGCAAATGTTAGTATTAAACCATGTTGAATATAATGATGTGAAAAAATTTGACTTTTGAAACAATCAAATTGGCACCTTTTACTGTCATTTCTTATCCTATCTGAGGACAAATGAGTAAAGGTAGAAAAGTAAAATAATCCTGGTAACTAGACTACACTTAAGGATTTTTTACTATGATGTGATAATGCATATAGGATGTATATGACTGTGCATAGGTGTGCTACTGAATGGTCACCTAGTCATGCCTATGTGCATGTGGATAGTCCCATTTACAAAGGGGACTATGGCAAAAATTTTCTAAAATGTAGGCACTGGGTAGTCATGCATTTTTAACTCTATTGTAGATGTATGTTCAGAAAATGCATGCATGCATGTAATCATAGAATGCATTTTGAAAAAGCTCTAGGTAAGGATTTTATCAAGAATGGAAATTTTGACAGAAACTGAAAATGAAGAACGAGAAAGAATTTTATACCTTTGCAATTTGCTTTCCAAATCACACTCCTTCTACTAATATGTATACAATCACTCACACTATCTTAGCTTTCAATCCCACTCCTTAGAAATTCTCAGCAATGGAATTTAGAGAAAGAGAGTTCATATTTATAGAAAATCTAATACACAGACAATGCATATGTTCACCAAATTAAACCAATGAGAAAGTTAGATTACATGATGGTTAACAAGGAGTTGGTAATTGGTAGTTGGAATCCATCATCTTTCCCACTCCCCCCATAATTATGACCTAGATTGCTAGCTTGAACTTGGAAGAAGGAAGGGACAATAGGCTTTTAGCCTTTATGTTTTACATGTGAAGGAGAAAATGAAGAGTAAATGGGACTCTAATTTTGGGACAAGAAATTTAACTCAGCACTCTTGCAACATTAGACCATATACTAGTACACAACTCTTATTCTTATGCTATATTGTATACATATATCAACCATACATTATAACTTAGTGCCACAATATGATTTACATATTTAATATTTCAAGGTAGTAGATGTAATATGAAAATGTAACATATAATCCATGTATTTTAACTACACACAGTAAAATATCGCGGTTAGGCATTATTGTCCAGATAGTTCCATAATTATCTCTACTACTCACATAACCCATATAATAACCTTATTATATTATTTATTCAGTATAGTTATAAAATATGTACACATTTTCATGATCACATAGGCATCATTTGAATAACTTTTACATTCTATTAATCTTATTATATAACTTCTATGGTATATAATATAGCTATTATTAGGTGTCACATTTCACACTCTTCTTAATGTAATTACTAACATTGCTACATACTTGCATACATAAATTAAATAAATAATACATACCCTAGTTATGCAATTTACTTTACTCATAATAACAATTAATAATCATAATTTATTAATTAATCACCATAAGTATTTAATTGATATAACCATTAACAATTAATATTTCTTAGTTGCTCACTCAATAATTCCTTCATTGATTAATATCAACATAACGTACCCTTAATGTTACACATATAATATTAATGTTTCATTTTATTTCTACAGGAAAATTAATTTTCTCCAATGACCATTTGGCTCACAATTGGCCAGCTTTTATACTTCTTTGGGATGGCGCAATTATTATTGCATACTCGATAGTGCAAGACTGGTTTAGCTTCAAACCAGTGTCAATCTTCATCACCATACTCGTTGTTCACGACATGGATTAATGTCCACATGAGTGATATTGCAAATCTAAGAGTGTTTTCATTACTCATCATGATAATCCTAATAATTATATCATAGATACAATAATCATATATTCACGGAAACTAAATAATAACTATTTTCATTACAACATAATTTTATTATAAGAATATAATCTATAATGATCAATAGTTCTAAAAAAAGAAATTAGTTACATCTAATAAATAATTTTACTTATCAGATATATACATATACTTTACTTTGCACATATTCCCACCCTTATCTATATAAAAAAAATTATTCACAAAATTTCTTATTGAAAATATTGGAATATTACATCCACCCTCCCTTATATGGATTCCGTCCCCAGAATCACCGCTTTAAAACTTATAGATACTAGGGCAATTAGCATACACAATCATTTCAAGTAGATCTCGATCAGATTCGATCGAACTGATCTTTATCTATTCAACATAAAACCTGTCTATCTAATCATACAGAAATTTGATTTCTAACAGAACTCAAATTTCTCCTTCAAAATTTCTTCATAACATAATTTACTATATTTAAGAAAAATCATATATACGAAAATAATGTTCGAACGAATAATACCCAAAGTTCCATCCTCGGCTGCTACGTTATCCTGAACCGTCATGTTGAAGACTCTTGCAGTTGATTTCGTCGAAGTTGGTCCCGTTATCGCCATTGTTCCACTGCCTTTCCCCGTATTCATGCTCCCTATATCCATTCTCCTTTTTGGATAGTCCTTCACCTTATGCTCCGTTGATCCACACAGAAAACACCCATTGTTCATCCTAAGATTGGGACAGTTAGGAGAGATATGTCCCTCTTGCCCACACTTGTAGCACACAAACTTACCCTTCAGACACTCACCTGAATGACTCTTCCCACAATTCTTACACTGCACAACATGCTTTTTCACACCTTCCTGCTTGACTTGGACACTCCCAACATTGTTCCATTTTCTTTTCTCACCCCTACTTCCACTACCCACTTCTACCTTCCCAACTCCCTCAACCTTATTCTTTCACTCCTTATTATAGAGACTCATGCCCTCACTTTCCCCTTTAGCTATGATAGCCTTTTCTAAGAGTGTGGAAAACGTATTGATCAGCAACACCGCCACCTTATTGTAGAGCCAGGGTTTTAGGCCTAGCTCAAACCTCCTTGCCTTCCTTACTTCAGTATCAACTTGATGCGGAGCGAACCTAGCTAATTCATTGAACTTTGCGGCATACTCCGTAACTGTCAAGTTCTCCTGCTTCAATTCCAGAAACTTCACCTCCATTCTAGCCTACACACTAGACGAAAAATAGTTCTCAAAGAACAGCGTATTAAACCTAGTCCATGCTATTACTCCTTCTCCCACCCTAGCTTGATTTGCCTCGCACCAGAAATTAGCCTCTCCTTTCATCACAGAGGTGGCAAAAGCTATCTTTTGCCCCTCATCTACCCTAGCGACTACAAACGCTTTTTCTATTTCCTTAACCCAAGTTTGGGCTTCTATCGAGTCAGTGGTACCTCTAAATTCGGGTGGTCCTACGACTTTAAAATCCTTGAAGTTCGCAAATCAGTTGTCTGGTTAATTTCCCGCCGCTGGCATTCCATTCTGCATAGCTTGAGCTACTATGTTCGCGAAATTCTGCATCAGGTCTAGTTGTTGTCCTCCAGAATTATTGACAGACTCTTCTGCCTTTTGGTTTCGAGTTTGACGTCTTTGCGGCATTTTTCGGTTAAATAAAATAAAATCTATAATTTATTAACTTTCATTCTAAACCTTATCGTATATGTTTAATATTTCAAACTTAGTCCATTAATCAAACATAGATTCATATTCTTTTGACTAATTCATAGTATATAGCATTGCACTTACTACTTTAAACATCTGATATCCCTTTGTGACCACAAAAGTCGGGAATCACTACTACAACTTACACCAAAGTTGGGATTATTATAATACACACATACATTACCAAACATACATAATCAAATACTAATTCTACATATTTCCTACACCTCTTTCCTGATTCTAGACAACCTTTTGCTTGATGACCTTCCAATCCACAAATAACACATGCACCTGGTTTATAGTCGGGATAATACAGAGTGATATGTCCTTCATAACCGCAAAGATAACATATCTTTTTTTTCCTTTTCTTCTTATCGAATTTCCTAAGTCGTGCCCTTCTATCTTTCTTTTCCCCTTCTTGCTCGGAGCTGCACACGATATGTTGCTTGTGACTCCCATTTGATCAATTTGGATCTTAAGCTTATCTTGTTCTTCCATTGTTTCTAGTAAGGCTTTTCACAACTAACTATTCAACAACATTTATATTTCCCATAGCCTTTCCAGTGAAGAAACCTTGTTCCTCAGATTCTGCACCTCCGTTGATACTTGATCAGCTTCAACTTTAGTGTCTGAATCACTATCTGTTAGTTCCAACGTTTCTGGGTTCGGTACAATATTTTCCAAAATGATCACCTCATCAAGGTTATCTTCAACGTGAGCCTCTGCTTCAGCTATTGGCCTTGATATTAACTCCTTCTTTACGATCTTAGGGTATCCTAATCCTTTTCCTCGTGACATCTACACATAAATTATCTTGATTAGCATATATACACACAGTAAATAATAATTTTTATTTAAGTTATCTTTTATTTTTGTTTGACGATGAATTTATTCGATTCATCTCCTTTTAAACTCTATATGAGTTATTTGTACTTTCAACGTTTTCCTCTTCTCCAAGGTTATAGCCTAACGTCTAGCCCCACCTATGGTTTCTAACCCTAAAGCTCTGATACCAACCTGTGACGACCCCAAATTCTGGTACTTGAAACCAGAACTCGGTGCTTCACGATACCATTTCAATGAGCGAAATAATACTAATAATAATAACAATAATATAAATATTAAACTTAATTTACAAATCAGAGTCTGAATCCCAGGTACGCGACCTTTAAACATTCATTACATGATACTTAATAGTTATTATAGTCTTAATAAGGTTATACTATTACATAGAATACAATAAATCTTATACTGTTTGCTTTCCTTTTCCTTTGTTTCTGTATGAGCCTTCTAGTTGTTCACACTTTGCTGAAAACATTTAATTTAAGCAAGGATGAACATTTGAGTGCCCAACAAGTAATAACAATTATAAATATTAGCTGAAAGGATTAAATGTTTTCTTTGTACTACCCTTCTACAACAAATCAATGGTTATGAAATAATCTGAATCGATAATAATAACATAACAACTCTCTATCAAATTTTTAAAACTACATACTGACTATAAATAGGGTTAAGGTGACATACTATAAACATTGTTCTCAATTTTTAAATAGGTTTAGCAGAACTTCATCTACAAACCGTCATAACTTACGGGCACGCGGGATGATCAGCCCGTTATGCCCTGTATTGATCAATACTACATACAAGAACGATATTATCATTCACTCTGTCCACCTTGGGCGCATAAAAGTTTTCCCATGTTTAGGATGTTCATACTTAGTCGGGAATCTGAACCAAAACAATTTGATTGGATACAATTTTTTTTTTATCATATTCAACGATATTTCTAAATCTGTGTCTAGCTGGTCAAATAGCTTAGACGACTATTAATTCATGTATACATACTGGTATCAATAGGTATATATATATATATATATATATATATATATATATCAACATGTGATTAAATACAATGATTATTTAAGTGGGGACACTTGAATAACCATATTTAGAAATTAACGAACATAATATATATATCTGAATTACAATATAGTACCATGTTGATAATCAATGATCGGATATAACATATATAACAATAGGGTTAGTAATCTATCATAATAATAATATAATTCTGAAACTTTCTTACTCATGTCCATTACATAAAGAAAATGCAAGGGTAAAGATACTTGCTCAATAATAATTGGAGTAAGTATAGGAAACTTGCCTTAAGCGTAGATTATCCATGTTTAATAAATCAACAGTCTCGAATCCTATTTATAGCGTATTATATGTACACGATGCTCATTAGCTAACACATTCGTTAATCAAGCTCGACATGATTCAAGTATGCACATATGGTATAAAATCATCTTATATGTTTATCACGAAATCCATTATCTAGTCAAGTCATAAGCAATTAAGAGTGCTCAAGTTTAAAGTATTTTCACCCATGAACTTTCATTATCTAAAGAAACACTATCTTATTACTTAGTCCTCATATATATACATGCATCAGTATGCTTTAAACCATCTATAGTAATATAGGCATCCTAAAAGTTAACTGTAAAAAAAAAATCTGATTACACAATTTCAAATTCCAGATCTGTAGCAATTGTATCTGCAGTAGCTAAGCTTTTAGACCGGTCAACATTGCCATCCTCCGCCAAGCCAAGACTCACCGCCTTGTGGTTTCGTCCCATTGCTCGTACACAACATTCATACATAATATATTTTGTCATATTAAAGGTCTTTTTCATGCTCCTCAAGTCAATCTAATTCCCTTCTTTTACAATATAATTCCAAGTTAAACATTTCAACAAGTTAAGGCCATTCGTGGTCATGAAACCACAAAGTCTAACTTGCTTGCCTTCTAAACACACAAGATAAGCATATAACTCAAATTAAGAATGTTTGTGAGTATTCATATCACATATGTGTAATTAACATCGTTTTGGTTGGAAATATGCTTTGTTTAGGCTTTACTTGAATTATGATACACAAGTATGGTATATATATGTTCAAGTTACATGAGCGAGTCTAAGAGTATCATCAAACATGATCACAATCATCAGATTTTAACCCTCTAGGTAGTATGTTAACATTCTCGTTCGAAGTTCGTATTTTCATTAGTAACTTTACTAGTAGGTTCTACATGTTCAATACATATGGATCATGTATAGGGATATTATAGACATAACATGACATCTCAACCCTTTAGAATCTAGATATTTATGTGATGCAACTATGTTTTGAAAATATGTTCAAGTTTGCTTTTGAAACTATTTTAAACTTGAACAAGGTAATTTAACACATACAAGGCAACTCTTAAGGCTTTAATCATATGTAGTCAAGTCATGTTATCATGCTCACAAGGTCAGAATATAAAGCATGGAGTAGTCATGCATGTTAGCTCACTATACTAAGTTAAAAAAAAAATTCTTTAATACAAATCCTAAGTAAAGTGGTCATGAGCTATGAATCATATAAACATAAGTTAACGGTTTATTCATGCCTTTCTAAATCATACCAACATGCTTGAAAAATCAGTATATGAACATAGCATACATACTTCTCAAGTTCCTTTCTAAAGTCCTAAATCCATTTTAAACTCTACACCTTCGTTAATCATGTATGCTAATCTACACATTCTCTCGTTAGGTTAACTATACCTATATATACACATTACACATATTTGCATGCTAGCTTAAGTTATAATAATTGACTAACATTGATCAGATTTTTAACAGAAAGAAAAAATGAAAGCAGAGATGGCAATTGCTATGCTAGCCTCATGTAAATCCCAAATCATGGCAAGGCTGGCAGGTTCGGTTCGAGCTAAAAACAGGTTTGCTTTTAGAACTTTAGCCCAACCACAAAAATTATACACAAACTTGATTCTAAACATCCATATATCAGTTTAAACATGATTGTATGATTATATAACTACTAATTAAACATTACTCAACCTCATCATCATCTAATTCCACATAATTAAGAAATTGAAATTTCAAGAATGGAAATTTTGACAGAAACTAAAAATGAAGAACGAGAAAGAATTTTATACCTTTGCAATTTGCTTGCCAAATCACACTCCTTCTACTAATATGTATACAATCACTCACACTATCTAAGCTTTCAACCCCACTCCTTAGAAATTCTCAGCAATGGAATTTAGAGAAAAAGAGTTCATATATATAGAAAATCTAATACACAGACAATGCATATGTTCATCAAATTAAACCAATGAGAAAGTTAGATTACATGATGGTTAATAAGGAGTTGATTATTATCCTAATAATCATATCATATATACAATAATCATATATTCACGGAAACTAAATAATGACTATTTTCATTACAACATAATTTTATTATAAGAATATAATCTATAATGATAAATAGTTCTAAAAAGAAATTAGTTACATCTAATAAATAATTTTATTTATCAGATATATACATATACTTTACTTTGCATATATTCCCACCCTTATCTATATAAAAAAAATTATTCGCAAAATTTCTTATTGAAAATATTGGGTTATTACATACAAAGGGTTTGAATTTATATAAAAATTCAGTTTTAAACATGATATAGCAAGGAACTTTTGTAAAAGTGGTTTTTCAAACCCTGTGCTCAATAGTAACTGAGACCTTTAGATACTTCCATTTTATTATTAAATGTTTGGTTTGTTTGCTTTTATTTTCGAGATGCGAACCATCTTCGAGAAAATAATATATAGCAGTGCCAAACTATATGGGCTTACAATGGGCTTCCAAAGAAGACTTCTATGATTATAAATGAATGAACACTCAGCTCCCGCCGGTAAAATATATAGCTATATGTGAGCTAACAGGTGTTTCAAATGATAAAGCACTAAATATGGGGTGTGTGTAGAGCAAATTTGACAGGGCTTCCTTGCATTTTCCTCTTTTAATATGGCCACCCCAAGCTCTATATTTATAGAATGGTGGTCATAGGTATTGGGCAACCGCAAATGAAAAAGCTGCGGTTTGGGGTGCCCCAAAGCTCATGGGTCCTGCCATCTCAAATCACGCACTCATACATTTGCGTCGCTCAAACTTACAGAACTTCAATCCAAGCATCTGAATGACGTGTACAAGACCTTTCTCGGATCAATTTTGTCGAGAGTTACGCAATGACATGGGATTCGAGGTTGTACAAAGTCAGGAAGAGGGGACCATGCCCATGGTCTTCAAGCTTTAAATTCTATCCGGTGTGCTGCCCTGCGTAATAGTCACACGGGATTGGAACTCTTTAGCTCTTGTGGGACATTTTTGTGTAGAAATGTATGTATGAGATGTTAAGACGGAACAATGTGGGGTTGAGGTGGCGAGATAACGATTTTGCCCCTCACCTGGGTTATCTCCAATTTGGGCTGATAAACTAGACGTTGCTCAAAGTTATCTTTGAGATAGGACTGATGCAAGTGTTTGAATTCCTTAAGGTCATCTTTAAGTGTGCCTGTCTTTCCAGTGTTAGCTCCGGGTCTTTAGAATAAGTGCCTCGGCGGGATTTTCGAGGTTGAAGCTGATTGCATGCATTTGAAACAAGCATTTCTGGGGTATGACCGGAACTACAACGGCATTCCTTGGGGTTGTCTCCAAGGATAAAACTCAGGGTTATCTCCGAGTTTGGAATTGATAATCCCGGTGTGTGTTCTGGGGTTTAGACTGAACTTCCGGTGGTATCCAAAATGGATGTGAGCTTTCTTTCAGGGTTATCTCTGAAAGACGAATATGCCCTCTTTATCATATTTATGCAATGCAAGGCATGGATAGGATAAAGAATCTTAGACACTTGAAATGCAACATGATAAACATGATGCCATGTGTAGCAACATGATGCAAATGCATGATGCATGTGTTTTCTTAGATTATTTTCCAACATGATGGGATGACTGTCGGTTCCCTGTTAATCCTGTCAGGGATGACAATCAAGGATATCTTGGACATGCAATCCAAGTCTTCCAGGATGTTGACATTGAGGTTATCACCAATGTCCTGAATCCTTGATACAAACTTTACTCTACAGATGTGCCTCTCGTGTGTAAGAGATCTGTGGGGATAAAGTTTTGTCTGTTTGAGGATGTGTATAACATATTCCATCATCGCTCCTCTCTGATGAGGATGGTCTTCTCTTGTTTGTGTCACCAGCATATACCACGGTCCTATTGGAGTTACTGCCAACAGTATGTATTGTTAGGGCTACCTGACATTCGCTGATGTGTGTATCACCAGATAGATCCCTGTTGGGTGAACTGTTAAGGCTGCTTGACCTTCATTGATGTGTGTATCAATGGATAGATCACTGTTGGCTGAACTATCAAGGCTACTTGACCTTCATTGATATGTGTATCAATGGTTGAATTGCGTTGTAACCCCCGCCAAGGATTCGTTCATAGATGATAAATGCGTTGTAACCCCCACCAAGGAGACATGGATGAATGAAAATCTGTATTGTGACCCCTGTCGGGGGTACTTTATCAATGATATCAGCGTTGTGACCCCCGCTGGGGGTACTATTTTTGGTTACGACCATGTATTTGGCGGCATCGAACCTGTGTAAGGCATTGCCGAGTATGATTTGCAAAAGCTGAGCTCATCGGTATAGTGTACCTTGTATTTAGGCGAATAACAATGAGTGACATATGAAGCCATAATTTGACTTGTAACAACTAGGATTCCAAGCTATTTCGCTTCAACCTGATAGTGGCATTTTATTCTGATTTGGCCTTTTAAACATGAGACCTCCTTTTGCAACTCGAATCGGATCGAGTAGGAGGATGGAATCCATGTAGGGGTGCCACAGGTACACCTGCGGTAGTCGCAGGTGGACCTACAGCCAACCATGAATATATAAAGCCTGCAGGTTACTTTCATAAGTTACTTTCAAGTTGCGTTGCGAAGGAAATCTGAGAGCTCTTCTTCAGATCTGCTGAGTTCAGGCGACTTTCTGCAAATTCTGCTACCGTACAAGTGTTCAACACTGTCCTGGTATCATATGCATGTATTCTTTTCCAGTTTTTATCCGTTGGAAAATGACTTATCACATCAAATGCATCTAGACACATAGTAGTAAATATGCATACTGATATGACTTTATAAAAAATATTCAACATAGTAAATGTTTGTATTAAACTATGCTGAACACAATGATGTGAAAAAAATTTACTTTTAAAACTGTCAAATTTGCACCTTTTACTGTAATTTCTTATCTTATTTGAGGACAAATGAGTAAAGGTAGAAAAGCAAAATAATCCTAGTAATTAGACTACACATACAGATTTTTTACTATGATGTATTATTGCATGTAGGATGTATATGACTATGGGTAGGTGTGCTACTGAATGGCCACCTAGTTATGCCTATGTGCATGTGGATAGTCCTATTTACAAAGGGGACTACGGCAAAAATTTTCCAAAATGTAGGCATTGGGTAGTCATGCATTTTAACTCTACTGTAGATGTATGTTAAAATAGTGCATGCATGCATGTAGTCATAAAAATACATTTTGAAAAGCTCTAGATAAGAATTTACCACACCCTTTCTAAGGTGATTTGGAGACTTGTTGTCCAGATATATGGATCCGGACCAGCCAAGTTGTTCCCGCAGAACCACTTCTAGTGTATGGAGAAGTGCTTCTGAAGTGCCTCGACCCCGTTATGTTAGACAGTCTCGTCGTTTGGTGGAGGCAGTGATATATCCAGTTCAGGTTGATGTGTCGGACGTCGAGGATGAGGATGATGTACCAGTTGAGGTTCCCGCTCCTACTGCATCTGATCCCCATAGGAATTTTCCAGGCATTCAGTTGGTGAACCTAGAGCTTCTGGGCAATTTGAGTCAAAACCCTTCAGTTTGCCTGCATGCAAATGAGGTATAAAGTTAGATCTTAATCTTCCTTCTTTCCTATTGATGAGGAGTAAAGGATTATGATGTTGATTTTCATTTGATGTAGGTTCCCGACTTTACATAGCCTTGAGGGAACTGGTTTAGCATCCACTCTATGTATCAGGCTTTGTATGATGACTATAGAGCGATTGTACATGGCTGGGGATTCGGGACGTTCTTTTCCATTCTTCTTCGTCGTTGTCCCTGGGGTTACCTCAGGACATTGTCTGAGCGCTGGTTTTACCAGACTCAATCACTCCATTTGCTGGACTGTGAGGTGATGATGATCCCGATGGATTGGATGTTTATCACAGGTATGGAGTTTGGAGGGGTACCAATGCCTTGTACGGCAGATATTACCCCGACTGCCGTCAGATCCTTGTTAGGAGTTCTGGCAGAGGCGCTCAAGGGCAAGACTGTTCGTACAGGTCCTTTGAGGGTAGATGCTATGAGCGAGATATTGCGTGAGCCCATACCTGATGATATGAAAGTCAGGGATCACATTATTCGGCGATTGTTCCTGATGATCATTAGGGGCTGCTTCATAGCAGATAACTCTTCTACGGTATCCTTCGCTTTGATCAGTGCCACTCAACACGTGGACCGTATTAGAGAGTATGATTGGGGTTCCTACACCTTCGCCTACTTCCTCAGGGGAACGCGCATGCGCTCGCAGGGCTTAATTGAGGCTTGGCTAGGATTCTACCCGTTTCTGCTGGTGAGTTTTTCTCTTATCTTTTCCCATGTACAAGTTAAGAGCGTTAACTGAGAACATATGTTTGCCTTTGTGTTGGCAGTTTTGGGCTTATGAGAGGCTCCCATGTTTGCGTCATGTGAGTGTGTTTGGCTTAGATACCTATCCACAAGAATGGAGATGGCATCATTCTATACAGGCAGAGGTCCCTATTGCGAAGGGTTTCTTTCATTGTCGCCTACAGCTAGAGTTGTTGACAGCGGATGTCATCACATGGATTCCCTACTCTGGGGAGTATTTGAGCATTGGATTTGAGGATGGGTATCTGACTGGTGTCGAGTACGTAATTTCTTCCCGTAGGATTCCTCTCTTCACATATGGAGGATGGGAGCTCTACTTAGGAGAGCATGCTATCAGGAACATCACATGAGAGAGATTCAGTACCGATCTTACCTCCCCGCCAGCTTTAATCGCTGCTTTTGCGATCCACTCGTTATTGATATCCCATTGCTGGGTGTTGACAGTTTTGCACTGTCAGAGGGTCCCTGCACTCAAGAGATGTTCCAGCAGTGGTGTTTCCCTTATACCATTGGAGCCCAGACCCACAACACTCAGTTCATAGGGGATTTGGTTCCAGGATCCGTGACGATGACGGATTGGTTAGCTTGTGTCTGAGATCTTACTCATTTGACACAGATTGACAGTTTGACCCGGCAGTTGGACCGGGCACATTTCTTTATCTGGCACTTGGGCAGACATCCTTCAGAGGCAGATACTTTTGATCCTTCCAGCTCTGGCGCAGGCCATTCAGGTGACCCATATGGTTTTGCCGGTGCAGATCCTTCCTTGTATAGGCCTGACATCCCTATGGATAGAGATCCAGTGACTCAGGAGGAGTTACATCAGGTGGACAGGATTGATGATGTAGACATTGAAACCATTATCTTCTTCTGTTGTATAATCTCATTATTTCTTTTGATAGGCCTCTGTTAGACATTGGGTATCTTTGCCCCATTCTCAATATCTCTTTTGGTAGGCCGCTGTTAGTTATTGGGCGTCAGTGCCCCATTTCCCTGTATTTTAGCTGTACATAGATGTATTAGATGATGATATACTTAGGAATGTATGTATAATTTTCCATTCACTATATCATATTGCCATCTATTGTATCATGCATGTTATTATGCTATGCATATATATGTATGTCCAGAGATATTCAGCATTGACCCCTGGATGGTCTTATGACACAGCCCGTACAGATGTCTTCCTCGACAGTTAGCCGTATTGATCATACCCCACCATTATTGGTGGTATCTGGTATGCCATCGTGGTATGATAATATGTCACCATCAGACAGGGTGACTGTAGATCAACTGTTACATCATACTATGACCTTGTTGATGTTTCAGGTTCCCATAGGATTTGTAGAGGGTATGCTGGAGCACTGGATATCAGAGAGGCAGGTTTTTCGATTTGGGACCCAGGAGTTGACTCCTACTATGGAGGAGTATGCATGTTTAATGATGTTTCCACTGGACAGACCTTGCGTGCATATGGCGATTAGAGACATGAGTTGACAGTTAATGACCCTCACTAGATTGAGGCGTAGGGTGGTGCAGGATGAGCTCACATTTGACCACGTTATATACTAGCATTTTCTATTTGACAAATTTGGCTCTGAGGATAGTTATACACGGCATTCTGGGGATTTCACCACATCGGAGGATCATTGGCGTTTGGCCAGAGTGGATGTACTGCTATTATGCGTATTGTCGTATGTCTACATGCCACGGTACATGGATGAGTTGGATATAGGAGTTATCATGGCAGTTAGAGCTCTCAGGGAGGGTCACACCATCATACCAATGATTATAGCAGAGACTCTGAGGTCAGCTACATACTGCTGCACTTGTCCGACGGGAGTGTTTATAGGCAGCTTGGTCATGCTGTACGTGTGGTTTATGTCACACTTGAGACCGATTGCCACTTTTAGACGGCATGGTTATTATTTCACCCATGATATAGCCATGTCGTACTCCTTTCAACCTGCAGAGTGTATAGATGTTGCATCTTGGTCAGTTTTCCCGGCAGGGATCGGAGATCCGTTTGATATATTGCCGTGTACATGGCTTAGCTCACCCTACAGCTTCTTCACTCATGTTCCGGGCATGGATTATCTCCCTATGGTTGGTTTGAGAAGCATGACTACAAACCACCTACTGGCCGTGATGTGTCAGTTTGACCAGTTCTAGGATTTTCATCCTTTTGAGGGGGAATTGAGTCAGTGCTTCGCTTCTCGCCACTTATCAGTAGAGGATAGATCTAGGTCATATGCCTGTTAGGATCAGCATGAGCTAGCTGAGTTTTCTGTCAGCCATCCGGGTTGTTCTATAGAGTATTCCGTATCACATCAGATGCACTAGTATCCATAGTACAGGGGACTGATTCTGACGATGAAGAACCTATGGAGGAGACTGATATTCCCATCGAGGAGGATTTGACTACTAGGTTGCCAGCAGTTGTGATGGATTCTCCCACTACGAGTGATATTGTGATTCAGCATTCAGAACAGTATCTGGAGCAGAGTCTACATCTGATGACCTTTGAGAGAGATCAGGCTAGGGCCTTGATGTTGACAGCTCTTGATGGGAGAGACGCAACTCTATTAGAGAGAAACTAGGCCAGATCAGCCAGAGATGCATTGATTGTAGAGTGGGATGCCGCTCTTTCTGCCGGGGATGTGGCCATCACAGATAGTACTTCAGTGAGATCCCTTACAACTGTCATCCTTGCCGATATGAGTGCATACATTGATGAGCATCATGCCACCATGCAGTTAGCCTCGAATATGCTAGCTCGTGTAGATACCATTGGGCAGGAGCTTGCAGCATTACCTCCTTCTTCGGAGAGGGATGCTATATTAGATTTGATAGTCCGCATACATACCGATCCATAGATAGACTTATATTTTCCTGCACAGACTATGTAAGACCCCAAATTTTATGAATAAAGAATAATTTTCTCGAAATATATTTTTGAATATTATTTTGTGGATTTGATATAATGTTATAGTTGTGGGTAATATTTACAAATTTTGCAAAGTAAGCAAGTGGTTATATAATATTTGATTGGTCGGGGAATATTCGTTTTAACAGGGAATATTCGTATGACGACACAATCATTGGTGGACCCCACAACGGAAGTATTTTCGTAGTTAGAAAATGACAGAATTATCTTTTTAAAAAAATAACGGCGAAAGTTTTACCGTTAAAACTGTTGAACTACCCGATAGTAAAAGTACAGTAATACGCGTGGATGCATAGTAGCACACGGTATGGGTATTGATGCTTACGTGAGAAGCTGGTTGTTAAATATTGTGAGTTATAAAATTAATGATGAATAAGTTCGTGTTGATTAAAGATTAAATTGATAGTTCCATTGTGTTGGAATTTTTAGTGTTAGTGGAAATCAACATTTATTTCGATATTAATGGATGTCTGGAAGTTATACTGACCAGTCAGGTAATTAATCGGATAAATGAGCAATTAATTGCTATTAATTCACATGATTATAACTATTTGTTCACATGTGTGTACTATTGATTCACATTCTTGTTACTATTAGGGGAGTTGGTGCAAGATTGATAATACTTGCATGACTAAGTTAAAAATGGAGGTATATATGGAGGTACTATACTGTAATTCATATTTTCACATGTCTAGAACTATTGAGTCACATGATTTAGTATTGATTCACATTATTTACTATTAGGGGAGGTGGTGCAAGTTTGATAATACTTGCAGGACTAAATTAAAAATAAAGGAAAAGAGGAAGGTATTATACTGTAATATTCTGAGCCCCAAAATGTGCAATTATTAAAACTATATTTTCCTATAAATAGAAGCTCATTTCTTCATTATTCTTCACCAATTCACTCAAGCTATAGAGCATTTATTACAGAGAGAAATTATAGATAGAAAGAAGAAGAGAAGTCTGCTACCTCACTACTCAAGTATCCAGTTTCTTTCTAAGGTAAGGGGTATTATTTCTTTCGTGTTCTTGAAGAGAGCTATTGTTATTCCATCCCTTATTATTCTGTTGGAATAACCTGTATACGTGGACTATTGTATACATGGTGAAATTCTTCTGTTATTCCATTTTTTATTTTTTATGTTGGAATAACATGTCTATGCGAAGTACCGCATACATGGTGAAATTCTTCTGTTATTCCATTCTTTATTATTCTCTTTGGAACATCCCGTGCATGCGTATTACGCATGACACGGTTCCATTATTTATTATTCTCGTTGGAATAACCCATGCATGCGATTCTATCGCGTGCGTGGTGAATTCTTCTATTATTCCATTCTTTGTTATTCTCGTTGGAATATCGTATGCGTATGCGTTCACGCATGACCTAGTTCCATTATTTATTATTCTCGTTGGAATATCGGTATGTACGTTACGCATGATTTTGGTTCCATTATTTATTATTACGTTGAATAACTTTGTTTTGTCGGTCTATCGACGTACGGTGAATTCTTTTGTTATTACATTCTTTATTATACTAGTTGGTTAAATTTTTGGCTTTTATACTCCATGAAATTAGTGGAATATTCTTTATATTTGCGCTTCATCCAGTATCTTTTCATGGAAATATTCTTCTGAGCATTCTTTAATTTTACTCTACAAAGAAGAATCATGTTGACAATTTGGACATTATTGATTTCTGGATAAGTTGAGATTATAAATCTTTTATTTTTGAATTTGTTTTATTGAATTCCTATATCATTGTCATCATCCTCATGTTTATATTTTGTTGAAAGTCATCTGTGGCCTGTAGTGCATAGATGGACTTGGTATGATTATGACCAGGGATCATTCGGTATAATCATGACCGTAATGTTACAAATGATGTGGTAAAAGTCCTCATTGGCCCGTTGTGCATTGATGGACAGTTGTTGGCATGATCATGACCATTAATGAATACACGAATATCCTTGGCCCGTAGTGTATGGAGAATTTTTGGTCGTAATACTAAAGAATATCCTTGGCCGTAGTTCAGGGGTGATTCAATGATGTGGATTAGTTATTAAGCTGAGTCTCAATGATAAAAGTGATGAAAAACCTTTTAAATCATAGAAGATAGTAGATTTTATACTCTACTTGACTCTTCTAATGGATTGCTTATTCCGCTACAGTTAAACTTCTTGTTTTTTATATTCTATCAGTTCAACATTGTTGAGGGCTAATGATAATTTATTCTGCATTATCTTGGTTATAGTATTTCTTACTGGGCTAATTGAGCTCACCCTTTTGGTTTCATTGGTCTCTTCATGAAATGAGAACGTAGCCGGGACTAGTCGGGGAATGGAGTGATGGTCCAGATGATAGTATTAGTAGTCCTCACTATTCTATAAAATAGTGTGATAATAAATGTAATGAGGACTCCTTTGGGTGTGGATATTGTCTAGATGATAATATTTGTATTAAAACTCACAACATATGTTTTGTCTTATTTTACACGATTGTTGTATAATTAACTTTTTAATTATATTTTGTACCATGTATTTGGCGACTTAAGATGGGTGATGTATACCAGTTTTGGGGGTGTCACAGTTGGTATCAAAGCTTAGGGATATGATCCCTGGCTGAGATGTGAGATAAGAACTAGGAGGGGAGAGGCGGGGAATTCTTTCGCTAGTATGACCTACTTAAGTTTATGTGGTATTTAATTGGTCGGTCAGAGTATATGGATAATATGTGATATGTTAATTAACCCTTGTTTTGTGGCAGTATTTGAAAATGACATCCGAGAATGTTGAGAATAGCAATGGACCACAAGAGACCGTTAAGTCACCACAGATCAATAATCAGGATAATGTGCATCAGGAAGGCGACAATCCTCATGCAAACAACAACACTGACCAAATGATGAACGATGGAATGTTCAGAGGCTTTATGCAATTTATGCAACATCAGGCGAGAGCGGCTCCTGTCCAAAATATAGGTGGAAACACTGGCAACTCTCGAACGGTCACCGCTAAGCAGTTCAAGGAACTGGGACCACCGGAGTTTTTTGGAGAGCCAAAACCACTTAAGGCGGAGACGTGGATAAAGCAGATCTGCAAGATATTTGATGTCTTAGGATGCTCCGAGGAGCAAAAGGTTCCCTTTGCCACCTTCATGTTGCGAACAGAGGCAGATTACTGGTGGGAATCTGTAAAGCGTACTCAACCTGCTGCAGTGAAGTTGACTTGGGAGAAGTTCTAAGAATTTTTCAACGACAAGTACTTTCCCGAAAGTATTCGTCACATGAAAGAGGTAGAGTTCATCAAGCTGGAGCAAAACAACATGACCGTGTCGCAGTACGAAGCCAAGTCTGTCGAGTTGTCTCGGTTTGTGTCCCATTTGGTTGATAATGAAGAGAGAATGACGCGAATGTTTCTAAGAGGTTTGAAACTCGAGATACGTCAATATCTTATCTCTCATAAACTGTGTTTGTATTCAGATGTTGTTAATAGGGCTCAATTATTGGAGCACGATAATAAGTCAACCCAACCAAAAGAGAGCAGCCGACAAAATGATAATACCAGTGATAGCAGTCATCCAAGCGGTGACAATAAGCGTGGAGGGAATCAACATGCCAGAAATGGTAACCACTTCGGTGGTAATCATGGCCAAAACAATAAGAATGGACATTTCAAGAAGAGGAGATTCAACAATGATGGAAAGACGTCAGCACCATCACCTGTTGTTAAGGAAGGAGAACGACCACCTATCATATGCTTCAAATGCGGAGGGGAGGGACACATCAGTCCAAACTGCGCGATGCCTTCAAAAGCGTGTTACAATTGTGGAAGAGAAGGTCACCTAGCCCAATTTTGTCATTCACCGAAGACAAGTCCAGCTGGGAAGGAGGCACCAAAGGCCGTCCCAGAAAAGTCAAAGCATGTAGTGCAAGGGAGAGCGTTTGTTGTGACCTCCCAGAAAGCAAGGAAATCGAACGAGGTCATCACGGGTAAGCTTATCATAAACTCTAGCGAAGTCTACACCTTATTTGATACCGGTTCTTCCCATTCTTTTATTTCTCCTACTTGCGCTCAACGTTTAAATTTGATTCCGAAGAAATTTGACTTTGACTTATCTGTTGAAACTCCGTTGGGAGAAACCTTCATTACATCCACTGTTTATAAGTCTTATTTGGTTCAAATTGGTACCCTCACATTACCTGTCGATCTTATTTCATTGAAAATACTTGCATTTGACGTAATTCTAGGGATTGATTGGTGAACAACTCATCATGCAAAAATTGATTATTTTCGTAAGGTTGTTAGCTTTCATATTCCTAACCAACCTATTATGCGAATTCAAGCAACCAAACCATTAAAATCAATCACTGTCATCTCAAGCCATAAAGCTATTCTTTTATTGAAAAATGGATGTCAAGCTTTCTTAGCTCATGTTAAGGATTTAAACAAAAATACGTCAATTTTGAATGATATTTCTATTATTAATTAATTTCCTGACGTATTCCCTGAAGAACTTCCTGGCCTACCCCCAGAACAAGAAATTGAATTTTGTATTGACCTTGAACCTGGTACAAAACCCCTTTCCAAAGCCCCATATCGAATGGCTCCTATTGAACTTCAGGAGTTAAAGACCCAATTGCAGGAATTGTTAGACATTAGTTTCATTCGTCCTAATACGTCTCCTTGGGGTGCTCCTATTCTATTCGCGAAGAAGAAAGATGGAAGTATGTGACTTTGTATTGATTATCGGGAGTTGAATCATGTCACCATAAAAAATAGGTACCCATTACCTCGCATTGATGATCTGTTTGATCAGTTGCAAGGAGCCAAATTCTTTTCAAAGATTGATCTTCATTCCTGATACTATCAGTTGAAGATTAAAATAGATGACATTCCAAAGACTGATTTCAGAACTCGGTACGGCCATTATGAATTCCTAGTCATGTCTTTTGGATTGACTAATTCTCCTTCTACCTTAATGGACATGATGAACCGAGTATTCAAGGAATATTTGGATCACTTTGTCATCATCTTTAATGATGACATCCTCATATACTCCAAAAGTTCTGAAGACCATGAGCAACACTTGAGGCTGATACTCCAAAAGCTTCATGAAAATAAGCTATATGCCAAGTTGAAGAAATGCGAGTTCTGGCTTGAGGAAGTTGCATTCCTTGGGCACGTGATATCAAATCATGGAATATCTGTTAACCCAGCAAAGATTGAAGCGATTCAAAGCTGGGAGCAACTAAAATCAGTGACCGGAGTACGTAGCTTTCTCGGCTTAGCTCGTTATTTTCTCGAATTGCTAATCCATTAAATCAACTGACTCGAAAAGATAAAAAGTTTGGTTGGAGCGAGAAATATGAGAAGAATTTTCAAGAACTCAAGAGAAGACTCATTTCAGCACCTGTTCTGACAATACCATCTGGCTCGGAGGGATTTGTCATCTACAGTGATTCTTCAGGCAAAGGGTTAGGATGTGTTCTCATGCAACATGGGAAATTCATAGCCTATGCCTCACGACAACTCAAAGAATATGAGAGGAATTATCCTACTCATGATCTTGAGTTGACAGCAGACGTTTTTGCGCTTAAGATTTGGAGGCATTACCTGTATGGAGAGAAGGTGGAGATCTATGCGGATCATAAAAGCCTCAAATATTTCTTCACTCAAAAGGAACTCAACATACGGCAATGACGATGGCTTGAGTTATTGAAAGATTATGATCATACCATCCAATACCATCCTGGAAAAGCGAACGTAGTAGCTGATGCATTGAGTAGAAGATCATATGCGGGCACGAGTGCATTATTGTCAATGCAAAGGCCCATTGTGTATGACTTGGAAAGGATAGAAATAAAGTTAAAAACTCCAGGGACCCATGTGATGATGGCGAATATACGAGTGGAACCGACTTTAATCGATAAAGTTAAAGCTGCTCAAGCTACAGACCAGGAGCTGATGCATATGAGGAAGAAAGTGTAAGAAGGTGCTATTCCAGAAGCTATAATCGATGAAGAAGGAATACTTCAAGTCATCTCCAGACTTTGTGTTCCTAACGATTCTGACTTAAAGTATAAAATCAAGATGGAAACGCATAACACACCGTTTGCAATCCATCATGGGAGTAACAAAATGTATCGTGATCTTCGACATACATTTTGGTGGAGCAATATGAAGAGAGAGATACTGGGGTTTATCTCAAGGTGTCTAACTTGTCAATGAGTCAAGGAGGAGCATCAAGTGCCAAAAGGTTCATTCCAACCACTTGAAATTCCAGAATGGAAGTAGGAGCACATTACCATGGATTTCGTTACTGGTCTTCCCAAGGTTTCTCAAGGCATAGATGCGATTTGGGTCATTGTTGATAGATTAACCAAGTCTGCTCATTTCTTACCGATACGATAAACTTATACACTTGAACGTCTTGCTAGTATGTACATAAACGAGATTGTAAGATTGCATGGTATGCCAGTATCCATTATTTCTGATCGAGACCCAAGATTCACTTCACGATTTTGGGTTAGTTTGCAAAAAGCTATGGGCACGGATTTACGCTTTAGTTCGGCATATCATCCTCAAACGGATGGGCAGTCGAAAAGGACTATTCAATCTCTTGAAGATTTATTAAGACTCTGTGTCCTTGACTTCAAGGGAAGTTGGGACAAGTTCTTACCATTGGTGGAGTTTTCCTATAACAATTGTTATCAAGCAAGTATTGGCATGGCTCCATTTGAGGCATTGTATGGAATAAAGTGTCGTTCTCCAGTTTGTTGGGATTAGGTGGGTGAAGTAACGTTGTTGGGACCGAATTTGGTACGTATGACTACGGAAAAGATTCAAACGATCCGACAACGTATAAAAACCTCACAAGATCGACAAAAGAGTTATGCTGATCTTCATCGAAAAGACGTAGAATTCAATATTAGATATCATGTGTTGTTACGTGTTGCTCCATGGAAAGGAGTTACTAGATTTGGAAAGAGAGGAATGCTCAATCCTCGATTTATTGGCCCATTTTTAATCCTCGAACGAGTAGGAACTGTGGCCTATAGACTCGCTTTACCACTAAGTATGTCTCGTGTTCATAATGTTTTACACATATCTATGTTACGTAAATATGTGAAAGACTCGAACCACATTATTAAGTTAGAACCGGATGAAATAGCACAAGATTTAACGTATAAAGAGGTTCAAGTTAAAATCTTGGATAAGAAGGATCATATTCTACGCTCTAAGGTTATACCTCAAGTCAAAGTTTTATGGAGAAACCACGATGTGGAAGAAATGACTTGGGAGTTAGAATCTGAGATGAAGTCAAGATATCCTCACCTCTTTGATATACCAGGTACATACCCTAATTTCGAGGATTAAATTTCATAAGAAGGGGAGGTTGTAAGACCCCAACTTTTATGAATAAAGAATAATTTTCTCGAAATATATTTTTGAATATTATTGTGTGGATTTGATATAATGTTATAGTTGTGGGAAATATTTACAAATTTTAGACAGTACGTAAGTGGTTATATAATATTCGATTGGTCAGGGAATATTCATTTTAATAGGGAATACTCATACGACGACACAATCATTGGTGAACCCCACAACGAAAGTATTGTCGTAGTTAGAAAACGACATAATTATCTTTTTATAAAAATAACGGCTAAAGTTTTACCATTAAAACTGTTGAACTACCCGGTAGTAAAAGTACAGTAATACGCTTAGTTGCATAGTAGCACACGGTATTGGTTATTAATGCTTACGTGAGAAATCACTCAATTATTGCTATAGTAATTGCTACATCATATGTCTCATATTATTGATTCAATTATTGTCACAGTATCATCTGCCTTTTATGTTATTAAATCAATAATTGAGACAACAAAGTTATTCATATTATTAAATTACAATATTTATAATGTCTAGAAGTTTTGTCAAGGAGAGGTTTGGTCATCTAATTGCACGCCAATAAGGAGAAATCCTTATCGAAAAGCCCCCTCTTTCCTGGGAACGACCTGGTTATTAAATATTGTGAGTTATAATATTAATGATGAATAAGTTTGTGTTGATTAAAGATGAAATTGATAGTTCCATTGTGTTGGAATTATTAGTGTTAGTGGAAATCGATATTTATTTCGGTATTAATGGATGTCTGGATGTTATACTGACCAGTCGGGTAATTAATCAGATAAATGAGCAATTAATTGCTATTAATTCACATGATTATACCTATTTGTTCACATGTGTGTACTATTGATTCACATTCTTGTTACTATTAGCGGAGTTGGTGGAAGATTGATAAAACTTGCATGACTAAGTTAAAAATGGAGGTATAAATGAAGGTAATATACTGTAATTCGTATATTCACATGTCTAAAACTATTGAGTCACATGATTTACTATTGATCCATATTATTTACTATTAGGGGAGGTGGTGCAAGTTTGATAATACTTGCATGACTAAATTAAAAATAAAGGAAAAGAGGAAGGTATTATACTGTAATATTCTGAGCCCCAAAATGTGCAATTATCAAAACTATATTTTCCTATAAATAGAAGCTCATTTCTTCATTATTCTTCACCGATTCACTCAAGCTATGGAGCATTTATTATAGAGAGAAATTATAGAGAGAGAAGAAAAGAAGTCTGCTACCTCACTACTCCAGTATCCAGTTTCTTTCTAAGGTAAGGGGTATTATTTCTTTCGTGTTTTTGAAGAGAGCTATTGTTATTCCATCCCTTATTATTTTGTTGGAATAACCTGTATACGTAGACTATCGTATACATGGTGAAATTCTTCTGTTATTCCATTCTTTATTTTTATGTTGGAATAACCTGTCTATGCGAAGTACCGCATACATAGTAAAATTCTTCTATTATTCCATTCTTTATTATTCTATTGGAACATCCTATCTGTGCGTATTATGCCTGACCTGGTTCCATTATTTATTATTCTGTTGGAATAACCTGTCCATGCGGTCTATCGCATGCATGGTGAATTCTTCTATTATTCCATTCTTTATTATTCTGTTGGAATATCCTTTCTTTGCGTTTACGCATGACCTAGTTCCATTATTTATTATTATTCGTTAGAATATCTCGTGCATGCATTTATGCATGATTCGGTTCCATTATTTATTATTACATTGGAATAACTCGTCTGCATATGATCTATCGCATGCTTGGTGAATTCTTTTGTTATTACATTCTTTATTATACTCATTGGTTAGAGTTTTGGCTTTTATACTCCATGAAATTAGTGGAATATCCTTGATATTTGCACTTCATCCAGTATCTTTTCATGGAAATATTCTTCTGAGCATCTTATATTTTACTCTATAAAGAAGTATCATGTTGACAATTTGGACATTGTTGCTTTCTGGATAAGTTACATTATAAATCATTTATTCTTGAACTTGTTTTATTGAATTCCTATAACATTGTCCTAATCCTCATGTTTATATTCTGTTAAAAGTCATCTGTGGCCTGTAGTGCATAGATGGACTTGGTATGATTATGACGAGGATCATTCTAAGATAATAATCATGACCGTAATGTTACAAATGATGTGGTAAAAGTCCTCATTGGCCCGTTGTGCATTGATGGACAGTTGTTGGCATGATCATGATCATTAATGAATACACGAATATCATTGGCCCGTAGTGCATGGATAATTTGTGGTCGTGATACTAAAGATTATCCTTGGCCGTAGTGTAGGGGTGATTCAATGATGTGGATTAGTTATTAAGCTGAGTCTCAGCGATAAAAGTGATGAAAAACCTTTTAAATCATAGAAGATAGTAGATTTTATTCTCTACTTGACTCTTCTAATGGATTACTTATTCCGCTGTAGTTAAACTTGTTGTTTATTATATTCTATCAGTTTAACATTGTTGAGGGCTAATGATAATTTATTCTGCATTATCTTGGTCATAATATTTCATACTGGGCTAGTTGAGCTCACCCTTTTACTTTCATTGTTCTCTTTAGGAAATGAGAACATAGCCGGGACTAGTCGGGGAACGGAGTGACAGTCCAGATGATAGTATTAGTAGTCCTCACTATTCTATAAAATAGTGTGATAATAAATGTAATGAAGACTCCTTTGGGTGTGGATATTGTCTAGATGACAATATTTATATTAAAACTCACAACACATGTTTTGTTGTATTTTACACGACTATTTTATAATTAAGTTTTTAATTGTATTTTGTACCATGTATTTGGCGACTCAAGATGGGTGATGTATACATATTTTGGGAGCGTCACATACTAGCTTAGCCATTTTGTCATGTACAACATATATTATATATATCAAACAGTATTATATATGATAGGGAAATATATTTTGATTCACTTCCCTTTTAGTTGTGCCTTGATACTTGCTTGATATTTGCCTGTTTCTTTAGGGATTGGGATCTTGATGCATTCTCAAATCATCCTCGATGTGTTGACATTAAGACGTCGCAGGATCTTTCAGAATGGATCATTGATCTGTGTGTATCCCTACCATCTTTGGTGTCTTGGGACTGGTTTCTGTATGGAAGTGTAGAGAGGAGTGTGGCTTTTCTCTCTCGAGATCGACAAAGACCACGGATGGTCGCTTGAAGACTCTATTTAAGAGGAGCCTAGTTAATTCCATCTCTTATGGATTGGTGTTGCTCTTTGAGGCACAGCCACAGCTTAGATGGTCGTCGAATCTCCTATTTGTGAGGAGAGGTTAGGTAGTTCCATCCCTTTAGTCTGAAGCCGATAAAATGTGGTGGATTGAAGTTTGATCCCAGTACCGTGTGACAAGTATTTTTGTTCTGGTAGGGGGTTAGACCGAACCATAAATGGCTGCCTACGTACTCCTATTGAAGAGGAGATCAGGTCTGCGTAGTTCGAACCTGGTGTAAGAGGTTCAACGCTGAATGTGAAGGGTGTAAATGGGTGTAGAAGATTTATTGATGAAGAAGGGCGTAAAAGTGTTTTTGTTTATGTAGAGAAGGGTAGAAATGTTTTTGTTATTTTTTTTATTGAGACCGGGCCATATAGCATATGGTTACCTACTTACTCCCTGGTATCAGGGAGATCAGGTCGATGTAGTTTGCCCCTCAAGACGAATTGCAGCCAAAGAGAAGTCTGAATCCCATGTGCAGACTATACTAAGGGGAAAAGAAAGTTTGATCCCATGCTTGGGATAAACTGCAGGTATAAAAAAGTTTGATCCCGTCTTCAGGACAAATGGCAAGCATAGAAAAGTTTAATCCCGTCTTCAAGATAAATTGCAGGTGTGAGAGGTTCAATCCCTGGGGGGATAACCAAAATTGTATGAAAAGTTTGAAATGAGGTGAAACCAGGCTGCTGGTTTGAAGTGTATATTTCCCTGAGGGGCAGAAGAGTATGTAAAAAGGGTTAGAAAATCGGAATGACTGATGATCAGATGATCCAAAGCCAGGATGTTTGATTGATGGTCACCTCAGATATAGTACCGTTTCATGGTGTCTGAGTTGATAAGCTGTGGAAATTCATCGCCGTCCATTTCCTATAAGCTGAGAGCGCCTCCTGTCAATACCTCCTTGACAACAAACGGGCCTTCCCAGTTAGGAGCGAATTTTCCCTTAGATTGATCTTGGTTGTCAATGATCTTCTTCAAAACCAAGTCACGTTGTTTAAACTGCCATAGCCGGAATTTCCTGTTGTAGGATCTTGCGATCCTTTGCTGATATAACTGACCATGGAAAATAGCCGCGGTTCGCCTTTCGTCTATTAGAGACAATTGGTGATACCTGTCTTGTACCCATTGGTCTTCATCTAGCTGAGCGTCTATCAATACTCTGAGGGATTCCATTTCCACCTTTATGGGGAGCACTGCTTCCATCCTATAGGCTAATGAGTAGGGGGTTGCCACAGTAGAAGTACCCATTGAAGTTCTGTAGGCTAATAAAGTCAGAGGCAAGAGGTCAGGCCATCCTTTGTTATTGGTTGACATTTTTTGCATGATCTTCTTGATGTTTTTATTAACTGCTTCAACAACACCATTTATCTTTGGACGGTAGATGACATATTTAAGGTGTTTGACGTGGAATTTATTGCATAACTCCTCTATCATTTTGTTGTTGAGGTTCTTAGCATTGTTGACATAATTACCTCTGGTTGTCCATATCGACAAATGATATTATTTCTGATGAAAGAAATGATAACTTCTTTGGTAACCCTGGGGAAGGAGGCTGCTTCTACCCACTTGGTGAAGTAGTCGATCATTATAAAGATAAACCGATGACCATTACTGGCTTTAGGCTCGATGGGCCCGATCACGTCCTTTCCCCACATTGAGAAGGGCCAAGGTGAACTCATGTCGTGGAGTTCCCTTGGAGGGGCGTGGATAGCATTTCCATGAATTTGGCATTGATAGCACCTCTTGACGTGATCATTACAGTCAGCTTTGAGCGTAAGCCAATAATGCCTTGTTCTGAGGATTTTCTTAACAAGTAGGGGGTCACTCATGTGTGGGCCACATACTCCACCATGGATCTCATTCATGAGCCTCTGAGCTTGGTCTTTGTCCAGACATCTGAGGAGACCTAATCTTGCATCTCTTTTATAGTGTGCATCTCCGCTCAAGTAGAATCTCATAGCCATTCGATGGATTCACCTCTTTTCAGTTGGGCTCATCTCAGCGGGTGTAGATCCATCTCGCAGATACTCCTTGATATATTGATACCAACGGTTGTGGATGGGAGGTAGCTCATCCGATACTTCTCCAACATAGTTCCCATAGGCTGGGGCCTTTTATAGGGCAAATGTGATGCTTAGCATGTTTTTCTTGTCAGGTATGTGACTTAAGGAGGCCAATGTTGCTAGTGCATCCGCAAAATCATTCCTATTATGAGGAATGTGTGAAAAGGAGATTTCTTCGAACTCCAAAGCCATCTGTAAAACTTGCCGATGGTAAGGCAACAAATGTAGTTCTTTGGTTTGATAAATTCCCGTGGATGGTTTGATTACCAACTCGGAATCCCCAAAAATAGTTAACCACCCGATGTCCATTGAACGGGCAAGTTTTAGCCCCATGATACAGCCTTCATACTTAGTTGTGTTGTTGGTGCTGACAAACTACAATTTGATGGCGACGAGATACTGCTCCCCCATACCTGTAAGACCCCAAATTTTATGAAATAAAAGTCTATTTTAATTTATGATTGTTGCAAAATGTTAAATTGATAACTGGTCAAATGAACAATTAATCATATAAATGAGTAATTAAAAGATGAGATATTAAAATTGTGGGCCATGGGGGAGGTGGCTAACATGTGGGAAGGTTTTAATTGACCATAACTATCACCAATTAGAAAAAAGGAACTTCTGCACATCATTTTTGGATTTGTGGAAATTAATGGAGGAAAGAGAGAGAAGGAAGAAGGATACTCTTACTCATTTTCCACCCACTAAAGTTATCAGACAAAATTATAGAAAGCGAGAGAGAGGGAAGAGAAAGAAAAGAGAGAGAGAAAAGAAGAAGATTAAGATGAAGAAGATGAACCAAGATGAGGAAAACTTATATAAGCATGAAGGATGAAGCAAACTATGAAGTAATGAAGGAAGAATAAGAACTCAAAAGGTAAAATCAAAACTTTTCGTCTTTTTAATTTTCCTTAGAGTTTGATTTGTTGAAGGTTGGTTTATAGGGGATCATAATGGATCCAAAGTAATAAGGAAGTATATAATAACGATTTATGTTTAATCTAGGTCATAATAAAATTTAAGATCAAAAGATTAGGCATATGTTTGTGGATGAACAAAAGTTATGTGGAGGACTTAAATCAAACTTGTAAAAGTGTTGATGGTTGATCTATGTCTAAAATCTAAGGAGGAGGATCTATAGATTAAGAAGTTACAAAAATATTCTAATTTGAAAGAACTAAAAATGATTTAAATTGAAGTTGTGACGAAAGTTTTCGTAAAACATGTTAAACGATGAAAAACTTAGTCTTGGGAGACTTTGGATCCAAATTTCAAAATAATTAATGAATCTAAAAAATTATGAAATCATGGGGGTTTTGTAGAGCATGTTACAAGCTTTCCATAGTCTCGAAAACGGACTAATTCCGACTTAAAATGAAGAAGTTATGAACATTTTAATTATGTGTGTCAAATGTTGCAAACTCTGGAAAATTGGAGTTAAGTGCCAATGGTCGAACACCTAGGCGCTAGACTCAATGCTTAAACTCTGTTCTTGGGCGCCTAGGCGCTTGCCCAAGGCCAAATTTGGGCGCCTAGGCGCTGGTCAAGTGTTAAGCCAAAATCTGTCTGGACATCCTTTAGTAAATTGGGCATCACGTTTTCATACGAACTCCGATTGAGGTGATTCAGGATGATTCGAAAAGCTAACTAGTAGACCTAAAACTTTCATTCTTTATGTTTTGAGATTTGAGGTTGGTATCAAGGCCTACAATAGCTATTTTAGGGACTGATGTGCATTCAGAGGCAATCGGAGGACGTCGGGCATGCACGTATGCAACGTGTAATGTTTTTGACGATAAAGGATGTTGTTCTAAGTTGTAAGACATGAACATTATTAAATATAATGATATTATGCGATAAATAAAGATAAATTAAATGAATAATGAATTATTATTTGGTGTATATGTTATTTGAGATAATTATGATTTGATGTTGATCCTTACTTTTAATAGAATTGAAATTGTTTATAAGTAAGGTATTGATTTGATTCTTACGTAATAAGTCACTCGATATTTATTTCAATAATTACCACAGTAATTATTACACAGTGACTCATATTATTTTATATGATATAATTAAACAAGTTGGCAGTATTGAGAGTCTATGTTAATAATTGTGAATAATGGTTCAAAGATTGAAAAGGGTGTTGATTAAAGATAAGTATGATATACAGATGTTTGTTCAATTATTTTCTTTTTACAAAAGTAAGTTTGACAGGACTTGCCGAAACTCTACTTTTTTCGAAAGTAGTATGGACCACAACTCTATTATTGAACAAATTTTGTTAAAACGTGTACAAGTTGATTTAATTTTCTCTACGGGACCATAAATTCCACTACCATTATTATATAACTCATTTGGTTATTTTGTCAAAGCGGTGTGCTAGTTGTTTACTCAATTTTTAGTATAAATAGGTTGCTCGGTTGAGTAACTAAACACACACGATCACTACACTAAAAATATAGAATTCTTTTACTTCAATATTGTGAGTATAATATTGTGAGTATTTCTATTAAGTGTAATATTACTCCAAGTATAGATAAGGAATGCAAGCATTGTTTAAGATGATCAATTTCACAGAAAGTAGAATCAAGTCACATACTAAGGTAAGAGATATCATTATTGTGGTAAGGGGAATTATTTTTATGGTAAAGTGATATTATTTTCTTTCATACTCCATATTATGGTAAGATGTTATTATTCATTTCTTCAGTTTATCATTAAATGATGAAAGGTCCTGAAAGGATTAGAATATCCTTAATAGTTTGTGCTTCATCTATTATTATGTTATCAATTTGGACTCTGGATAATTAAGTTGAAAATCACTAAGATCTATGTTATCTTATTATTATTATGATTTATGTTTATTCATTATATATATATCATTGTCATCATTCTCAAGCTTATATTGTGTTGAAAGTCATATATGGCCAGTAGTGCATAGATGGACTTGGTATGATTATGACCGGAGATTATTCGGTATGATCATGACCGTAATGTTACAAACGATGTGGTAAAAGTAATCTTTGGCCCGTATTGCATAGATGGACTTGGTATGATTATGACCGGGGATTATTTGGTATAATCATGACCGTAATTAAAAACACAAATATCATTGGCCCGTAGTGCATGGATAATTCATGGTCGTGATACTATTAAGCTGTCTCAGCATTATTGGTTTTACAGTTGTATATCTTTGGCCTGTAGTGCAAAGATGGACTGTTGGTTATTGGTTTTATAGTTGTATATCTTTGGCCTATAGTGCAAAGATGGACTGTTGGTTATTGGTTTTACAGTTGTATATCTTTGGCATGTAGTGCAAAGTTGGATTGTTGATTTACTTGATTATAAATATTAATTGTTATTTAATTATAATCTGTTGTGGTTCAAGTGAAGACAAGTGACGAGAGTTCTCTTTGTCTTAGGTATAACCAAGAACTGTTGATGAGTATTACAGGAATGAAATATTAATGATGGACTTTTAATCTAGAGGAGATAGTAGACATTATGTTCTACTTGACTCTTCTAATGGATTGTTGATTCCGCTGCTATATTGGTTGAAAACTTTTATCTTTTACCATATGTTCTAAATATCTGAATTATTATTGATGAAGGCTATTGATAATTTAATTATCTTAAGTCATGATATTCTTTACTGGGCTATTTGTTCTCACCCTTTTACTTCACCACCCCTTTCAGGTAATAAAATGGTATCTAGGACTAGCAGGGAGAACATGAGTATAAGTGGTGTTTCAAATTAGTCACAAGCCTAATTCAAATTATGAAACGGTGTGGCATAATAATTGTACTGAGAACTTAAAATGTGTGTGACATGTTCTATACATCATTTAATATTTAATTTTGGTGAACAACAATAGGGTGAGGCGAATCAAAATTTGGAAGCGTCAAAGGTGCACTCCATTATAATGAGGAGAACATAAATCTTCTCGTGTCCCTTCGGGGACTTGATATATTTGTTGTTGTATTTATATGGCATTGTAATAATTTAAATATGAATATTGTCGTATTATATACGTAACAATATTTGTATTGAAACTCACAGTATATGAGTCGTCGTATTTTGCACGACAATTGTATAAATGGAGTTGTCAGTAGTGTATGTTTCTGACGACCCAAGATGGTAGGCGCATACCTACTTTGGGGGCATCACAATACCGGATACTAGAACTGCTCTAGCTCTAGAGCCTTCTATGTTAACAGCTCCATCAAAATACATTTTCCACGTACGACATTCATCGTAGTGATGGTGTTACTGAATTGTCATGACCCCTTCATCGGGGAAATATGTTTCCAAGGGTTTGTAATCCCCTGCGGGTGCGGCGACCAGTTAATCCGCAATTCCTTGACCTTTGATAGACTTTTGCGTCACGTAGACGATGTCAAATTGTTGTAGGATCAACTACCATTTGGACAGCCGACAATTCAGTATGTGTTTACTGAACACGTACTTGAGAGGATCCACGCGGGATATCAGATGGGTTGTGTGACCATGGAGGTAATGTTGTAACCTCATGGAAGCCCATGCTAAAGCACAACAAATCTTCTCAATCAGAGTGTACTTGTGTTCACTGCTGCTGAATCTTTTGCTGAGGTAATAGATAGCTCGTTCTTGGCCTCTATTGTCTTTTTGCCCCAGCATGCAGCCCATAGCATTGTCATTAATGGACAGGTACATGAACAGGGGAACATCATCCCTGGAAGGTACCAAAACAGGAGCGTTAACTAGCTGCTATTTGATTGTAAGGAAGGCTTTCTGACACTCATCATTCCATTTCATGGAGGAGTTCTTCCTTAAAAATTTGAAGATGGGCTCACAGGTTGCTATGAGTTGAGAGATAAACCTGCTAATGAAATTGATTCTTCCCAAAAATCCCCATATTTCCTTCTCTGTTTGAGGAATGGATATTTCCTTGATGGCCTGGATTTTGGTAGGATCCAGCTCAATCCCTTTGTGGCTGACTAGGAAACCTAGCAACTTGCCTGATTTAATGCCAAAGGCGCACTTGGCTAGATGGTTTAAGTGGTCTTCCTCCCTTCGGGACTTGACAATGATGTCATCCACGTAGATCTCTTTCTCTTTGTTCATTAAATCGTGGAAAAAAGCCATCATAGCTCATTGATAGGTTGCTCCGGCATTAATGAGGCCAAATGACAACCGTCTATAGCAGAAGGTTCCCCAAGGCGTGATGAAAGCAGTTTTCTCACGGTCTTCCTCAGTGACCATAATCTGATGATACCCCGTGAAGCAATCCGTAAATGAGTACATGCCATATTGAGCAGTATTGTCAATAAGAATGTGGATAAAGGGCACTGGAAAGCTATCTTTAAGGCAAGCTTTGTTCAAATCCCGGTAATCCACGCAAACTCGCACCTTTCCTCCTGGTTTAGGCATGGGAACTATGTTGGATATCTATTCCGGATATGTAGAAACCATGATAATGCCAGCTTGAAATTGTTTCACAATTTCTTCTTTCACTTTTAAACTCCACTCAGGTTTTAATCGCCTGAGCTTCTGCCTGACTGGCCTGAATCCCTCTTTAATGGGAAGGCAATGAAGGACAATGTCAGTGGACAAACCCACCATGTCTTCATGAGACCATGCAAACACATCCTGGAATTGAGTTAGTAGAGCAACCATGTCATTCCGTTGGTTTAGGGTGAGGTCTGAACCAATCTGGATTAACTTAAAAGGCTTTCTAAGGTTCTGAGATTGAAAGAAATGGTTTGATCAAGATTAGGTTTAGGTTTTCTTCAACCCATTCTTTGATCTCTTGAGGTATCTCAATGTCCTCTTAGATTTCCATCAAGTCTGAGTCCAACTTTTCATCAAAGTTACAGTCCTTGTGGAGAAAAGGCACCTCATCAGCAAGTACAGGCACATCTAAATTCATAGTCCTGAAACAAAATATGCTTTCACTTAATATATGAAATTGTTTAATCATACAAAAGTGTTAGCATGTACTAATAAAATAACTACTAATATTATATAGAAGAGTAAGCAATTAAAGTTATCTACAGGGCAGAGGGATTTCAGCCCATTTTACCCTCGTCGACCAATGCATGGAGTGCTGCTCCAATTGTCGAGGGTAAAGTCCTGATGGACTGTAGTGATGGAGGGCCTGTCATCGTCCTCCTTTTCCCGAATGATGACCATAACATCTGGGCAATCATCGTCTGGGGTGTATTTGTTTGTATGCTCATCATCACATTCACTACATTGCGATCAGCATCATTAAAAATACATTGTCATGTTTCAAGTGTCTACTAATCTTTATCATGTCCATTCCATTGCATTGCATGAACATGATAAAGAGGGGCATCTGTAGATACTCGCAAGTTTCTTTTACTGTTACTAACTATGCAGGAGGGCAAAAGCATCTTTTTCATACTCCAGAGGTAATCCATGATGACCACAACATCAATTCCAACCTCAGAGATAACCCTGAGTACATTCAGAGTCAACAACATGACAATCTCAGAGATAACCCTAGGAAAAACACGCTACAACTGTGCGAAAACCGGAGATAACCCCGAGAGGGGCAAAATGGTTATTTTTCCAACTCAACTTCACTTCAAACCAAATACACTCATTTCAACTCATATTGCTTCAAAAGAAGTCTCACAAGAACCATATCTCAACTTTCGAACACAAACTACGCAAAATAGCTCAACGGACTGCCTGACAGAGACCCAAAAATGCTATTTCGATCATGGACCCATCTTCCTGGAATCAAAAAGGGCAAATCCCATGTCATTGCGTAACTCTCAACACAAGCGGACTGAAGAAGGTCGTATATACCTCATTCAAATACTCGGATTGAAGTTCTGCAAGTTCGAGCGGATATTATAGTGCACGAGTGCACGTACTTTGAGATGACGGGAGCGGCGGAACCCCGGGCAACTCAGATAGCCGCAGGTACACCTGCGGCCATCAGTTCTATATATATGGGGCTTGGGCTAGCCATTTTGTGGGAGAGAGAGGCGAGGAAGCCCTGTCCAATTTGCTTTGTACACAACCATATTGAGTATTCCCTCATTTTAAACATCTGTTAGCTCACATATAGTTATATTTTTATCCGATGGGAGCTGAGTGTTTATCCATATAGAGTCATAGAAGTCTACATTGGCAACCTACTGTAAGCCTTCTCACATTCTATAAAGCCTTCCTTTTCATCTTTGCACACTTTGTTATACACATTGAGAGTTGTGTTGTGTGCGTATGCCCAGACTTCGGTCCGTGGTTTTCATTTTCGTTTGTATATATATACATATATATATATGTATATATTTTATATATGGAATAACATTATTGAGTTATGCCTCGATTGAGACTAGACTTATGTCTGGAGAGTTTATTTGCTTATATATATATATATATTTGCCGCTTTTATATATTTACTTTTCCGATCCCCTATGGAGTTACTTCGTGGTGGTTGATCAAGTCTGTATATATATATTTACTGACTTTTATATATATAGCGCTATCGCTTTCCATACAAATTGCGGTATCATGTGAGCTCAGGAATCATGTGATGACATGATTGAGTTCATGAATCTAGATTGATTCTATGGTGGACCTTTTTTCATTGCGGCATACTTTGTACATTATTTTACAATTGTCTCGAATTTCCTTGGATCATTGTCATATGCCCATGAGGAGTTCGAAGATCGCTCAGTATATTATTTTCTTGAAAATGCTTTGCATCTTGAAAATAAAAACAAACAAGCCGAACATATAATAATAAAATGGAAGTATCAAAGGCCTCAATTACTATTGAGCACAGGGTTTGAAAAACCTCTTTTTATAAAACTTCATTGATATATCCTGTTTAAAACTAATTTTTTCATAAATTCAAACCCTATGTATATAGGTGCGAACGAGGTGTAGCAATACTCCAAATAATTGTACATTGATCCACACACACACATACACACACATATTCATATAACAGTTTCTTTGAAAAGTGGTGGTCACCGTGGCAACACGGATGTCGGGGGGTGCCTAACACCTTCCCTCCGCATAATCAAGCCCCCGAACCCAAATGAATCTCGGATTCACAGACCCGATTTAAGCGATTGCCACATCCTTTGGGTCAATGTGCAAACCTTTTTTTCGGTTCATATTTGGTGCAACCGATTAAATACACCAATGGCGACTCTTAAAGTCAAATTGTCGACATTATACATGTCAGACCTTTTTCACTTGTTTTTTCAAACAAATCTCATATTAACATGAGAATACCAAAGAACAAGTAACGAAAAGGGACACTAAAAAAAATCCTGACGTCGATAGGTGGAGACTCTACTGGGGACTCCAGTAAGAGGGCTTAAGCCGCTATTACAAGCTTTTCAAAACTGTTATATGCTTGTGTGTGAATGTTGCATTTGCATTTATGATGAATGTGTATGAATGCATTTTACTTATTGCACTATACTATATCTATCTGTGATATTAGTGCTTCGCACATATCATCATTTTCATAAACGATGAGACACATTGTATGTGAATGTATGTTGTGTGGTTCCTCCACTAAGAGGCTATCCTGTCGGTGTTTGATTACTGGACTCATAGGAAGAATATTTCCAATGGGGCTCAGGAAAGGCACCACCCAGACGCTCTAGTTGAAAGACCGGATTAACTTCCTGTCATGTAGATTGCGATGATCTGGGAAGCTTCATGCCAAAAAGCCGCGAGAGAAAACCTAGGATAGGCCAGCCTCTGATAAACCAAACGCGAAGGGAAGTCTCTTCATACTTTCCCATTTAAATTACTTGTAATTTCAATTACTTGTCAATCTCAATGTAATTGAAAATATGAAGGAATATGTGTACATGCATATTAAAACCTGACATGCTATCATGTATTACAAATAGCTAACATCTGTTTTGCAAGATAAAATTCCTAAAACGGATACATCACATATCATGTAACACTTATACATTCCGTAAGACTAAACTATGTAAGTTTTTTTGTAAGGAAACAATTGATCCAGTTTCCCGTTCAAAGTCCAAAAGGGCATTAAGCCCACAGTCAAACATGGATAAAAGTGCCCAACTTGATCCAACTTATGTCTCTCGCGAAGAGATCAAAAAATTAAGCTATCAAATGATAGAGTTGGTTGTTATGCTCAAGAAACTACACCAATCTATTCAGGGTCCACAAATACCCATCCACACAGAATCCTCTGCACATGGAGGAATCCAGCGCCAAACAATGCCAACTCAACCAGAGTCATCCACTCCAGGGAGGCAGTCGGGGTATTGGTAAAAAAATGGAAACCCAGATACCTAAACTTCATTCCAATAAAGAAATCACAAATCTCAGGGATGATCGAGAAACTGGGGATATAAGAAAGAAAGTCCAACAAATGGAGGAGACCATCCGGTCAATCAAAGGGCCTGGAAATTATGGGAGTGTCACCTACTCAGATCTTTGCATATTCCCAGGGGCTCGCTATCCTGCAAAATTCAAAGTCCCAGAGTTTGAAAAGTAAAATGGGGAAGGCGATCCCTATACGCACCTGAAAGTGTACATTGGCGAACTAGGATCTTATGCTGAAGATGAAAGCCTCAGAATGCAGCTTTTCCAAAAGAGTCTCACTGGAGAGGCTAAAGCCTGGTATGCCAGGCTTGACAATGCCAAAATTCACAACCGAGAAGAATTGGCCCATGCCTTTCTAAATCAGTACAGTTTTTAGTCACAAATGGCACCGGATCGATACCAAGTGACTAAAGTTAAAAAGCAGAGTACTGAATCTTTCCGAGAATATGCCCAAAGGTGGAGACATCTAGCAGTGCAAGTCATTCCATCAATGACAGAAGCTGAGATGGTAATGACGTTTATTGATATCCAAGAGGCTCCGTACTACGAGAGGATCCTAGCAGGCATAGGAAAGCCAATTCTCGAAAATGATCAAACACGGCGAAATGGTAGAGATGGGCCTGAAGGCAGGCGAGATTAAAGACATCACTACCTTGGAAGCAGTTGCCAAGCATATACAGACTGGCAAGTATGCGAGAGATCCCAAGGGTGTACTTGATAAAGGCAATGAAGATGTATCCCTTGTTGTACATGGGCAAGTTAGGAGACCAACCTATAGTCCCCCCATTTGTAAAATACAAGACAATCGTCCATCTCAACAATAGGATGCGTTCAACCAATACCCAGATAGGAAAAGAAAATTTGAAAGAACAGAAAATCGGGTGTTCATTCCACTAGGCGATTCCCTGGAACGTGTATTGGCGATATTAATGGATCACAATAAAATTACCGAACTGGCTCCACCTCTAGAACCAGGGAGCAAAAGATATAATATAAGCCAAAGATGTGCTTACCACTCAGGGTCTCCAGGACACTATACGGAAGATTGTTGGTCCTTAAAGCATAAAATTCAAAATTTGATCAAAAGTGGCAGTATTGAGGTGCAACAACCTGATCAACAAAATGTCAACACCAACCTTCCGTTACAGCCTGATACGGAAGAAGTAAACATGATCAGGTCAGGAAGCGCTGAAATATATCCAATTCGTAAGTGCATACGAAGGATAGAGGACTACTCCCAAAGCCACAGAACAAATGTCCTAAAGTGGGAAAAGTCGGAGGAAGGTATCATGGTAATGCAAAAATTAGAGACGATCCAGAATCAAGCAAATCTGCTAGCTAAGCTGATAGTGCGCCAACATCAGGATACGAGGCATTTCTAAGCTCAACTATCAGAAGGCCAAGAAAAGGGGGATGATAAAATTGCTAGCAGACTTCGCCAACAGAAAAATTGGTCGGGGGAATTCGAATTCTCAAAGAAGAAAGATCAAACAACCTCTACAAGAGCCCGAAAATTCACCCCTCTAAGCAAATCCAATGAAGAAATGTTATACTCTTTGATAAGCGAAGGAAGGATTACTGAGTTGCTGCCTCCTATAAATCCCAAGATAAAGAGTTATGATTCCACCAAGATATGTCTCTACCATTCTAACTCACTTGGACATACTACTGAGGAAAGCTGGTCTTTGCGACATAAAATCCAGGATCTAATTGAAAGTGGAGAGCTGGAGATAGAATTTTCCATGACCAAAAAAAGCAAGAAGGCAATAAAAGCTTAAGATGTCCACTCGAGACAAGTATTGCAAATGAGGTGATGGCTTTGAGCGATAATCCTGGCAGAACCCAAGATGAAATGATCCTAATGCAGAAAATGACAGAGGAGACAAGGGAATCCCCAAAGGAGATTCCTCCGCCAACCTCCAACATCTTATGATCCAAAGATGACAACCACAGTCCAGATCTTATAACCTTGGATGATGCGGAGGAAATACTGATCCTTTCCAAGGAAGAAAAAGCAAAAAAGAAAAGTTCCTTGCAAAAATAAAAAAGATTCGAGGGAGATTTCATGATCGAATCCTCTCAAGCCCAGGAAAAGTATGAAGGAACAGATGAAGAAAAAAGGTAGCGAGGTTGTTGGGAAACCAACCCATCAAAGAATCAAGATTTCATACCTTTTTTGCGATGGGTCCAAATTTTAAGTATCCACGAGGAATGTCTTGAACCAGAAGCGATCAAGTTATGGCCATAAGTGAAGACATTCAAAACCAAGAAGTAACCTACGTCATGAGCCTTCAAGGCAACACAACCTCGATAATTTGGACTATCGGGGCCTCAAATAGCCAAAAAGATGTAGATCTAGGGGATAAAGTTGCGAGTTCCAGCAGATGTTGGGACGATATCACTTCCTTTGCAGTATGCTTTTTATTTTCCATGCATGTATAGAAAAAAGAAAAAAAACAACAAAAAAAAAGAAAAAAACAAGACAAAAAGAAAAAAAACAAAAAAAAAAGGAAAAGAAAAAGAAAAAGAAAAAAAGAAAAAAAATCAAAAAATCAAAAATCAAGTCATTCAGGTTTCAGCTCATCAAGCCTGAACTACGAAAGACCTAATCTCCCCTCTTCAATGGGAGTACGTAGGCAACCATTTATGGTGCGGTCAAACAGAACAAAAACCTAAAAACAAACACTCCCAAAACAAAACACTTCCCAAACAAACACTCCCAAAACAAACACTTCTTAGACAAACACTTGTCAAAATGTTTATCTTATCAAACCGGAACTACGCAGACCTGATTTCCCTCACATACAGGAGTACGTAGGAAACAATTAGTGGTACGGTCTGATCCTCAAAAGAAGCATCCAAATCCAAAACATCAATCTCAAGTCAACGCCCAAAGACAACCCTCCAAGTCAGCGACCCATGTGGAGAAAACCCAGCAACACTTCAATGTCACTCCATCAAATTTGGCACAAATCCCAGAAAGGAAGAAACAGCGATATTCTAAGACAACTAGTAGCAAGGACCTTCAAAGATTCGACACCCTTAATCACGAGTCTTCATCAAATCAGAAGAAAATTAAGACCAATTACAATAACAAGTCAGGAATAAAGATTGCGGGCATCAAAGCCCAACTCTACTATCTGTTCACCATCTGGTACAGAGGTAAAGGCCTCTTGCGATCTCAGCATCTTATCAGCCCATCTGTCAAACCGACTATCCCAGACAACAAGTAAGGCTGGGGCAATTTTAATATCGACGACAACCCGATATTGCGACCTCTACAATAAGACTTGGGCAATCTCGAAAATAGTGACAACTCAACACTGGGGCATTTATCAACCATCCTAAAGAGGAAAATGCCCCAGTCAACACCATCAGCATGGTCCATCATCATCAAATCTTCCCTCACATCAGCTCACTAGAGATTTGGATATTACTCACTTGCGACTTCATCAACAAAGAGAGTTTTTTGTATGAATCCCCGACATCAGTATGCGAAAGGACTGGGGCATTTTTTTGATTCCAGGAAAGCAAAGGATTTTAAGGCGGGATCCGTCCTCTCATCAAAAGAAGGAAAACTCCTGAAATAAATCATGGCGACATTAGCTTGCACCTACAAATGAAGAGGAAAATTCTCAACAAAGTTCTTAACTTAAGAGCAGAAGCCCAATAACAAAGGGTCTGGCGAATGAAATCTACACCATCAAACATGTTAATTTGCACCAAATCCTCATAAGTTGAGGCCTCTACACTAAAGTTCAAAAGTTCGGCATTAAAAGTACAAATTGCACCCTCAGGGATATCAACGGCATTCAGATCATCAGTTCAGCCGGGTTACGAATCGAATGTTCAAGGAAATGGGGAACAAGCACTCAACAGTGAAAGGAAACTACAAATCACCTCAAAAAGGCTGAGGTGCTACATCAACGTACATCTCTATCCAGCGTAACATCAGGCAGAATCTAGCGAAGCAAACCTTTGAATATTACTTTAGCGAAGGTATCGGGAGATTTGGTATTCAAAACCATTGGTATCAATTCAGTGCAACATCAAGACAGTCCAGCAATGAAAGCTTTGTATACTACCATTTGAGTGGGAACCAAAATAGTTGGGCGATGTCAACTACCAGCAGGGTAGGATCTGTTATCAAACTACCATCAGGGTAGGCACCATTGTAAACTACCAGCGTATGCATCAGCGACATCTCAATTTCTCTTCATCAAACAGGGATTATTGACACCGAAAAAAATCCAAGCCATTGTAGTCAACACTAGTATATGCATCAGCAATCCCTGGTAAAGGTAAAGCGATTTGCGAAAACATTTTAAACATGCATCATAACATTCATTACATTACGATTTGTGATTTGCGATATGCAAAATCTGATGTGTGAGTCTTGAAGGCGGCGATTAATCAAAAAGCGAAATCTGAAGTGCGAAATCTGATGTGCGATTCTTGACTGCGATTTGTGAAAACATTTTAAGCATTCATTATCACATTCACTACAATTCGATCAGCATCATTAAAAATACATTGTCATGTTTCAAGTGTCTACTAATCTTTATCATGTCCATTCCATTGCTTTGCATGAACATGATAAAGAGGGGCATTTGTATACACTCAAAATTTTCTTTTCCTGTTACTAACTATGTAGGAGGGCAAAACGTCTTTTTTATACTCCAGAGGTAATCCTGGAGGACCACAACATCAATTCCAACCTCAGAGATAACCCTGAGTACATTCAGAGTCAACAACATGGCAATCTCAGAGATAACCCTGGGAAAAACCCGCTACAACTGTGCGAAAATCGGAGATAACCCCGGTAAGGGAAAAATAGTCATTTTGCTGACACAACTTCACTTCAAACCAAATACACTCATATCAACTCATATTGCTTCAAAAGAAGTCTCTCAAGAACCATATCTCAGCTTTCGAACGCAAACTACGCAAAATAGCTCAATGGACTGCCTGACGGAGACCTGAAAATGTTATTCCGATCATGGACCCATCTTCCTGGAATCAGGTGTTTTGACTTATATATATATATATATATATATATATATATATATATATATATATATATATATTTACCGCTTTTATATATTTACATTTCCGATCCCCCATGGAGTTGCGTTGTGGTGGTTGATCAAGTCTGTATATATATATTTACAGCTTTTATATATATAACTGCTTACTGCTTTCCATACAAATTGTAGTATCATTTGAGCCTAGGAATCATGTGATCACAGATTCAGTTTAATGAATCTAGATTCGGTTCCCATGATGGACCTTTTTTAGCTGCGAGCAGCTTGTACATTATTTTACAGTGTTTGAATTTCCTTGGATGGCTGTCATGCCCATGAGGTGTTTGGCACTGCTGTATATTATTTTCTTGAAGATGCTTCGCATCTCGCAAATAAAAGCAAACAAGACGAACATATAATAATAAAATGGAAGTAACAAAGTCCTCAATTACTATTGAGCACAGGGTTTGAAAAACCTCTTTTTTATAAAACTTCATTGCTATATCCTGTTTAAAACTGAATTTTTCATAAATTTAAACCCTATGTATATTGGTGCGAACGAGGTGTAGCACTACTTCCAAATAATTGCACATTGATCCACACACACACACATTCATATAACAGTTTCTTTGAAAAGAGGCGGTCACTGTGGCAACACGGATGTCGGGGGGTGCCTAACACCTTCCTTCCGCATAATCAAGTCCCCGAACCTAAATGAATCTCGGTTTCACAGACCCGTTTAGAAGTGCCGCATCACTGGGTCAATGTGCAAACCTTTTTTGGTTGCGTTGGTGCAACCAGTTAAATACACCAACTGGCGACTCATAAAGTAAAATCGTCGACATTATACATGTCGGACCTTTTTCACTTTTTTTTCAAACAAATCTCACATTAACATGAGAATACCAAAGAACAAGTAATGAAAAGGGACACTAAAAAAAATCCCGACGTCGACAGTGTCCATTTTAGGAATATTATCCTGCAAAAACGGGTGTTATTTGATAGCATGTCATATATGTGCAAATATTCTTCATATTTTCCATTACATAAATACGAACATGGAATAAAATTACAAGTAAATGCTTTTACAAGTAATAGAAAAATGGAAAGCATGAAGAGACTTTCCTCTGCATTTGGTTTATCAGAGGCTGACCTATCTTAGGATTACTCTCGCGATTTTTTGGCATGAAGGTTCCTAGATCATCGCAATCTACTTGACGGGAAGTTAATCTAGTCTTTCAATTGGAGCGAATCTGGGTGGTGCCTTTCTTGAGCCTCGTTGGAATTAGTCTCCCTACGAGACCATTAAACAAACACCGACATGATAGCCTCCTGGTGGAGGAACCACACAACATACATTCACATGCAACGTGTCTCACCGTTATAGGAATGATGACATGTACGAAGCACTAATATCGTATGCAGATATAGTGTAAAGCATTAAATTTTTGGCTTGTTTGCTTTTATTTTCGAGATGCGAAGCATCTTCGAGAAAATAATATATAGCAGTGCGAAACTCCTCATGGGCATGAAAGCTATCTAAGGAAATTCAAACACCGTGAATAATTTATAAGCTGCTTACAAGTATATAACAGTTTTGAAAAGTTTGTAGTAGTGGCTTAAGTCCTATTATTGGTGTCCCCAGTAGAGTCGCCACCTGTCGACGTTTGGATTTTTACTGTCCCTTTTCTATTCTTGTCTTTTGGTGTTCTCATGTTAGGTAAGAGTTCTTTGAAAAAACAAGATGTGAAAAGTTCTGTCATTTATATGTCGACGATTGGACTATAAGATTCGCCAGTTGGTATTTTTAAATGGTTGCACCAACTCAACCGAGAAAAGGTTTGTACATTGACCACGTGATGTATCAACATTAAAGCTGATCGTGAAATGAGATTCATTTAAGTGCAGGGACTTGCTTATGCGGAGGGAAGGTGTTAGGCACCCCCGACATCCATGTTACCACGGTGACTGCCACTTTTCAATTAAACTGTTATATAAATGTGTGTGTGTATGTGTGTGTGGGTCAATGTGTAGCTATTTAGAAGTAATGTTATGCCTCGTTCACACCTATATACAAAGTGTTTAAATTTATGTAAAAATTCAGTTTTAACAAGATATAGCAGTGATATTTTGTAAAAGAGGTTTTTCAAACCCTTTGATACTTCCATTTTATTAAGTGTTTGGCTTAATTGCTTTTATTTTCGAGATGCGAAACATCTTCGAGAAAATACTATATATAGCAAAGCCGAACTCCTTATGGGAATGAGAGTCGTTTAAGGAAAATCAGACATCGTGAATAATGTACAAGCTATTTACAGCCGAAAATATCCATCACGGGAACCGAATCTAGATTCAGTGGACTGAATCTATGATCACATGATTCCTAAGCTCACATGATGTCGCAGTTTTTATGAAAAACGGTATGCAATTATATATATAAAAGCTATATATATATATATATATATATATATATATATATATATATATATATATATACGAGACATGATCAACCACCACGAAGCACCTCCATGGGGGATCCAAAATGTAAATAAAGCAATAAATACGATCAACCGCCACTAAGTAAACTCCAGGTGGGACAGAATGTAAATAAAGAAGTAAAAACGATCAACCGCCTATTTAATTAAACTCGAGGCGGGACGGAATGTAAATAAAAGCGGTAAAAGGCCACGAAGTAAACTCTAGGCACGATAGAAATGTTAATATATATATATATATAAGTGGTAAGCGCACATTATGTTTCTCAATCCGGCTCAGGTTTATCATTTAAATGATTTGTAGCTATATATATATATATATATATATATATATATATATATATATATATATATATATATATAAACAAGAAACGCATATAGGATATAAAATCTAGGCTCATCGAACAAAGTTCGACAACAGTTTATATATATAAGTATATATAAGCAATAAACGCTTCAGATATAAAATCCAGGCTCATCAGACATAATCCAACAACAGTTCATATATATAAGTATAAATGTAGGTGAGGTGCAACAGATTTCTTTTGCGATTTACAGGATGAAAGTGGAAGCCAACTTTTGGTGGGAGGTTCACCATGGTGGGGCTAGAACAGATGTGGTAGCGTGGGAAAAGTTCAAGAAGATTTTTCTTTGAGAATTATTTCCCTACAAGCATGTAAGGGAGGACGGAGATTTAGTTCTTAGAACTTAAACTAGGGGACATGACGGTTCCCCAATACGCGACAAGATTCAATGAATTGGTAAAGTTTGCTCCACAACAAGTGGAAACTGAGGAGAGGAAGGCTCGTAGGTTTGAGCAGGACCTAAAACCCTGGCTCTATCGTAGGATTTTGGTGTTTTAAATTATTTCCTACGGGAACATTCTAGAGAAGGTAATTATAGCAGATGGTGGCAGTGAGATGTTAACTCAATATCACAAAGAGAGAAAGAATAAGAGCAAAGGAGAGGGACGAACCAAGGTAGAGAATGTCAGTGGCAATATGCCAAACAGAAAGAATTTTAACTCCAGGAATATTGGAGTGGGACAAGGGGATCCTAAGTGTAAGATCGAAGTGTGTTAGACATGTGGAAAGACTCATCTAGGAGTCTGTCTGAAAGGGATTATAAGTATCTTTAAACATTACAGTAGAGAATGGGGAAATAACTTTCGTTAATTATATTCGTGGAAATGGCTTCATGAATAAGGAATGTAAGCAAGTATCGGCAGATAAGTACCGATAAAGTTGAGAGAATTTGAAGTAATTCTTGGTACGAATGAGTTGAGTAACTATAGAACTTTAATAAATTGTTAGAATAAAAGTATGGATCTTCGGTTTTCTATGTAACCCAAGGTAGTATTTTATGGTAATAAAATACCGCGACGCTCTTGTTGTCTAACGGTGACGCAAGTTAGGAGGATGTTAAGGAAGAGGATGAATCGTTACGGTTGCGTATCGACCATCGTAATAGGAGTAAGTTAGCGGTTAAGAATGAATACCCATGGCCCAGGATCAATGATCTATTTGATCAGTTAAAGAGGGCAAAGAATTTTTTTAAGATAGATTTACGTACGAGGTATAGTCGGTTGAAAGTAAGGAAGAAGGAGGAGGTACCTAAGATGACATTCAGAACCCATTATAGTTATGACAAGTTTCTGGTTATGTCAATTGGGTGCACTAATGTACAGAAGCTAGATTTCTTCGTAAGAGGCGTTGAGTAAGTCGGGGGTAAATTGATAGGTACCCTTATGAGGTGCTATGATTAAAAGTACCATTAGTGTCACAGGTTGGTATTGTCGAAATAGGAAGTGGGAAAAATAGTTTTTATGAACTAAAAAGGGAAGTTAAGTGAGGTACCTGTATTGTCTCTATCGGATGGTATGGGGAATTTTGTAGTGTATATCAATGTTTCGCATAGATGACGAGATTGCGTGCTTATATAGCATGGAAAAGTCATTAGGTATGCATCACACCAGTTAATGGATTATGAGAAGGTCTATCCTACTTATGATCTATAATTGGCAGTTGTAGTTTTTGAATTAAGAATTTGAAGATAGTATTTATACGGTAAGAAGTGTGAGATATACACGGACTCTAAGAGTTTGAAATATATCTCCGCACAGAAGGAGTTGAATATGAGGTAGAGAAGGTAATTAGAATGAATAAGAGATTTTGACGTTGATATGTTATATCAATCAGGGAAAGTTAACGTAGAAGTCGACGTGTTAAGTGGGAAGGGTAGGGAAAAGCTATCGATGTTAACAACTCAGAATGAGTTAATAACGGAAATGGCAAAAACGGAGTTAGAGGTTAAATTGTGGAATGAAGTGGTAGAAAGGTTATTCATGACGTAGACTCAATCCACGATAATGGGACGCGTTAATTAAGTATAACTAGGTAATGAGGAATGCAAGCGAATGAAGAAGATGACGCAGGATGAAGAGAAGATATCGTATAATCTTATTTTGAAAGAGGAATTTGAGTTTCAAATAATTCTAAGTTAAAAGCTAATGAAAGGGTAATAACGTAATGTGTCAATAAGTATTTAACTTCTAACTCAAATTTATTGATAAGAAGTGACAAGTCATGAAGAATAAGATAATACCTTCTGCGAAGGTCAAATGAAAGAACCTCAATGTTATTGAAGCATTGTAGGAACATGAGATTAAAATAAAGGAAAATGTTTCCTCAATGGTGGATGTAGTGTTAGCGAGATTCTGGGGACAGAATCCTTATAAGGGGGGAAGAGTGTAATGCCCCAGAAAATTTGGATTTTTGAGAATTAAATTTTTATTTTTATTATGTGGATTAAATGAATTTAATTATTTATTTATGGTAGTAAGCTAACTGAAGGTCATTCTATGACCTAGACATAGCGGAATAACGTAGTATTTTGACTACGTGGTAGAATTAAAGTGTTTGAATTTCCAAGACGAAAATAAAAGCTTTCCGACAAATTTTTCGAAAAACACTATTCACGCATTTCTGCTCGGGAATTATTTTTGAATTTCTGAGAAATACGTAATGATAGAATATTGAGGTGAGATAGAATATCCAATAATATTTCAGTTATGGCAAACACAGTTTTTGGCCTGTGGACTTAAAACCTAACAATTAGGGAAAGTGAGTTTCGAGAAGAAAATGTAATACGTATATATAATGAATTAAAGCATTGATCGTATACTACGTAGGTATTATACGAGGTAATGAATACGAGTATAATACGAGGTGTTATACGAGTATGAATTAATGATGGTATGTCGTATGTGAATAAGTATACGAAGTGGAATACAATATTAATTTGTAAATTATACGTTATAATGCTTTAAGCCAAATGTAATGGACTTGTAGGATTGAGTAAGAAATTGTAATGTCCAATTGGGATAATAATAAAGCCTAATACGAATTAATGTTAAAGCCCAAATATTTGTAATGTTAAGTCTAATGTGAATTAATGAACAAGCCCAAGTGTTTGTTTAATTACAAGCCCAATGTATAAGATAAGTTAATTAAGCTAATTGAATGAAAAGCCCAAGATAAGATCCAATGGGTAAAGCTTGATCCGTGGGGCAACCCATGGGTGAATTAGTGATCAAGAATTTTGTGTGATGAGCAAGTAGACTTAAGTGTTAAGCAAAGGATAAGTTAAGTAACTTAAAGGCTAAGTAAAGTGCTACTTCTCATATGTTTACTTTAATAAGATTGTATGATAATAAGAAGCAAGGATGATGGTTAAAAGATTTAAGCTATGGTAAGTCATCCAAAGTGAATTCATAATTAGTTCATACTTTTACAAGTTATAAACTAATGAATAACAAGTAATAACTTATCATATCAATAAGTTAATGAAGTATGTATGTCAAGATGTTAGTATGTTCAATATGGCATGAGAACATTGAGTAAAGGACTTAAATCAATAATAAGTCATAAGTAAATGAAATCATGAAAGTTATAAGTTGATAAGCCATGAACTTATGAAGAATAAATCAAAACCTAATTTGAAAATAAGTTAATGTAATAAGTAGTTTGAAATGTTTATATGATGGTTAGAATCCATTTAGAACAATGATGAAATCGTTAGTAAAGAAGTTATGTAGGAATTCACACGATTGGACGTTAAGCATCGAATTCGTGAAATTCTCGGAATGGAAGTCGTATTTTGTGTTTGAGCTTGGAAAAATTGGTTTTCAATGGAGACAAGTCAAATTTGGCATTATAGAGTTGTGGACTCAAAAATGACCGGATTCTGACTTAGAATGAAGAAACGAGCGTTAAACGTTCACGAACATTTATCGTTTTTGTTAAAAATGAACTAATAGGTGAATTTTGAGCAAACGAAGTCAAATAAAAAAATTCTTTCATGAACGCATTGACTATGTAATTTGTGAGCCGTAGGCTCTTGAACGAGCCAATTCGGACTTATAACGAAGAAGTTATACGTCCGGGAATTTATAAAGTTGAAAATCATCAAAATTTTCTAAGGCATGAGTCATGAACGCATAGCGACTCAGAGCACAAAGGCATGTGCATGCAACATGAGGCCAAGATAAACACACCGTTGATAAGCGGCTCCACAAAGACGGCCATATAAAAAAGGAGACTCATGACTGCAAAGACCTTGAAGTCTGGACCTTACACATTGCTAAGTCACACTGCCGCGTGACACAGAGAAGGAATCTTTGTGGTATAACATGAAGATTAGGGAAAGCCCTGAGAGGAGAGGTTTTGAATTTAAAGGAGAAGTAAGTTAATGATAAGGAAACATATCTATGCTAAACCTAATGTAACATCATTAAAAGATGTTATAAACCTTAAGTATAATACTACAGATTGGATATAAGTCAATTAAATGTGAACGTGAACGGTACAATACATGTACTTAACGATAGAGTTTCGATTAATAAATGTGATAACGTTAGTAAGCAGTGAAGAAGGATGATTAACTAGAAACGATTTGTAGTAATAAAGAAAATACAAGTAAGACATAGAAGAGAAAGAATTTGGTAAGAATGATGTAAGTTATAACGATAAGCCGGAACCAATAATAACAATCTAAGTCAGGATTTAGATTGAGATGAAGGGTAAGATTCATTAGGAACCATGTATGTTCATTCATGACCTAATGTGGTATGTTATGTGGTTATGTATTGTAGAGACTGTAAAGATTGAAAGGAAAAGTTATTTAACTGTAGTAGACGCTGAAGGCAAGTTTTTCTTAAACGCTTGTCTAACCTTCGTGTTAGCCAAGTTTTCTGTGATTCATGTTAGGAGATGCATGAACGATTTTACTAAAAGGGTCAATGCCAGTTTTATCTCGGCTAGACTAATCTTGAAGAGTTGATTGATTTATTTACAAGTCTTTCAATATAGAATTGATAATTTATTTTACGCTTGATTGCTTGAAATGATTCAAGGTAAACCTGAGTATGAATAAACAAATATATTTTTCATCGATTATTCGATGGGCACGCGAGGTTGCCAAAACTTAAACGTATATACTTTTAACAGGATGTAGTGTTGATCAACATAGAGTACTATGGGCTGATCCCCCAGAAGTGCTCGTAAGATATGTTGGACTTACGGACTTAGTGTCTGGTTGTCCTTTTCAAAGAAATTATGAAATGCTCATGGTCTTGAGCCAGAATTGATGTTTTACTGAATATTGTTATTGTAAAATGTTTTGAAGGAAAAGAAATGCTATTTTGAATTATTGATAGTACTTCATTACTATTATCCAGTTATTGAAGATATACGATTCCTATGTTTCAAGCATGTTATTTAAAAGAAAATTGTTGTACTTGCTAAGCTTGTTATGCTCACTCTTGCTTGAACCATATGAATAAACTTAGGCGAGAGCGAGATGAAGGATTCGACAAGGATAAAGAAGAGGCTAAGGCAAACCTGTAGGTTACTTATGTAATAATATAGGTTTGTAATGATAATATTTAATATTATGACAAGAACGAATGTAACGGTTATAAAGAACCTAGGTTAAGTTAGTATTGTTTTGGAATATTGATAAGACATATTCATTCTTTTGAGGCATTTCAATTGAATGTTTGTGTGAACTGTAGCACCGTGTAGCACCATATGTCGGGTTGGAAGAGACCCGAATTTGGGGGCGTTACAGGTTGGTATCAAAGCATTAGATTATAAAACTTAAGGGGGTAAGAACCTTAGGCTAATAACCTTGTTAAGGAACAAAAGTCCGAAGGAAGTAAACTCAAGCTTTACTTCAGTCGAATGAGTCAGTAAGGCATTCAGGAAACTCAGTACCAAAAGATTTAAAAGATGGAAAGTTGCCCTAAATAAATTAAATGTGATTTGTGCTTATACTATTATATGTTATGTACTAATCAACATATGTGTTATTGTAGGATTTCAATTGATAGCTTGATGTATAGAGATATACACATATTGAATGAAGAAATTGTGAACAGAGTAGAGCCTGTACCTATGCCGGTGGCGGAGGTACCATTAGTGATTCTAGAGGAGTCGGAGACAGTGGAGTACTTTTCTGAGGAGGACTACCCCGAGAGAGATATGGATACAACGTCATATCTTAATATGATGGACTATGAGGAGGAGGAGGAAATTGAGGTAACATCAGTTAATACAGTGGTACCTACACTGGAGTCAATACCTCCAGATGTAATGAGAGCATTGTATCTGGCAGTGGTTGACAGGAATGTGCAACTGAGTACAGATGTACAGAATCAGAGTGAAGAGATTAATTATCTCCATGAAGCTAAGGTGTCTACAGAAGAAGATTTTGAGTTAGAACACGATAGACATGTGCTTATGACAGAGCAGGATAGGGACTATAAGAAGGAGGCCGATAAGCTTCGTAAGAAGCTAATTAAGAGAGACCGGAAGATAGCGCGGATGTCTTACATCCATGAGAGTGCTCATAGAGATTTCAAGTTTAAAGTTGCTTGTTATCCCATGGAGTCAGGACAAACTCTACATACTATTAGTCGGGATACTATAGCGATGATTGCGAATGAGAAACACGAGGACGCTGTTATGCATTATTAGAAGGCTAGAGTTATAAATATGTGTGTAGTGACGTAAAACCCTCTTTTGTATAAAAGGGTAGTCTTTTTGTAAATCCTAGCTTTGTGAAGTTCAATTGCGGGATAGAAATGTACTAGCCGTTGGCTATGGAAGTAAAGTGTAAATAGTTTCAAACTATAAAGAAGCATATTAATATAATGAAATTTTTATTTAATATGCTTTGATGTGGTATGAGGTATTAGTATGGAAGGATGACCAAGCAAGTAAATATATAATAATGAAATTCTATTTATTTAATCAGAAAATGCCGCTAAGGAGAAGACAATGTAATCAGGAAGCGGAATCACGTAATGAAAATCAATGGGGTCAAAAAAACCTTATGCAAGAGTTCGTGAATTTATTAACGGCTGCATTTAACTAAACCGGGGGTAGAGTACATGCGGAACCTAGGTTAACTAGAATGACTACCTTTAAAGAATTTAAAAGCATAGGTTCGCCAGAGTCCAATGGAAAGGCAGACCCATTAGAAGCCTAAATATGGGTAATAGAAATAAAGAAGGCGTTTGTTATTACAAAACGTAGGTGAGGCGCAATAGATTTCTTTTGCGATTTACAAGATGAAAGTGGAAGCCAACTTTTGGTGGGAGGTTCACCATGGTGGGGCTAGAACAGATGCGGTAGCGTGGGAAGAGTTCAAGAAGATTTTTCTTCAAGAATTATTTCCCTACAAGCATGTAAGGGAGGATGGAGATTTAGTTCTTAGAACTTAAACTAGGGGATATGACGGTTCCCCAATACGCGGCTAGATTCAATGAATTGGTAAAGTTTGCTCCGCATCAAGTGGACACTGAGGAGAGGAAGGCTCGTAGGTTTGAGAAGGGCCTTAAACCCTGGCTCTATCATAGGATTTTGGTGTTTCAGATTATTTCCTACGGGAACACTCTGGAGAAGGTAATTATAGCAGAGGGTGGCAATGAGATGTTAACTCAATATCATAAAGAGAGAAAGGATAAGAGCAAGGGAGAGGGAGGAACCAAGGTAGAGAATGCTAGTGGCAATATGCCGAACAATAAGAATTTTAACTCCGGGAATACTGGAGTGAGACAAGGGGATCCTAAGTGTAAGATCGAAGTGTGTAAGACATATGGAAAGACTAATCTAGGAGTCTTTCTGAAAAGGATTATAAGTATCTTTAAACATTACAGTAGAGAATGGGGAAATAACTTTCGTTAATTATAATCGTGGAAATGGCTTCATGAATAAGGAATGTAAGCAAGTATCGGTAGATAAGTACCGATAAAGTTGAGAGAATTTGAAGTAATTCTCGGTACGAATGAGTTGAGTAACTATAGAACTTTAATAAATTGTTAGAATAAAAGTATGGATCTTCGGTTTTCTAAGTAACCCAAGGTAGTATTTTATGGTAATAAAATACCGCGGCGCTCTTATTGTCTAACGGTGACGCAAGTTAGGAGGATGTTAAGGAAGAGGATGAATCGTTACGGTTGCGTATCGACCATCGTAATAGGAGTAAATTAGTAGTTAAGAATGAATACCCATGGCCCAGGATCAACGATCTATTTGATCAGTTAAATAGGGCAAATAATTTTTCTAAGATAGATTTACGTACGAGGTATAGTCGGTTGAAAGTAAGGAAGAAGGAGGAGGTACCTAAGATGACATTCAGAACTCATTATAGTTATGACAAGTTTATGGTTATGTCAATTGGGTGGACTAATGTACGGAAGCTAGATTTCTTCGTAAGAGGCGTTGAGTAAGTCGGGGGTAAATTGATAGGTACCCTTATGAGGTGCTATAAATAAAAGTACCATTAGTGTCACAGGTTGGTATTGTCGAAATAGGAAGTGGGAAAAATAGTTTTTAGGAACTAAAAAGGGAAGTTAAGTGAGGTACCTGTATTGTCTCTATCGGATGGTATGGGGAATTTTGTAGTGTATATCAATGTTTCGCATTGATGGCGGGATTGCGTGCTTATGTAGCATGGAAAAGTCATTAGGTATGCATCACACCAGTTAATGGATTATGAGAAGGTCTATCCTACTTATGATCTATAATTGGCAGTTGTAGTTTTTGAATTAAAAATTTGAAGATAGTATTTATACAGTGAGAAGTGTGAGATATACACGGACTCTAATAGTTTGAAATATATCTCCACACAGAAGGAGTTGAATATGAGGTAGAGAAGGTAATTAGAATGAATAAGAGATTTTGACGTTGATATGTTATATCAATCCGGGAAAGTTAACGTCGAAGCCGACGCATTAAGTAGGAAGGGTATGGAAAAGCTATCGATGTTAACAACTCAGAATGAGTTAATAACGGAAAAGGCGAAAATGGAGTTAGAGGTTAAATTGTGGAATGAAGTGGTAGAAAGGTTATTCATGATGTAGACTCAATTCACGATAATGGGACGCATTAATTAAGTATAACTAGGTAATGAGGAATGCAAGCGAATGAAAAAGATGATGCAGGATGAAGAGAAGATCTAGTATAATCTTGTTTTGAAGGAGGAATTTGAGTTTCAAATAATTCTAAGTTAAAAGCTAATGAAAGGGTAATAACGTAATGTTTCAATAAGTATTGAACTTCCAACTCAAATTTATTGATAGGAAGTGACAAGTCATGAAGAATAAGATAATACCTTCAGTGAAGGTCAAATGAAAGAACCTCAATGTTATTGAAGCATTGTAGGAACATGAGATTAAAATAAAGGAAAATGTTTCCTCAATGGTGGATGTAGTGTTAGCGAGATTCTGGGGACAGAATCCTTATAAGGGGGGAAGAGTGTAACGCCCTAGAAAATTTGTATTTTTGAGAATTAAATTTTTATTTTTATTATGTGAATTAAATGAATTTAATTAATTATTTATGCGAGTAAGCTAACTGAAGGTCATTCTATGACCTAGACATAGCGGAATGTCGTAGTATTTTGATTACGTGGTAGAATTAAAGTGTTTGAATTTCCAAGATAAAAATATAAGCTTTCCGAAAAATTTTCTAAAAAACACTATTCACGCATTTCAGCTCGGGAATTATTTTTGAATTTCTGAGAAATATGTAATGATAGAATATAGAGGTGAGCTAGAATATCCAATAATATTTCAGTTATGGAAAACACAATTTTTCGCCTGTGGACTTAAAACCTAACGATTAGGTAAAGTGGGTTTCGAGAAGAAAATGTAATACGTATAATGAATTAAAGCATTGATCGTATAGTACGTAGGTATTATACAAGATAATGAATACAAGTATAATACGAGGTGTTATACGAGTATGAATGAATGATGGTATGTCGTATGTGAATAAGTATACGAAGTGGAATACGAGATTAATCTGTAAATTATACGTTATAAGGCTTTAAGCCAAATGTAATGGACTTGTAGGATTGAGTAAGAAATTGTAAAGTCCAATTGGGATAATAATAAAGCCCAATACGAATTAATGTTAAAGCCCAAATATTTGTAATGTTAAGTCTAATGTTAATTAATAAACAAGCCCAAGTGTTTGTTTAATTACAAGCCCAATGTATAAGATAAGTTAATTAAGCTAATTGAATGAAAAACCCAAGATAAGATCCAATGGGTAAAGCTTGATCCGTGGGGCAACCCATGGGTGAATTAGTGATCAAAACTTTTGTGTGATGAACAAGTAGACTTAAGTGTTAATCAAATGATAAGTTAATTAACTTAAAGGCTAAGTAAAGTGCTTATGTGTGAAGAGCAAGTAAAGTGCTTATGTGTGGTGAACAAGTAAAAGTTGTGATGAGCAAGTAATGGATAAGCTAGGTGACTAACAAGTATACTTAATGGCTAAGTAAGTGTGATGATCAAGTAGACTTAATGGCCAAGTTTACTTAATAGCTAGGAAAAGGAATAGTAAGGAGGTGATTAAGGAGGTGGAGTGGCTTAATGTCCATAATGCCCTAACTTAGGATTTGCCTATAAATAGAGAAGCCTCACTTCATTTGTTGGTTGATAAATTTCTCTCAACTCCTCTCAAGTTAAGCAACTTATTGGTTAGAGAGAATAAGTACTTATAAGTCAAACTTCCATTATGAGATTTTCAAGAAGCAAGAAGGAGATTAAAGCTTAGTCAAGTGATATTCAAGGGTAAGAACGTAAACCATGAATCTCTTTATCTTCCATTGGTAGGAAGATGGGTAGTGATAGAACATGTATGCTAAGGAATGATAGGAATGGGTAATCAAAAAGCTTAAGTTTTAATAAGCCGTTTAAGTCATGAATAAGTAATTCAAACTTAATTAAGTTGTGAACTCATGAGGAACTTAGATGAACTTCTCATATGTTTACTTTAATAAGATTGTATGATAATAAGAAGCAAGGATGATGGTTAAAAGATTTAACCTATGGTAAGTCATGCAAAGTGAATTCATAATTAGTTCATACTTTTACAAGTTATAAACTAATGAATAACAAGTAATAACTTATCATATCAATAAGTTAATGAAGTATGTATGTCAAGATGTTAGTATGTTCAATATGGCATGAGAACATTGAGTAAAGGACTTAAATCAATAATAAGTCATAAGTAAATGAAATCATGAAAGTTATAAGTTGATAAGCCATGAACTTATGAAGAATAAGTCAAAACCTAATTTGAAAATAAGTTAATGTAATAAGTAGTTTGAAATGTTTATATGATGGTTAGAATCCATTTAGAACAATGATCAAATCGTTAGTAAAGAAGTTATGTCGGAATTCACACGATTGGACGTTAAGCGTCAAATTCGTGAAATCTTTGGAATGGAAGTCGTATTTTGTGTTTGAGCTTGGAAACATTGGTTTTCAATGGAGACAAGTCTCAATTGGCATTATAGAGTTGTGGACTCGAAAATGACCGGATTCCAACTTAGAACGAAGAAACGAGCGTTGAACGTTCATGAACGTTTATCGTTTTCGTTAAAAATAAACTAATAGGTGAATTTTGAGCAAAAGAATTCAAATAGATAAAATTCTTGCATGAACGCATAGACTATGTAATTTGTGAATCGTAGGCTCTTGAACGAGCCAATTCGGACTTATAACGAAGAAGTTATACGTCCGGGAATTTTGTAAAGTTAAAAATCTGTCAAATTTTTCTAAGGCACAGAGTCCGCGCCGCACCGAGACTCCAGGAACAAAGGCCCGCGCCGTAGTGCGAGGCCGAGATAGAGCACACTGCTAACTGGCACCGCAGCGCGGCCATAACAAAGGAGACTCACACCGCAGTGCCGAGTCCGGACCTTACACACTGCTAAGTCACGCCGCGACGTGACACAGAGAAGGAATTTTGGCGCCGCAGCGGTATCATTAGGGAAAGCCCTGAGAGGAGAGGTTTTGAATTTAAAGGAGAAACAAGTTAATGATAAGGAAGCATATCAATGCTAAACCTAATGTAACATCATTAAAAGATGTTATAAACCTTAAGTATAATACTAAAGGTTGGATATAAGTCAATTAAATGTGAACGTGAACAGTGCAATACATGTACTTAACGATAGAGTTTCGATTAATAAATGTGATAACGTTAGTAAGCCGTGAATAAGGATGATTAACTAGAAACGATTTGTATTAATAAAGTAAATACAAGTAAGACATAGAAGAGAAAGAAGTTGGTAAGAATGATGTAAGTTATAACGGTAAGCCGGAACCAATAATAACAATCTAAGTCAAGGATTTAGATTGAGATGAAGGTAAGATTCATTAGGAACCATGTATGTTCATTCATGACCTAATGTGGTATGTTATGTGGTTATGTATTGTAGAGACTGTAAAGACTGAAAGGAAAAGTTTTTTTACTGTAGTAGACGCTGAAGGTAAGTTTTTCTTAAACGATTGTCTAACCTTCGTGTTAGCCATGTTTTCTGTGATTCATGTTAGGAGATGCATGAATGATTTTAATAAAAGGGTCAATGCCAGTTTTATCTCGGCTAGACTAATCTTGAAGAGTTGATTGATTTATTTACAAGTCTTTCAATATAGAATTGATATTATTTATCCTACGCCTTGATTGCTTGTAAATGCAGATTCAGAGTAAACACGAGTATGAATAAACAAATATATTTTTCATCAATTATTCGATGGGCACGCGAAGTTGCCAAAACTTAAACGTATATACGTTTAACAGGATGTAGTGTTGATCAACATAGAGTACTATGGGCTGATCCCCCAGAAGTGCTCGTATGATATGCCGGACTTACGGAATTATTGTCGGGTTGTCCTTTTCAAAAAAATTATGAAATGCTCATGGTCTTGAGCCAGAATTGATGTTTTACTGAATATTGTTATTGTAAAACGTTTTGAAGGAAAAGAAATGCTATTTTGAATTATTGATAGTACTTCATTACTATTATCCAGTTATTGAAGATATAAGATTCCTATGTTTCAAGCATGTTGTTTAAAAGAAAATTGTTGGACTTGCTAAGCTTGTTATGCTCACTCTTGCTTGAACCATATGAATGCAGCTTTGACCGAATGGACCAAAGGATTCGACAAAGATAAAGAAGAGGCTAAGGCAAACCTGTAGGTTACTTATGTAATAATATAGGTTTGTAATGATAATATTTAATATTATGACAAGAACGAATGTAACGGTTATAAAGAACCTGGGGTAAGTTAGTATTGTTTTGGAATATTGATAAGACAAATTCATTCTTTTGAGGCAATTTAATTGAATGTTTGTGTGAACTGTAGCACCGTGTAGCACCATATGTCGGGTTGGAAGAGACCCGAATTTGGGGGCGTCACACAATATGACTCTCAATGTGAAGAATAATGTGTACAAAGATGAAGAGAAAGGCTTTATAATGTCTAAGAAGGCTTATATTGGGCTGCCAAAGAAGACTTCTATGACTATAAATGGATGAACACTCAACTCGCGCTGGTAAAAAATATAGCTATATGTGAGCTAACATGTGTTTAAAATGAGAAAACACTCAATATGGGGGGTGTACAGAGTAAATTTGACAGGGCTTCCTCGCCTTTTCCTCTTTTAATATGGCCACCCCAAGCTCTATATTTATAGAGCTGGTGGCCGCAAGTGTCCTGCGGTAGCCACAGATGCACCTGCAGCTGCCCGGGGTGCCCCAGGCTCCACGGGTCCCGCCTTCTCTAATTACGTGCACTCGTGCACGGTGATGTCCGCTTGAACTTGCAGAACTTCAATCCGAGAATCCGAATGAGGTGTACAAGACCTTTCTCGGACCACTTTTATTGAGAGTTATGCAATGACATGGAATTAGAGGTTGTACGAAGTCAGGAAGAGGAGACCATGCCCATGGTCTTCAAGCTTCAAAATCTATCCGGTGTGTTGCCTTGCGTAATAGTCACTCGGGATTGGAACTCATTGGCTCTTGTGGGACTTTGTTGTGTAGAAATGTATGTATGAGATGTTGAGACGGCGTAGTATGGGGTTGAGGTGGCAAGATGATGATTTTTCCCCTCACCGAGGTTATCTCCAGTTTGGGCTGATAAAGTAGATGTTGCTCAGGGTTATCTCTGAGATTGGACTGCTTCAAGTGTTTGAATTCCTCAAGGTCATTTTTAAGTGTGCCTGTCTTCTCGATGTTAGCTCTGGGTCTTTGGAATGAGTGCCTCGGCGGGAGTTTCGAGGTTGAAGCTAATTGCATGCATTTGAAACAAGCATTTTTGGGGTTATTGTCGAAACTGCAACGGCATTCCTTGGGGTTGTCTCTAAGGATGAAACTCGGGGTTATCTCCGAGTTTGGAACTGATAATCCCGGTGTGTGTTCCGGGATTGAGACTGAACTTCCGGTGGTATTCGGAATGGATGTGAGCTATCTTTCAGGGTTATCTCTGAAAGATGAGTCTGCCCTCCTGCAATGTTAGTAATAGGTGTGTAGAAAAATTCTAGTGTCTACAATATACTTTGTAACAATCTTATTCATTTATTAATAAAAAGTATTAATTTATTAAAGGTTTTTAATTATGTACATAATGTTATTTTATAATATGTGATAAACCTATAGTTTTAAGCAATGCTTTTAGAATAATGATGATGATCATTCTAATGAGATCTAAATTCTTAGAAAGCTTGAAACTAAAATAGTTCCTAATCTTTGGATTACTAAATTGAGGATTAGTGAATCCAGATATATTGGTGCATACATTGCTTCCTCATTGGATGAGGATGATTGATCTCAAGATCATTTGTGTGGAGACACTAAAGCAAGTATGTAGGTGCTTATTGGAGAATAAGTACACTGAATGTGGCTCACTAAGGAATACCTAATGGAGTTTTACTTGCCTGTCAATAGAAATTCTTGTAGTGATATTAGTACAAGTGATCCTTGGACTTGAGATCATCATAGTATCTTGTGTATGATGAATTATACTTTGACTTAATCTTTAAGACCCTTAGGGTATATCAAAGGGTATTCTTGGGTATAATAAGTCGTACATGGAGATAATGTATGATCAATAAAGAATCTACCGCTTCTAGTAAAAGAAGATAAACGTCCTATGTGATTCGATAAATGACAACCCAGTAGTCCTTGACCAATGCAGAATGAAATTAGAAAGGAGTTTCTATTTTACATTATTTGGATTTGTGCATTTAAGAGTTGAAATACATATAATTAAATAAAATAAGACTTGACAGTAATTCCATGTCTTAAATTTAATTGAGACATTGTATGGTAGAAGGATTGAATTATACGATAACTATTTACTCAAAGGTTCTTTTGTGATTAATGTTGAAATCTATATTATCTGGAAAGTTATTAATCACTAGGGAGGTTTATCCCTATTGTAGAATAAATATTATTTATTTAAATAAATTAACAGTTTAATTTATTTATTTAAATAAGATTAGAATTATTTTAATTGATTTATTCACAATCGGTTTAATATGAAAAACCTAACGGGTCACACCATAAAAGGAAGAATAATTATTGTAGACACTCGAAAATTTGCATTCCTGTTACTAACATTGCAGGAGGGCAGAATCGTCTTTTAAAGATAACCCTAGAGGACAAGACAGTTCCAGTTCCAGAAATCCCACCGGAGAAGTCTTTTCCATCTCGGAGATAACCCCGAGATATTCAATCCCGTAAATAACATTGGGAGTTTCAGTCTCAACCTCGAAGATAACCCCGTGGAGTACAGTTGCAGTTCCGGAGATAACCCCGAAAAAGCTCCTATCAATCCTTGCATTCAGCTTCAACCTCAGAGATAACCCCGAGGCACTCAGTCCCAAACCCGAAGATAACCCTGGGAGGTTAGGCACACCTCAGAGACAACCCTGAGGACATCCAGTACTTGCAGCAGCCCAATCTTAGAGATAACCTTAACCAACGACTGCTTTATTATCCCAAACCAGAGATAATCCCTGTGAGGGACAAAATCGTCATTTTGCCACCTCGATCCCCGTCTCAACACATTTCAACATACATTCTACACAAAAATGTCCTACAAGAACCAAATAGCTGCAATCCCGAGTGACTACTACACAAGACAGCAGACCGGATGGAATTTGAATCTTGAAGACCAAGGGCATGGTCCCATCTTCCTGGCTTCTTACAACCTCTAATCCCATGTCATTTGTGTAGCTCTCGACAACAACACTCCGAAACAGGTCTAATACACCTCGATCGGATGCTCGAATTGAAGTTCTGAATGATTGAACGGACATCATGTTGCATGCGTGCACGTACTTCGAGATGGTGGGACCCGCGGTGCCCAGGGTACCTCGGGTAGCCGCATGTGCATCTGCGGCTGCCGCAAGTACACCTGCGGCTCCCCCTCTATAAATAGAGGGCTTAGGGTGGCCATTTTTTAAGAGAAAATGGCTAGGAAGCCCTGTCCAATTTACTATGTACACAATATAAACTAAGTGCTTTCTCATTTTAAACACTTGTGAGCTCATATATTGCTATATTTTTATCGGTGGAAACCGAGTGTTCATCTATTTAAAGCTATTGAAGTCTTCTTTGGCAGTCCACTATAAGCCTTCATACCTTTCTTAATGCCTTTTCTCCGCTACTGTGCACACACCATTTTTCACGTTTAGAGTCGTGTTGCATGTGTATTCCCGGACTTCATTCCATGTCTTTTTATTTTGTTTTGTATATATTTATATATATGGACTAACATTATTGAGTTATGCCTCGATTGTGCTTGGACTCACGTCCGGAGCGTTTATTGCTTATATATATATACATATATATATATAAATTATGGTCGAACTCGCATTAGGAGCACAGATTTATATTCGGAGTGTTTATTGCTTATATATATATATATATATATATATATATATATATATAAACTGTTGTCAGACTCTGTTTGACGAGCCTAAATTTTATATCCGGAACGTTTACTGCTTTTATACATATATAAATACTTTATATATATATATATATATATATTATACCCATCAAACTCTGTTTGATTAAGCCTGGATATAATATCTGGTGCGTTTATCGCTTATATATATATATAATTACATTTATGTCAGGCCTAGAATTTACTTCGTGGCCTTTTACTGCTTTATTTACATTTCGTCCCACCTGGAGTTCACTTCGTGGCGGTTGATCGCTTTTACTGCTTTATTTACATTTTGTCCCGCCTGGAGTTTACTCCGTAGTGGTTGATCGTATTTACTGTTTTATTTACATTTTCAAGCCCCCATGGAGGTGCTTCATAGTGGTTGATCGTGTCTCTATATATATATTTACCGCTTTTATATAATTATATTTACAGCCTACTATGAAGTTCGCTTCGTGGTGGTTGACAGTCTGTATATATATATTTACAACTTTTATATATATATATATAACTTCTTACAACATTCATATAAAGTGCTACATCATGTGAACCTAGGAATCATGTGATCACAGATTCAGTCTCCTGAATCTAGATTCGGTTCCCGTGATGTTCATTTTCAGCTGTAAATAGCTTGTACATTATTCACGATGTCTGATTTTCCTTAAACGACTCTAATTCCCACAAGGAGTTCGGCTATGCTATATATAGTATTTTCTCGAAGATGTTTCACATCTCGAAAATAAAAGCAATTAAGCCAAACACTTAATAAAATGGATGTATTAAAGGCCTCAATTACTATTGAGCATAAGGGTTTGAAAAACCTCTTTTACAAAATATCACTGCTATATCTTGTTAAAACTGAATTTTTACATAAATTCAAACCCTTTGTATATAGGTGTGAACGAGGCATAACATTACTTCTAAATAGCTGCACATTGACCCACACACACATACACACACACATTTATATAACAATTTAATTGAAAAGTGGCAGTCACCGTGGTAACATGGATGTCGGGGGTGCCTAACACCTTCCCTCTGCATAAGCAAGTTCCCAGACCCTAATGAATCTCAGTTTCACAGAGCAGTTTAACAGTGATACATCACATGTCAATGTGCAAACCTTTTCTCGGTTGAGTTGGTGCAACCATTTAAAAATACCAACTGGCGAATCTTATAGTCCAATCGTCGACATATAAATGTAAGAACTTTTCACATCTTGTTTTTTCAAAGAACTCTTACCTAACACGAGAACACCAAAAGACAAGAATAGAAAAGGGAAAGTAAAATCCAAACATCGACAGGTGGCGACTCTACTGGGGACACCAATAATAGGACTTAAGCCACTACTACAAACTTTTCAAAACTGTTATATACTTGTGTGTGGATGTTACATTTACATTTTGCTAAATGTGTACGAATGCATTTACTTACTGCACTTAATGCTTTACACTATATCTGTATATGATATTAGTGCTTCGCACATGTCATCATTCCCATAAAGGTAAGACACATTGCATGTGAATGTATGTTGTGTTGTTCCTCCACCAGGAGGCTATCCTGTTGGTGTTTGATTACTAGACTCATAGGGAGACTAATTCTAACGAGGCTCAGGAAAGGCACCACCCAGATTCGCTCCAGTTAAAAGACCGGATTAACTTCCCGTCAAGTAACTTGCGATAATCTGGGAACCTTCATACCAAAAAGCCGCGAGAGTAACCTAAGATAGGTCAGCCTCTGATAAACCAAACGTGGAGGAAAGTCTCTTCATGCTTTCCATTTTTAGTTACTTGTAATTTCATTCCATGTCAATCTCTATGTAATGGAAAATATGAAGAATATATGTACATGCAAATTAGAGCTTACCGTGCTATCTTACAAACAACTAACATCTGTTTTGTAGGATAATACTCTTAAAAATGGACACATTATGATAGTTTGTAAACATTTATACATTCCTTAAGACTAAACTACATAAGTTTTTGTTGGGAAATAATTGGGCCTATTACCCGATCAAAGTCCAAGAAGGCCACGAGCCTACAGCCAATTATGTCTTCATCTGACCAGTCTAATCCTGCTCTTGTCTCTCGTGAGGAGTTTAACGAATTAAGCTGTAATGCCCGAGAAAATTGGATTTATATGAGAATTAAATTTTTATTTGAGTATATGAATTAAATGAATTTAGTTGATTCTTTATGTGAGTAAGCTATGTGAAGGTCGTTCTATGACCTATAATGTGCGGATGTGATTAGGATTCTGGCTATGTGATAGAATTAATTGTTTTGAATTTCCAAAATGAAAATAAAAGTTTTCTGAGAAATTTTTGTAAAAACACTATTCATCCATTTCTGCTTGGGAATTAAGTTTGAAATTCTGAGAAACACGTAATGATAGAATACGTAGATAAGATGGAATATCTAATAATATTTCAGTTATGGAAAATGAAGTTTTCACCTACGGACTTTAAACCTAAGGGTTAGGAAAAGTGATTTTTGAGAATGAAATGAAATACATATAATGATTAAGATTATTATATGTACGATATACGAGTATGATACTATTTAGTATACGAGTATAGTACGAAGATGTAATACGACGTACAATGCGAATATCGTATGAATACTATACGAAGAGAATACGTGAGTTCTGCATGTAGAATACGATTGGTACTTAATGGACTTTTAGTTTAGGGACTTTGTATAATCCAATTGAACTTGGATTATATCAAGCCCAATGACTTATGTAATCAAGCAAAAATTAAGGCCCGATGTAAAGTTTAATTAAGCCCGATCCAAAAAACCGAACAGTGGATCGAACCGATGGGTCACCGGATGGGTAAAACCCATGGGGTAACCAATGGGGTTGACCCATGGACCTTGTGGGCCGGACAATTGGCCACCAAGTAAAGTGATTACTTGGTGGCTAAGACATGAATAGTAAGGAGGTTGAGAAGGATGACCAATATGCCCTCCATTTGGTTTTCTATAAAAGAAACCTTAGGTTGTTCATTAGTTGTTTTACAAAATTTGTCCAACTTATATTGAGAGAGAGATAGAGCTAGAAACAAGTAATCATCCTACTTTGAAGAAAAACATAAGGAGTTTTACCAAGAACGTGAAGAACAAAGAGGTAAAATTTCGTAAAAGTTAACTTTGCATCTTTTTTATTCATTTTTCGTAGAGAATTGTAGATTGGTGGAGCATGCCTATTATGGAGGAATAAGGATGGCTTTTATTTATTAAAACATTGATAAGTCATGTTTAAGTAGAAATCGTAAGAGTTACGTAAATTTAAATCGTAGAAACCATTGAACATTAACTTGGTTGTTGATGGACAAATTAAAAACCGTCATTGATAGGGTATATGCATATTTCTTGGTTAGGATGTAGATGAGGAATCAATGGAATTATTCCATTTGATTTGGCATATAGAACACGAGTAACGAAGTTATGGCGAATTATACGGAATTAGACGTTAAACGTCAAAAACGTAGAAATCTCGGATTAGTAGTCAAAAGTTATCGTGTGACATGGAAATGATGGTTTTCAATGTCAACACATGAGATAAGGTATTCAAGAGTTGTGGACTCAAGAATCGTCAAATTCTGACTTAGAACGAAGAAAACGTGTATTGAACGCTCATAAACGATAAACGAACACTTGATAATGAACTTAAAAGTGAATTCTGAGTTAAAGAATTTTGAAATGTAAAATTTTTGTATGAACACTTAGAGTATGTAAAATGGGAGTTAAGGGCTTTTGAACGGACCAATTCGGACTTATAACGAAGAAGTTATGAGCCCGGGAAGTTCATCAAAATTTTAACTGTCAAAAATTTTCTGGGACTGAGGTCTGGCGCCGCAGCACCAGACAGAGTTATACATGCTGCACTGCAACACCATGTACAGTATGGGTAGTCACTGAAGAGTCACGCCGTAGTGCCAGGACGAGGGTTTGGCTACAGTGAACTGGCGCCTCAGCGCCGCCATTGTTTGAAAAGGAAGGGTCATGTGCAGTCAATGACAATGAGGGAATGCGTTGACCAAGTTTGTTTTGTAATTCAAATTTATTGGTAATGAATACTAGAACGTATATGTACTTAATATACATGTAAAAGCTCAGTCTTAAATCACTTATAGAGTGATAAAGTTAGAAAATTAAGGATGGTTTAATAGGGGAATTAAACGAAGAATGAGATGTGCAAATAAGTGAACCATAAGTGGTATTCAATGTTGGTACTTCACCAATAGTAATCGAGTCTTTATTAATAACGTACGAACATTTACAAGCCGTGATGAAGGGGTAGTAAGTCATATTGACATTATTAATGAAATAATTTCAACTAAGACATAGAAGAGAAAGAAGTTGGTAATAATAATGTTATGAGATTGCTTAGTAGCTAATTACAGTGTGTTATTTGAATATATCATGTAGATACTATAAAGACTGAGAACTGTTTAATATTTTATTCGAAGACGCTTGAAGAAAAGTTTTCTTAACGCTTGTCAAACCTTCGTGTTAGCCGAGTTTTCTGTGATTCATGCGATGAGTTGCATGAATGATTTTAAAGAAAGGGTTGATGCCAGTTTTAACTCGGCTTGACTATTCTTAAGAGTTAGATTGATTTGTGTACATGTCTTTCAATATAGAAATGAGAACGCTATCCTATGCCAAGTATATGGTACAGATTCAAAGGTAAGTTTGTCTATGAACAAACAAAAGTATTATTCATTGTTTATTCGATGGGCACGCGAGTTTGCCAAATCTTAAACGTAAATATCTTTAATGGATGAATATTGATCAACATAGAGTACTATAGGCTAATCACCTAGAAGTGCTCGTAAGAAATGTCGGATGTACGGCCTTAGTGCTATGATGTCATTTTCATGTATGAAAACGAAAAGAGTATGTTCATGGTCTTTCGACCGGTTTGAATTCCTAAGCTATTATATACTTTGGAATTGATTTTGTAAATTGATAAGTACTAGTCAATGTTTTGTAGTACTTCATGACTATTTGTTCAGTTATGGAAGATAATCATATAATTCTCGAATGTGGTATTGATATTATCCTTTGTTAAAACTTGTTGAGCTAGTTATGCTCACTTCTTGCTTGAATTATATGATTGCAGCTGAAGCCAAAGGTACTGAGAGTTCTAAGAGAGATAAAGGCAAGGTTAAGATGGATAGTTAAATATCTTGTAATAGACTAGTATGGTTGTATATAATTATGAACAACAAATGATGTAATCGATTTATGAACCTGGGAAAGGATTTTACTATGATTGTAATAAGAAGATAGTTAATACATTCGTTGTGTTGTGGTTTCAATGAAAGGATTGTATGATTATGAGTACCATGTAGCACCATATGTCTGGTTGGAAGATACCTGGATTTGGGGGCATCACATAAGCAAGCAAATTACAGATTTGGTTGTTCTGTTTAAATAACTACAACAATCTACTCAGGGTCTACGAATACCCATACATACAGAATCCTCTGCACATGGAGGAACACAACGTGCGGGTCAAGCAAATCCAATACCTGATTTTCATTTGGATAAGTCCAACAAAATTCCTGAAAACACCCATCCAAAAGAAGATCCAAACACCGGTGATATCAGGAAAAAAACTCCTTCAAATTTTAGAGAACATTCGGTCTATAAAAGGGATTGGAGCAAACGGGAGTGTCTCATATTCTGACCTTTGTATATTCCCTGATGTCTATTATCCAGGGAAGTTCAAAACTCCTGACTTTGAAAAGTATGATGGGTTGGGAGATCCTTACACACATTTGAAGGTATTCATTGGAGAACTCGGATCTTATGCCGAGGATGAGAATCTTAGAATGCAACTGTTCCAAAAGAGTCTAACTGGAGAAGCGCGATCATGGTATACCAGATTAGACAATTCTAAGATCCATAGCTAGGAAGAGCTAGCTCATGCCTTCCTCAGTCAGTACAGTTTCCAGTCTCAGATGGCTCCTGACCGGTACCAAATTACCAAGGTCAAGAAACAAAATAATGAGTCTTTCCGAGAATATGCTCAAAGATGGAGACGCCTTGATGCTCAAGTTATTCCTTCTATGACGGAGTCAAAAATGGTGATGACCTTTATAGACATACAAGAAGCTCTTTTCTATGAGAGAGTCTTAGATGGCTGAGATGGGATTGAAGTTAGGAAAAATTCAAGACCTAGCCGCTCTGAAAGCTGTTGCTGAGCACATCCAGTCCGGAACTTATGGAAATAACCCCCGAAGGGTCCATAAGAAGAAAGAGGATGATGTTTCCTTGATACTACAAGGTTAAAAAGGCAGTCAAAATATACCTATCTAGAGGAGAAATTACTCCCCTTTTCAAGAACAGTCTTCCAACCCTACATTGCCAAAGGGTGGAGAAGTCAGACGCAATCGAGTGTTCACACCCATAGGGGATTCACTCAAGAAAGTTCTCAATCTTCTGACAACTCGGAAGAAAATTACCCATCTTCTTCCACCAGCTAACCCGAATGGGAAGGGTTTTAATGCTACAAGGAAGTGTTCCTATCATGCTGGAGCGCCAGGACATGATACTCAGGATTGCTAGGCCTTGAAACACAAGATCCAGGATTTAATCGACAACAGGGAGATTGTGGTGACTAAACCCAACCAACCTCATGTGAAAGACAACCTTCTTCCTCAACACAAAGAAGAGGAGGTTAATATGATTAATTGGAGCAGTGGATAGAGTTCCAATTATGTTGTTGAATCTTCCCAGACCAGCAAAGATGGTATTGACAAATGGGATTACACATAATTCCAGTTTGTTATGGAACGAAAGATGAAAGCTCTTTGTAAACAAGTAAAGCAATTGGCAGAACTGGTGATCCATCAGCACCATGTCACACGCCAATTAGTCAGTCAGGAGCATGCTAGTCTCCTTCTTTTTGTTATGAATACTCCATCATCGCCTTCAGAAAGTGAAAGACTGGAGGATAAATTTGTAAAAAGAGCAAGTGCCAAAGCCCGTCGGGATTTTTCCAATAAGAGGGAATTTACATACCTTGGCCAACCTATGGAGGAGATTTTTCAGATGCTGATCAATGAAGGAAGAATTCCATCCCTTTTACCTCCAATTAATCCCCGTTCAAGATGGTTCAATTCTAATGGAGTTTTCCAGTATCACTCCCACTCTAGTGATCACAACACATAAGAATGCTGGGCACTCCGCCATCTCATTCAAAATTTAATTGACAACACTTTGCTACTCGAGAGTGGGAACACATGTCCTATAAAATGGAAGGATGGCATAACAGTTATATCCATTGAGGATGATTTGGCTATCAGACCACTCATAATACAAACAATTCAACTCAAGGGTGTTGACAATCCTTGGAAAGTGGCTGCACTAGAGCCAATTCTCTTGCCATACAGAACACAGTATCTTGTTGTCAGCCTGAAAAATGTTCCATGGAATTATGGAAAGGTTGAAGGATCTACATCACACAAAATTGTTGCAGTGTCGAAGGAGAATCCACTATATCTTCCCCACCGGGTGATAAAGCCTACCATCAAATTAAAGGGGAAAGTTCCCATTGAGAGGATTGAAGAGTTCCTCCGTACTATGGGCCATAACAAAGCCAAGGTGGTTTTAAGCTTGACAGAAGCTCCACAACAAATTTTCATACTGGACTTGGTTTTCTCTTCTGAAGATTATAGGAAGATCTTGCTAAGGGTCTTAGAAGAAGCCCATTTGCCGAAATCAGTGGATGTTGAAAAATTCTAACATCTGGTTGATCACATTTTTAATAACAATGTGATATCTTTCACTGATGACGACATTCCTCCCGAAGGGACTAGTCATTGCAAGTCGTTGAACATAGCGGTTATGTCCTCAGGATATATGGTGGGAGGAGTACTGATAGATGGTGGATCATCTTTGAATATCTACCCTTATGCCACCTTGGAGAAGATAAATATCAACCCCAAGAGGATCAAAAGTAGTCATATGGTTATCAAAGCTTTTGATGGATCCCAACGAAATGTTGTTGGGGAAATTGAACTACCTGAGGAGATTGGTCTACATACATTCAGTGTATCCTTTCATGTGTTCAAAATCGCCACATGATACAACTTGCTTTTGGGAAGACAGTGGATTCATATGGCCGGAGCCATCCTTTCCACCCTTCATCAGTAACTTAAATACATTATCGACAATAGCTTAATCATTGTTAATGCTGAGCTAGAATGTCCTGAACAAGGTGACATACCACTCATCAACTTTAATGCATAAGTTGAGTCGGTCAATTTCCATTCCCTGGAGGTGAGCAACACTCATTACCATCCCATTGGGGCACCACCTATCACACCCAAGATTTCTACCGAGTTAATGTCGGCCACTCAAGAGATGATGTCATTGGGTCATCAACCTGGACAAGGGTTGGGCAAAGATCATCAGGGCATTAAGTGTCCAACTCAAGTTCCCAGTCAAACAGGGACAGTTAGATTAGGCTATTCCGCTAGCTCCAGTCACAGGAATCCTCACAAGCACAAACAGATTCCTTCATCTTCAGCCATACGACAATTATCTTCACCTACAGATCTTGAGCCTATACAGTCTCCAGTAAAGGTTCATGCCCATGTTATGGCTATGCTATTTCCCAAACCTATACTGGTTAAAGTAAAAGAGGTTTTGATTCCTTATCCTGAAGTAGAAGAAGAGGAAAGGAGACGTAAACAAGACATCGCCAGGAGTTTGTCTCACTTATTCATCCTTTTACATGATGAGCACACAAATTGATACACTCCAGACAATGATTGTCCCGACATTACGGTCATTATTCAGGAGAAGGAGGATGATGATAGCCACTTCATCACTGTCTTCCATCAAGAGTTCACCCTTAACAATTCGAGTAGCTCTCCTTGCATTTGTCGCCAAGGGTAAAAAGGGCAGAAACTCTCTTTTCCCTGTAGATAGCTTTAACTACTTACTTTACTATACAATATTAGCAGTTATTTTGTCAGTACATGCTAACACTTTGTATGATTGAACAGTTTCATATATTAAGTGAAAGCATATTTTGTTTTAGGACTCTGAACTTAGATTTGCCTATACTTGTTAATGAGGTGCCTTTTCTCCACAAGGACTGTAACTTTGATGAAAAGTTGAACTCAGACTTGATGGAAATACAATAGGACATTAAGATACCTCAGAAGATCAAGGAATGGGTCGAGGATAAACCCAAACCAAACCTTGATCAAACCACCTTATTTAACCTCGAAACCTTAGAAAACCCTAAACTAATCCAGATTGGTACAGACATCACTCCAAACAAAAAGGAATGACATGGTTGCACTATTAACCCAATTCCAGGATGTGTTTGCATGGTCTCACAAACATGGTGGGGTTGTCCACTGATATCTTCATCCATCGCCTTCCCATTAAAGAGGGATTCAAGCCAGTCAAGCAGAAGCTCAGGTGATTAAAACCTGAGTGGAGTTTAAAGGTTAAAGAAGAAATTGTGAACCAATTTCAAGCCGACATCATCATATTGTCCACATACCCTAAATGGCTATCCAACATAGTTCATGTGCCTAAATCGGGAGGAAAGGTGCGAGTTTACGTGGATTACCGGGATCTGAATAAAGCTTGCCTTAAAGATAACTTTCCCATGCCATTTTTCCATATACTCATTGACATCACTTATCAATATGATATTTACTCCTTTGCTGATTATTTTATGGGGTATCATCAAATTATGGTTACTGAAGAGGATCGTGAAAAAACCGCATTCATCGCGCCTTGGGGAACCTTTTGCTATAGACGGTTGTCATTCGGCCTCATCAATGCCAGAGCTACCTATTAGCGAGCTATGATGGCTCTTTTACACGATTTAATGCATAAAGAGATAGAGATCTATGTGCATGGCATCATTGTCAAGTCCCGAAGGGAAGATAACCACCTAGACCATCTCAAAAAGCTCTTCAATAGGTTGCGTAAGTACAACTTGAAGTTGAATCTATCCAAGTACGCCTTTGTCGTTAAATCAGGCAAGTTGTTATGATTCCTAGTCAGCCAGAAAGGGATTGAGCAGGATCCCACCAAAATCCAGGCCATTACAAAAATGCCCATTCCTCACGCAGAGAAGGAAATACAGGGATTTTTGGGAAGAATCAACTTCATCAGCCGATTTATCTCCCAACTCACAGCAACCTGTGAGCCTATCTTCAAGCTTTGAAGGAAGAACTCCTCCATGAAATGGAATGATGAGTGTCAGAAAGCCTTCCTTACAAAAAAAAGAGTAGCTGGTCAAAGCTCCTGGTTTGGTACCTCCCACGGATGATGTTCCCCTGTTTATGTACATGTCCATTAATGACAATGTCATGGGCTGCATGTTGGGAGTAAAAGACGATAGAGGCCAAGAGCGAGCTATCTACTACTTCAGCAAAAGATTAAGTAGTAGTGAACACAAGTACACTCTGATTGAGAAGACTTGTTGTGCTTTAGCATGGGCTTCCATGAGGTTACAGCATTACCTTTATGGTCATACAACCTATCTCATATCCCGCATGGTTCCTCTCAAGTACGTGTTCAGTAAACCCATGTTAAATTGTCGACTGTCCAGATGACAGTTGATCCTACAACAATTTTACATCGTCTACGTGACGCAAAAGTCTATCAAAGGTCAAGGAATTGAGGATCAACTGGCCGCCTCACCTTCAGGGGATTTCAAACCCTTAGAAACATACTACCCCGATGAAGGGGTAATGACAGTTCAGCAACACCATCAGTACAATGCATACCAGATGTGGGAAATGTATTTTGATGGAGCTATAAACATGGAAGGTTCTGGAGCTGGAGTAGTTCTAGTATCCGGTACAGGGGAGTATTATCCCGTCGCCGTCAAATTATAGTTTGTCAGCACCAACAGAACAGCTGAGTATGAAGGTTGTATCATGGGGCTAAAACTTGCCCAATCAATGGGTATCAGACGGTTAACTTGTATCATAGGGCTAAAACTTTGGAGATTCCAAATTGGTAATCAGACAAATCACTGGAATCTATCACACCAAAGAACTACATTTGCTGCCTTACCATCGGCAAGTTTTACAGATGACTATGGAGTTTGAAGAAATATCCTTCCTCCACATTCCTTAGAATAATAATGATTTTGTGGATGCGTTAGTAACATTGGCCTCCTTGATCAACATACCTGACAAAGAAAACATGTCAAGCATTACATTTGCCCAGTAAAAGGCTCCAGCCTATGGGAACTACATTGGAGAAGTATCGGATGAGCTACCTCCCATCCAACTCCTTGGTATCAGCATATCAGGGAGTACTTGCAAGATGGATCTACACTCGCTGAGGCGAGCCTGATTGAAAGAAGGCGAATCCATCGATTAGCTATGAAATTTTACCTGAGTGGAGATGCACTCTACAAAAGAGATGCAGGACAAGGTCTCCTCAGATGTCTTAACAAGGACCAAGCTCAGAGGCTCACGGATGAAATCCATGGTGGAGTATGTGGCCCACACATGAGCGGCCCTCTACTTATCAAAAAGATCCTAAGAACAGGGCATTACTGGCTCTCTCTCAAGGTTGACTGTGAGGATCACGTCAAGAGATGCTAAGAATGCAAAATTCATGGGAATGTTATCCACGCCCATCCAAGGGAGCTCCACATTATGAGTTCGCCTTGGCTCTTCTCAATGTGGGGAATGGACGTGATCGGGCCCATCGAGCCTAAAGCCAGTACTGGGAATCGGTTTATCTTCACCATGATCGACTACTTCACCAAGTGGGTAGAAGCAGCCTCCTTCCCCAGGGTAACCAAATAAGTTATCATTGGTTTCATCATAATAAATGTCATTTGTCGATATGGACAACCAAAGGTGATTGTGTCAGACAACGCTAAGAACCTCAACAACAAAATGATGGAGGAGTTATGCAGTAATTTCCACATCAAACATCTAAACTCCGTCATCTACCGTCTAAAGATGAATGGTGCTGTTGAAGCGGCTAATAAAAACATCAAGAAGATCATGCAAAAGTTGTCCACCAATCATAAAGGATGGCCTGACTTGTTGCCTCTGACTTTGTTAGCCTACAGAACATCAATGCGCACATCCACTAGGGCAACCCCCTATTCATTAACCTATGGGATGGAAGTAGTGCTCCCCATAGAAGTTGAAATGGAATCCCTCAGAGTGTTGATAGACGCTCAGCTGGATGTAAACCAATGGTTACAAGACAGGTATCACCAATCGTCTCTAACAGATGAAAAGTGAAGTGATGCCATCTTCCATGGTCAGTTATACCAACAAAGGATCGCCAGATCTTACAACATAAAAGTCCGGCTATGGCAGTTTAAACAACATAACTTGGTTTTGAAGAAGATTATTGACAAGCAAGATCAGTCTAAGGGAAAATTCGCTCCAAATTGGAAAGGCCCATTTATTTGTCAAGGAGGTATTGACAGGATGTGCTCTCAGATTATAGGAAATAGATGGCGACAAATTTCCACAGCTCATCAACTCAGATACCATGAAATGGTACTATGTCTGAAGTTACCATCAAGCAAACATCCTAGTTTTGGATCACCAAATCCCCAGTCAATTTAGGTTTTCTAACCCTTTCTATATTCCACCTTTCTTCATACCCTTCTGCCCCATCAGGGACAAACACACTTTTCAAACCAGCAGCCTGGTTTCGGATCAGCAGATCCTTCACTCAACTTCGATTATCCCACTAGGGATTGAACCTTTCATACCTGCAGTTTTGTCCCACCAAAGATAAGACTTTTCACACCTACAGTTTTGTCCCACCAGGGATAAAACTTTTCCCCTGCAGTTTGTCCTATACATGGGATCAAACTTTGCATCTGCAATCCATCCTAAACATGGGGCGAACTATGTCGACCTGATCTCCCCCATACATGGGAGTACATAGACAACCATTTTTATGGCCCGGTCACACCATATAAAAAACAACACTTCTACACCTTTCTACACCCTTTCACATACAGCGTTGAACCTCTTACACCAGGTTCAAACTACGCAGACCTGATCTCCTCTTCAATAGGAGTACGTAGGCAGCCATTTATGGTTCGGTCTCACTCCCAACCAAAACACAAACACTTGTCAACGGTACTGGGATCACCCTTCAATCTACAACATTTCATCAGCTTCAGACCAAAGGGATGGAACTACCTAACCTCCCCATAAATTGGAGAGTCGGCGACCATCTAAGCTGCGGTTGAATCCTCAAAGAGAAACACCAATCCATAAGAGATGGAACTAACAGGGCTCCCCCATACAAAGGAGTGTCGGCGACCATCTGTGGTGCGGTCAACCTCAGAAAATAAAGCCACACTCCTTTCCACATCTACATACAGAAACCAGTCCCAAGACACCAAAGAGGGTAGGGGATACACATAAATCAACGATCCATTCTAAAAAATCCTGAGACATCTCAATGTCCATCCGTCAACGAGGAGTTCAAAATACATCCAGATCACAAGCCCTGGAGAAACAGGCAAATATCAACCAAGTAGCAAGGCACAACTAATAGGGAAGTGAATCAAAATATATTTCTCTGCCATATATAATGCTTTTTGATATATACAATATGAACTATACATGAAAAAATTGCTAAGCTAGTCTGTGCAGGAAAATACAAGCCCATCTACAAATCAGTATATATGCGAGCTATCAAGTCTAACACCGCATCCCTCTCAGAAGAAGGAGGTAATGTTGTGAACTCCTGCCCAAGGGTATCTACATGAGCCAACAGATTCACAGCCAACTTTATGGTGACACTGTGATCATTAATATATGCGTTCATCTCTGCAATAATGACAGTGGTAAAGGATCTCACTGTAGTACTATCTGTAATAGAAATATCCTGGGCAGATATAGCTCCATCCCTATCAATAATCAGTGCATCTCTAGATGATCTAGCCTCATCCCATTCAGCAATAGCGGTATCTCTATAAGCTAAAGCGGCATCTCTCCCAGCAAGAGCTGTCAACATCAAGGCCCTTGCCTGATCCCTCTAAAATGTCAGCAGATGTAAACTATGGGCTAAATACTATAAAGGAAGAGTCACAACTGCAGAAATACTAGGTGAATCAACAAGAGCTGCTGACAATCCAGTAAATAGCTCCTCCTTAATAGGAGAATCAACATCCTCCATGGGCTCTCCAATATCAAAACTGATCCTCGGCCCTATAGATATAACCATAGTCGATGCAGTCTTTGTATCCATCCATGCAGCATACACTCTCGAATAGCCCAGATGGCTAATAAAAAACTCAGCTCTCTCACACTGATCCCAACAGACATACAACCTGGATCTGTCCTCTGTTGATAAGTGTCGAGAAGCCAAACGCAGACCTAATGTCTCCTCAAAAGGATGGAGGTCCTGAAACTGGTCAAACTGTGACATCACAGCCAGTGGGTGGTAAGTAGTCATGCCCCTCAAACCGACCAAAGGGAGATAATCCATGCCAGGTGCATGAGTAATGAAGTTGTAGGGAGAACTAAGCCCTATACACAGAAAAATGCCAAATGGATCTCCAATCCCTGCCAAGAACACTTACCAGGACATAGCGTCTGTACACTCCGCAGGCTGAAAGGAGTAAGACATTGCTATCTCATGGGTAAAACAGTATCCATGCCGTCGGAAGGTGCCAATCGGTCTCAGATGTGACATGAACCATACATATAATATGACCGAGCTGCCTATAAATACCCCTATAGGGTGAGTGCAGCTATACGTGGCTGATCTCAATGTCTCTGTCATGATCATAGGCACAATGGTATGACCCTCCTGAGAGCTCTCACTGCAATGATAACGTCGATGTCCAGCTCATCCATATACTGGGGCATGTATATATATGACAATACACACATCAGCAATACGTATACTCTGGCTACATGCCACTAATCCTCCGGCGTGGTGAAATCCCCAAAATGTCATGCATAACTGTCTGGTGAGCCAAATCTGTCTATCAAAAAACTCTGGGACACCACATGACCAGATGTAATCTCATCATGTACTACTCTACGTTGTAAACCGGTGAGGGTTATGAACTGCCGGCTCATATCGCCATTGGCCATCCGAGTGCAAGGTCTGTCTAAGGACAAAGCTGTCAACCTCTCGTATGCCTCTAATGTGGGAGTCAACTACTGGGTCCCAAATCGAAAAACCTGCCTCTCTGGTACCCAATGCTCCAGCATACCCTCTACAAAGCCCACTAGAACTTGGAACATTAGGAGGGTCATGGAATGTTGTAATAAATGATCTACAGTCACCTTGTCTGGGGGTGACAAACTATCATACTACGATCTCATACGGGATGCTACCAATAGTGATGGGGTGTGATCAATGTGGCTAACTGTCGAGGAAGACATCTGTGTGGGTCATATCATAAGACCATCTAGGGGTCAATGCTGAATATCTCTGGATATACATACATATACATAACATGATACATGCATGATAAACAATAGATGACAATATGATGTAGGGAATAACAGTACATACATTCCTAAGTACAACATCATCTCTGTACAGCTAAAAATACAGGGAAATGGGGCAAAGCCGCCCAACGACTAATGGAGGCCTATCAAAAGATATAGCGAGAATGGGGCATAGCCACCCAGTATCTAACAGAGGCCTATCAAAAAATATAACGAGAATACACATCAGAAGAAGACAATGGTGTCAATGTCTACATCATCAATCCTATCCACCTGATGTAACTCCTCATGAGTTACTAGATCTCCATCAACGGGGATGTCAGGCCTATATAATGGAGGATCTGCACTAGCAAAATCATATGGGTCACTTGAGGGGCCAGCGCCTGAGTTGGAAGGATCAAAAGTATCTGCCTCTAAAGGATCTCTGCCTAAGTGCCGGATAAAAAAATGTGCCCGGTCCAACAACCGGGTCAAACTGTCAATCTGTGTCAAATGAGTCGGATCTCTGACATAGGCCATCCAATCCATCACCATCACTGATCCAGGAACCATATCCCCCACAAACTGAGTGACGCGGGTCTGGGCTCCGATGGTACGAGGGGACCACCAGCGATAGAATATCTCCTGTGTATATGGACCCTCTGACAATGTAAAGCCATCAACGCCCATCAATAGGATATCACTGACAGTCGACTGCGATACAGGCCAATAATGCCTGGAAGGAGGCAAGATCGACACATGAATATCTCCTATAGTGCTCCTAATAGCACGCTCTCCTAAATAGAGCTTCCATCCTCCATCTGTGAAGAAATGAATCCAGTGGGTGGATATCACGTACTCGACACCAGTCGGGAACCCATCCTTAAACCCAATGGTCAAATGCTCCCCATAATAGGGAATCCAAGTGATAGCATCAGCTGTCAACAACTCCAACTATAGACAACAACAGGTGAAACCCTCAGCTACAGGGACCTCCACTAATATGGGGTGATGCCATTGCCGTCCTCATGGATAGGTCTCCAAACCTAACAAACTCACAGGAAGCAAACATGAGAGCCTCTCATAGGCCCAAAACTGCCAACACAAAGGCAAACATCTGCTGTTAGTCAACACTCTTAACATGTACATGGGAAATCAAAAGAGAAATACTCACTAGCAGAAATTGGTAAAATCCTAACCAAGCCTCTGTCAAGCCTTATGAACGCATGTGCATGCACCTGAGGAAATAGGCAAAGGTATAGGAGCCCCAATCATACTCTTCAATACGGTCTACATCTTGTGTAGTGCTGACCAAAGTGAATGATACCGTAGAAGAGTTATCTGCTATGAATCAGCCCCTAATGATCATCAGGAACAATCGTCGAAGAATGTGATCCCTGACTCTCACATCATCGGATATGGGCTCACTCAATAGCTCGCTCATAGCATATATGCTCAAAGGATCTGTACGAATGGTCCTACCTTTGAGTGCCTCAGCCGGGACTCTTAGCAAGGATCTGACGACAGTCAGGGTAATATTCGTCGTACATGGCACTGGCTCCCCTCCAAATTCCATACCGGTGATAAACCGCCAATCCATCAGCATCATCATCACATCACAATCCAACAAATGGAGAGATTGAGTCTGGTGAAACCAGCGCTCAGACAACGCCCTGAGGTAACCCCAGGGATAACGACGGGGGAGGATGGAAAAGAACACCTCAAAGCCACAGCCATGCACAATCTCTCGATAATCTGGATGCAGAGCCTGATACAGAGAGTGTATGCTGAACTAGTTCCCTCAAGGTTGTGTAAAGTCAAGAACCTACATCACAAAGTAGATCAACATTAGAACCTTTGCTCCTCATCAATAGGAAAAAGAAAGATCAAATCCAGCTTATACCTCATTTGCATGCAAGTAAATCAAGGGGTGTCAACTTAAATCACCCAAAAGTTCTAGAATCATCACCTGAATGCCTGGGAAATCCTTACATAGAACATGAGCAGCAGGAGCAGGGTCCGCAATCGGCACATCCTCCTTATCATCCTCAATATCAGGCACATCAACCCAGATAGGACGGATCACCACCTCTGCCAAACGACGAGGCTGTCTAACTAAACGAGGTCGAGGCACATCAGAAGCCCTTCCCCGCACACCTAAAGTGGTCCTGTGGGAACTACTCAGCTGATCCGGATCCATATATATCTGGACACAAGTCTCCAAATCACCTCATAAATGGTGTGGTAAATTCTAACTAGGAGCTTTTTAATGCATTTTTATGACTATATGTATGCATTACTTTAACATACGCCTAAAGTAGAGTTAAAATGCATGACTACCCAATGCCTAGACTTTTGAAAAAAAAATTGCCAGATTTTCCTCTATAAATAGGACTATCCACATGCACATAGGCATGACTACATGGCCATTAAGTAGCACACCTACCCATAGTCATAAACACCCTATATGCATTAAAATATCAAAGTCATAATCCGTAAGAAATATCATAAAAAATGTGTCAATTTGACTATTTCAAAAGTTAAATTTTTTTACATCATTATGTTCAGCATGGTTAAATACTAACATTTACTATGTTGAACATTTTTTATCAAGTCATATGAGCATGCATATTCACTACTATGTTTTTAGAAGCATTTCATGTGATAATTCATTTTCCAATGGATAAAAACTGGAAAAGAAGACATGCATACATTACCAAGGCAGTGTAGAACACTTGTACGGTACCAGATTTATAGAAAGACGTCTAACCTCAGCAGATCTAAACAAGTGCTCTCGGATTCTCTGTGTGGTCAACTAGAAAATGAATTATGAAAGCAAAAGGCCACTTAAGGCCACCCACAGTTGGCCGCAGGTGTACTTACGATTCCCTTGGGTGGGGCCCACCCCTCTAGCTCGGTCTAGTTAAAAAAGGTAAATCCGGAAGAAAGATGTTACGTGATTGAGCGGAAGAGCCTGAACTCCTGGTTTTTAGAGACCAAACTGCGGGTCTACATATCATTCATTAGTATTCACCCAGACACAGGGTTCACTATACCGATGATCATAATTGTTGCACACTACACTCGGCAATACCTCACGAGGGTCCGATGCTATTAGTTCAGGGTCGTAACTCCAAAACACTTCTCCCTAGCAGAAACTTCATCCGTTGATGCACATGTCAATGAAGGTCAAGTAGCCTTGACATCATCAACCGTTGGTAGTTAAACCCAACGAAGTGTCAGGAACCATCCGACGATCTCATCAATTGATGCACATGTCAACGAAGGTCAAACAACCTTGACGTTATTCCCAACAGGGATCTCATCCGTTGATGCACACGTCAACAAAGGTCAATCAACCTTTACATCATTCCCAGCAAGTATCTAATCCATTAATGTACATTTCAGCAAGAGTCAGACAACCGTGACAACACAGACTGTTGGCAGTAACTCCGACAGGACATTGGAAAGATCTGGTGATACAAACCAGGAAAAGAACACCCTCATCGGGGAGGACCGATGATGGAATATGTTATACACATCTTCAACAGACAAAGCTCTATCCCCCATAGTCTCTTGTACATGAGAGATACATCCTCAGTGGAAAGTCTGTACTAAGGATTAAGGACTTTGGTGATAACCCCAACGTTAATATCCTGGAAGTTCCTGAGAACTTTGGATCACACGTCCAAGAAGTTCATCAGAGTCATCAATGATAACTTCCGCCCCCATCAGAAGTCGTGGGAGCAAACAGTCATCACATCCCGTTGGAAAACGGTCCAACAAACCACATGCATCAAACATTTGCATCATGCTGTTGTAAATTGCATCATGATTATCTTGTCGCATTTCAAGTGTCTAGTATTCCTTATCCTATCTATGCCATTACATTTCATGAATATGATAAAGAGGGGCATATCTGTAGACACTCAAAATTTTGTATTTTTGTTACTAACCTGGCAGGAGGGCAGAATCGTCTTCCAGAGATAACCCTGGAAGTCAAATAAATTCAATTCTGGAGACAACCCCGGGATACTCAGTCTTTTTCATCTCAGAGACAACCCCGAGATATCCAGCTCCAGTCCCGGAAACAACACCGGGAGTTTCAGCCTCAACCTCGGAGATAACCCCGAGAGATACAATTCCAATTTCGGAAATAACACCGGAGAAGGCAGTTCCATCTCAGAGAAAATCCCGAGATACTCAGTTCCAATCCCAGAAACAACACCGGGAGTTTCAATTTCAACCTCGAAGATGACCCCTGTGATAACCTGAATTTTCAGAAATTATTAAAATAAGATTTTAGTAAATAGAATTCTTATTATAGGATATGTTGGGTTCAAATATGAATGTATATATGTGTTATATGTTGGATTATGTGGAAAGAAATTATATATGAGATTTTATAGTTAATTAAACTATTAAAGAAAGAAGAGTTTGAACTTTAGGATTGGTGTATTAGTAACTAATATGTTATAATAAGGATCATAATTTGTGTTCCAAGTGTCCATGAATGGATTGAGATAACGAATCATAAATTGAATGAGAATTTATTTATGGAAATTAATATTGGTTAATTAAGTTATATTATTTAATATTATAATATAATGTTAAAGCCTTGTGTGGTAGTAATTAAATTGAATGAAAGGAGTAATTCACTTAAGTAAAATGGTGAATTAATGTATATACGTTACATAAAGAAAATGAAATGATTATGTTAATTAAATTTGTTATTTTCATATATTACATAATATGATAATATATGAAAGCATTTAATACTTGAAAGATGATAATGGAAAATGGGTGATGAATAATAGAAGAAACCAATATATAAATATATATATATAAGTGAATATTGTTTAGAGATTTATATATTAGATTAATATTTGAGATGCTGACTAAATATAAAGATTGAGGAAGATATCTTAGGACGATCGAATAATTATACTTATAATTGTATAATTTAAATAATGGAGTAACGGTTAATGATTATATTCTTTAATAAAGGTGTTATGAATATAAAATTCATAAATCCTAGTATATTAGTTCTTCATATTATAAGTGTACAATTATTTATAGTAAGCTAAATAAGTTAGGATTAATGTAAAGTGTGTCACACAAACTTTATATTAAATAAATATTAAAATAATGTGAAATTGGATAAAAGCCAAGCGTGGCCTAGACCCTTAATATTTTATTGTAGAGTTACTGAGCTTGAATTATATATCTCTAGTAAGTGAGATAAATGAGCCTTGTGTGGCTTAGGTATTAAAGTTAAACTAGACTGAAGGTTTAACTGAAATTATTAAAAGAGAATTAATGGAAAGATAATAGATGATTGATATTAATCATTTTGATAATTATGTGTGATAGGAAGTAATGGGTTGGGAATACCCAACTGAATGATATTTAGCCCAATTAAAATATTATGTGGACTAATGTACATGGAGTATATGATGTGAGTACATAAATAATCCCTAATTTTACTTTGTAACACATTAAAATTTCATTTTGGAAATTAAAGGAACCAAACTAAGCTCTATTGCTGGTATTTAAACTATGTCCCAAAATCAATGTCACTCTATTTCAACTACCGTATGAATAGGCCATTGGCCTATCCTATTTCTTCTTCATTAAGTAATAGAGTTGATGATGGCTAGTTATGGAGTTGGTGACCAACTCTTGAGCATCCACTAGCTTCTTCTTCTTCCCTTTGGTTTAAATTGTTGGGCAAAGCCATTGTTTGGTCAATGGTTCCTCTATAAATAAAGCCAACTCCTTCTCTTTCCTGTTAGAAAAATTCTCTGACAATTTGGTTATGAGAGGTTGGTAGAATCAGAGATTGGGAGAGCTATTGATAGCAAATTAGAGCATTCAAGAGGTAATAATGCTAACTTATGCTTTTGATTCCTAAGTTTTCAAATTCCTTAGAAATAAAAAGAAAAAGTCACTTTTGAGTCACAAATTTGATGGCTAAGGGTTGTTATAATCCATGAGTTGTTGTTAGATACTGATAATATAGTCAAATGGGAAAACAACGAAGGTTAAACGGACCAATTTGGTTTAGAAACGAATTCATAGTGAATGAATTCGCTAAATTTGTCAAAACATGAAAATTTAGTATGAATATGAGTTTTGGATTAATCTTTGGGTTAGTTAATGTTTTTGAAGTGTTATAATTACTCTGTAGATGAGTAGCTAAGAGTTTAACGAGTTCAACGAATCAAAAACAAACTAATTCGGACTTAAAATGAGAAAGTTATGTCAAAAACTATAATCATATGGGTTAATGCAGCAGCGCACAACTAGAGTTGGAAAATGGCGCAGGCGCCTTTGGAATGGTGAGAGCAAAGGGCGGCCGCTGTAATGTGTGCTAATCGAGACCGCTTTGACTCTTTGTAGTAAATTAGGCATAATATTTTTATACAGACTCCGATTGAGGCGATTCAAGATGATCCGGAATGAGTACGAATAGATCTACAACGTTTATTCTTTAATTGTTTCAATTTGGGGTTGTTAGAAGGGGTCCAAACAGTCATCTGTGTGACTGTCACGTAATAGGAGGCGATCGGAGGGCGTCGAACGAGCACATTCGCAAGTATAGTGTTCCCGACGATGAAATATGTTGTTCTAAGTGATAAAACATAAATATGCATGATAATAGATATGTCATATAACTAAGATTTCTTTACTCATTATGGAATGCCTTAACAATATTTTATGAAAGAAAACATAAAGTTATTGAGAAACGGAAGTTGATGAATTTGGTGTCCTTTGAGTTCTGACCTTGAACCCTATGTACGCATATCAACAGACATGAAATATAGTTTTACAGTTACCTTGTATATACTAGGTTGATATAGCTTGGTTTAAAGTGTCTTAAAAGAAAAACTTAAAGTTTTGAAAATAAAACTTAACAAGCATTGTGTCTTTTAAGTTCCAACCTTGGAAACATGTTAATATGGCCTAGTTATATGTGCGGATGGATAAGGAATGTAATTCCAAGATGTATTGCACATAAAAGGTTGTCAAACTCGGTTTAGTATGTGTTTTAAAGAGAAATTTAAAAGTTTTAGAAACTAACATTGATGAGCATTGTGTTACTTGCATTATGACCTTATAAGCAAGCATGATAGAGTTATTTATGCCTTTGAACATGAATGATATGTGCACTCAACTAGTCAAGCATGACATAAGTTATTTAAGCATGTTTTAAAAGTATGAACTATGTTATGCCTATATAAATGTCATAGATACATGTGAACATGCGTATTAAAGGTTGTTAGTACCAATATAAGGTTTAAAAGCTTATAAACCTTGAACCATTGTTAAAAGAAGTTGTTAAGCCTTGTTGATGTAAATAATTGAACATAGAACTATGTAATTCAAAACTAAATGATTTGAAATGTGAACTTGAAGAACTATCAGAACTTACTTGATGTATGTTTACAGTATATGTTAGAATATATGTCGTGATAGGAATTGTGTTGGGCAATAAAAAGCCTAAGTCTGGTTCTGGATGGGAGTAGCGCGGCTGCACCACTCCCAAGCTTAAATGCAGAGCGGCCGCGCCGTTCTGCAGAGTGACCAAGAGCGGTTTGTTAACTGCATGGTCTTAAGTTATAGTTATATGTTGTCCTTAAGGACTACAAGATATGAAATAAGACTGTTTAGATAAATATGATAGTAGAATGAGCTAGTCTCATGGTTATCCTGAGGTTAAGTAAAAATGAAACCAAGTTAGGAAACAATATTTGTTATTATATTAAGAGCGTATGAAATGTATGACTGATGGGTATGAATCCATGGTTATATAACTGTGTAGGAATACACGTAGTGCAGATAAGCTTTAAGTAGTTAAGTCGTAGTTGATAAACTACGAATCAGGCAAGTCTTTTAGTTCTTATTTGATATATGAATTTGATAACTGTTATTTGAGCTATATTATGCTACGCAAATATTGATGTATATATATATATATGAAATGTGTGACGCCCCCAAAATTAGGTATACACGACCCATCTTGGGTCGCCAGATACATGGTACAGAATACAAATACAAACTAATTATACAACAGACGTGTAAAATACGACAAAACATATGCTGTGAGTAATATCCATACTCAATGGAGTCCTCATTACATTTATTCTTACACTATTTCACATAATAGTGAGGACTACTAATGTACCATATAGAACCATCACTCTGTTCCCCGACTAGTCCCAGCTAAGTTCTCATTTCCTGAAGAGAATAGTGAAAGAAAAGGTGAGCTCAACTAGCCCAGTAAGAAATATTATGACTAAGATAATACAGAATAAATTATCATTAGTCTTCCACAGTGTTAAACTGATAAAATACAATAGACATCAAGTTTAACTGCAGCGGAACATGAAATCCATTAAAATAGTTAAGTAGAGAATAAAATCTACTATCTTTTATGATTTAAAAGGTTTTTCATCACTTTTATCGCTGGGACTCAGCTTAATAAATAATCCACATCATCCATGCACTACGGCCAAGGATATTCATAAGTATCACAACCATAATTATCCATGCACTACGGGCCAAGGATATTCGTGTATTCATCAATGGTCATGATCATGCCAACAACTGTCCATCAATGCACTACGGCCAATGAAGACTTTTACCACACCATTTGTAACATTACGGTCATGATTACACCGAATAATCCCTGGTCATAATCATACCAAGTCCATCTATGCACTACAGGCCACAGATGACTTTTAACAAAATATAAATATGAGGATGATGACAATGATATAAGAATTCAATAAAACAAGTTCAAGAATTAATTTATTCAGGAACTAATAACGTCCAAATTGTCAACATGATACTTTTTTGTAGAGTAAAATTCAAGAATGCTCAGAAGAATATTTTCATAAAAAGATACTAGATGAAACACAAATATCAAGGATATTCACTAATTTCATGGAGTATAGAAGTCAAAACTTTAACCAACTGAGTATAATAAAGAATGGAATAACAAAAGAAATCACCATGCATGTGGTACTTCGCATAGACAAGTTATTCCAACAAAATAATAAATAACGGAACTAGGTCAGGCGTAATACGCACCGACATGATATTCCAACAGAATAATAAAGAATGGAATAACAACAGAAATCACCATGCATGTGGTACTTCATATAGACAGGTTATTCCAACAAAATAATAAATAACGGAACCAGGTCCGGTGTAAAATGCACAGACAAGATATTCCAACAGAATAATAAAGACGGAACTAGATTCCGCATAAAACGCACAGACAGGATATTCCAACATAATAATAAAGACGGAACCAGGTCCGGTGTAAAACGCACAGACAGGATATTCCAACAGAATAATAAAGAATGGAATAACAGAAGAATTTCACCAAGTATTGGGTAGACCGCGTATACAGGTTATTCCAACAGAATAATGAAAAAAATGGAATAAGAGAAGTTCTCTTCATGAATACGAAAGAAATAATACCCCTTACCTTATAAAGAAGAGTACTCCGATGGTAGGGCGGGGATATACTTGAAGAAACTTGCACTACGCTCAAAGCTTTCTTAAATGTTAAAGAAATATGCTCAAGATAGAAGAATAATTCTCTCTACAGTTTCTCTCTCTAGAGTTTTAGTGAATTCGTAAGAAATAATGAAGGAATGAACTTCTATTTATAGAAGAATGGACTGAATAGTAACCAATCCACGAACGGTCCAGATCAATTTACTTTAAACAGACGGTCCAGATTGGTTTACAATAAAATATAATATATTCTATTTATAATCTAATAAAACAAATAACTTTTAAAAAGATTTTACTATGCAAACACTATGCATAATAAAATATAATATAATCTAATTATTGTCTAATAAAACATATAACTTTATAAAAGTATTCTATTTTATATAAACAGATTTTACTATTAGCCTAATAAAATGAATAACTTTATAAAAGTATTATGTTTTATATAAAAAGCTTTTCTATTTTATTACATTAATAATACTAATAAAACAAAACTGAGTGACTTATCACGTAAGCATCAATAATCAATACCGTGTGCTACTATGCAACCACGCATATTACTGTACTTTTACTACCGAGTAGTTCAACAGTTTTAACAGTAAAACTTCAGGCGTTATTCTCATAAAAATATTTTTGTCATTTTCTCAATCCGACAATAATTCTGTTGCGGGGTCCACCAATGATTGTACCGTCGTACGGATATTCCTTGACAAAAAGAATATTCCCCAACCAATCGAATATAATATGACAACTTGCATACTTTGCAAAATTTATAAATATTACCCACAACTATAACATTATATTAAATCCACAACATAGTATTAAAAAATATATTTTGAGAAAATTAAATATTTATTCATAAAATCTGGGGTCTCACAATCTCCCCTCCTTATGGAATTTCACCCTCGAAATTTATGTACGTACCTGGTTTGCCGAACAGGTGAGGATACCTTGACTTCACTTCAAATTCTAACTCTTGAAGTATAACCTTTAAGCGTCGAATATGATCCTTCTTATCCAAAATTTTAACACGTATCTCCTCATACGTTAAATCTTCTACTATCTCGTCCGGTTCTAAATTAATAATGTGATTCGGGTCGTCCACATATTTATGTAACATCGATACGTTAAAAACGTTATGAACACGCGACATACTTGGCGGTAAAACGAGTCTATAAGCCACAGTTCCTACTCGATCGAGGATTTCAAATGGGCCAATTAAATCGAGGGTTGAGATTTCCTCTCTTCAACAACTCTTGCTTACGCCCTCTTGAACCTTCTTCTTCACATTCATCAGCTCCGGGTGTGTAGCTTGAGCGGCTTTAACTTTATCGATTAAAGTTGATTCTACTCGTATATTCGTTATCTTCACGTGGGTTCGTATATTCGCACTTGTAAACGCATACGATCTTCTACTTAACACGTCAGCTATCACGTTCGTTTTCCCACGATGCTATTGAATTGTACGATCGTAATCTTCAACAGCTCGAGTCAATGTCTTTGGCGCATTATACGTTCTTTTTAAGTAAAGAAATATTTGAGGGTTTAAGAAATGGGTTTTGTACTGGGGTCAATACAAAATTTGATTTCACGCTCTAGGGGTAGGCTAGGAAGTCTTCATGAACACGTCAGGAAATTTATTAACGATAGAAATATCATTCAAAACTATGACCCTCATCCAAGACTTGGATAGTACGTCACATTGATACCTATCAACTTGCCATCTTCATTCACGATGTCGCCTATAGAAAGTCTGGCTTCGGTGCATTACACACAAGGAAGTCAACAACGAAAGGATCAGGCTCTTTACTTATGGCTTGATATGACAATGATTGACTTTAGTGGTTTGGTTACTTTGAATTCGCATAACAGGTTGGTTAGGAATATGAAAGCTAACAACCTTACAAAAAGCTTGATGAGTAGTTAACCACTTGATTCCTAAAATCACATCAAAGACAAGTATTTTCAAAGAGATAAGATCGACAGGTAACGTGAAAGTGTCGATTTGAATCAAACAAGATTTATAAATAGTGGAGGTAACGAAGGTTTCTCCCAACTGAGTTTAAACAGATATATCAAAGTCTAACTTCTCCGGAGTTAAATTTAAACATCGAACACAACTAGGTGAAATAAAAGAATGAGTAGAACCAGTATCTAACACGATATAGACTTCACAAGAGTTTATGACTAACATACCAGTGATAATTTTAATCAGGTTCCTCGTCACGAAAAAAAAATGCTCTCTCTTAAACTACCAGCTTTGGCTTGTCTAGGACATCCTTTGGCATCACTATCCCAGCTGGACTTGATTTCACCATACGATAAAATCGAGCTAGGTGACCTTCTCTTCTGCAATTAAAACATGTTTTGGATTGCTGCATACAGTTTTAACGCATATGTCCCTCCTGTCTGCATTTGAAATATACGACCGGTGGTTGTTCTTCTTCCTTTGAAACGGGTGCTGGTGTCGACGTCTTCACGTCATTGTTGAACTTTCTCTTCTTGAAATGCCCATTATTATTGTTTTGGCCATGATTACCACCGAAGTGGTTACCATTTCTGGCATATTGATTTCCTCCATGCTTATTGTCACCACTTTGATGACTGTTATCACCGGTATTATCATTTTGTCGGCTGCTCTCTTTTGGTTGGGTTAACTCATTATCGCGCTCCAATAACTGAGCCCTATTAACAACATCTGAATACAAACACAATTTATATGAGATAAGATATGACGTATCTCAGGTTTTAAACCTCTTAGAAACATTCGCGTCATTCTTTCCTCATTATCAACCAAATGGATGCAAATCAGGATAACTCGGAAAACTTCGCTTCGTAATGCGACACGGTCATGTTATTTTGCTCCAACTTGATAAACTTCACCTCCTTCATGTGACGAATACTTTCGAGAAAGTACTTATCATTGAACAGCTCTTGGAACTTCTCCCAAGACATCTTGAGTGCGTCAGGCTGGATACGTTTTACAGATTCCCACAAGTAATCTGCCTCTTCACGCAACATAAAGGTGGCAAAGGGAACCTTTTGCACTTCTGAGCATCCCAATATATCAAATATCTTAGTGATCTGCTTTAACCACGTCTATGCCTTAAGTGGTTCTGGCTTTCCCAAAAACTCCGGTGGTCCCAGCTCCTTGAACTGCTTAGCGGTGACCAACCGTGGGTTGCCATTGTTTCCTTCTGCATTATGAGTAGAAGTCTCTCTCGTCTTGTGTTGCATGAATTCTAAAAAGTTCCTAAACGTACCGTCGTTCATCATTTGGTCAGTGTTGTTGTTTATACGAGGATTATTGCCTTCATGTCGCACATTATCCTGATTATTGATCTGTGGAGACTCAACGGTCTCCTGTGCTCCATTGATATTCTTGAAAGTAGTATGCACACAAGCCAATCATGTTTGATGATAAAGCATATACTTTGTAACAATCTTATTCATTTATTAATAAAAAGTATTAATTTATTAAAGGCTTTTAATTATCTACATGATGCTGTTTTATAATATGTGATAAACCCATAGTTTTAAGCAATGCTTTTAGAATAATGATGATGATCATTCTAATGAGATCTAAATTCTTAGAAAGCTTAAAACTAAAATAGTTCCCAATCGTTGGATTACTAAATTAGGGATTAGTGAATCCGGATAGATTGGTACATACGCTCGTTCTTGCTCATTGAATGAGGATGATTGATCTCATGATCATTTGTGTGGAGACACTAAAGCAAGTATGTAGGTGCTTATTAGAGAATAAGTACCTTTGAACGTGGCTCGCTAAGGAATACCTAATGGAGTTTTACTTATCTGTCAATAGGAATTCCTGTAGTGATAATAGTGCAACTGATCCTTAGACATGAGATCATAATAGTATCTTGTGTATGATGAGTTATACTTTAACTTATTCCTTAAGACCCTTAGGGTATATCAAAGGGTATGCTTGGGTATAATAAGTTGTACATGGAGATAATGTATGATCAATAAAGAATCTACCACTTCTAATAAAGAAGAGAAATGTCCTATGTGATTCGATAAATGACAACCCAAAGAGTCCTTGGTTAAGGCGTAATGAAATTAGAAAGGAGTTTCTAATTTGCATTATTTGGAGTTGTGCATTTAAGGATCGAAATACATATAATTAAATAAAATAAGACTTTGACAAAGAATTCCATGTCTTATATTTAATTGGGACATCAGATGGTGGAATGATTGAATCAGTACGGTAACTATTTACTCAAAGGTTCTTTTATGATTAATGTTGAAATCTATATTATCCGGAAAGTCGTTGATCGCTAGGGAGGCTTATCCTATTGTAGAATAAATATTATTTATTTAAATAAATTAATTATTTAATTTATTTATTTAAATAAGATTAGAATTGTTCTAATTGATTTATTCACAACCTAGGTTTAATATGGAGAACCTAAAGGGTCACACCATAAAAGGAAGAATAATTATTTAAGAAGTTAATGGCATAATCGTAATAATATGTTATGTATATTTAATTTAATCTATGGTGATAGAATAAATTAAATAGCTTAATATTTATTATTTAATATTTTAGAAATATTAAATATAAATTAATAAGAGGAGTCTTATTAATATTATTACAATTATTATTATTATTTTAATTTCTAAAAGAGTTTAGGAATTAATTTAATATAAGTACTCTCATTTATTCCTAATTGGATTAGGAAGGAAAATTAGTTAAAGGAGTTTAATTAATTATCCCTAATAAGATTAGGGAGCTTAATTAATTAAAAGAATTTAATTAATTAAATAAAACCCAATTCCTTAATTGTTAAGGTGGGTTGCCCACATCTATAAATAAGAGGAGTCTTATTATGGGTTTTTTTTTTAGTTGTTGACTTTTACAACATACGTAATTCCAATAGTTGGAGAGTACGTCTTTTTTTCTATAGAGATAGAAAAACTAGGGTTTAGCCAACCACCCTTTTTCTTGAATCATTATTATTCCTTGGTGGATCACCTCTAGAGGCCAAACATATGGGTGGCTAACGTTGATCAAAGGAAGAAACAAAACCCCGGTGGATTCAAGTTGAACGCGAAAGGATTTGGAGGTGAACTTGTACCTGAGGAAGCTCGATCTTCAAGGGTATGATTTTATTCTTTATCTTTTCGTTTAATTAATAATTGTGCATAAAGGGTGATCCGGGTATATGGTTTGTAAATTTTTTTAAACTCTGATTTTACACGTTTACGCACTTTTTATGCAATTTGATTGCGTTCTTGAATATTACAAACCTAACAATTCTCAACATTCTCGGATGCCATTTTCAAATACTACCACAAAACAAGGGTTAATTAACATATCACATATTATCTTTATACTCTAACCGACCTATTAAATACCAAATAAACTTAGGTAGGTCATACTAGCGAAGGAATTCCCCGTCTCTCCCCTCCTAGTTCTTGTCTCACATCTCAGCCATGGATCATATCCCTAAGCTTTGATACCAACTGTGACGCCCCCAAATTTAGGTATACATCACCAATCTTGGGTCGCTAGATACATGGTACAGAATATAAATACAAACTAATTATACAACAGTCGTGTAAAATACGACAAAACATATGCTGTGAGTTTTAATACAAATATTGTCATCTAGACAATATCCACACTCAATGGAGTCCTCATTACATTTATTATTACACTATTTCATAGAATAGTAAGGAACACTAATGCACCATCTAGGACCATCACTCTATTCCCCGACCTGTCCCAGCTACGTTCTCATTTCCTGAAGAGAATAGTGAAAGAAAGGGTGAGCTCAACTAGCCCAGTAAGAAATATTATGAATAAGATAATATAGAATAAATTATCATTAGTCTTCAACAGTGTTAAACTGATAAAATACAATAGACATCAAGTTTAACTGCAGCGGAACATGAAATCCATTAAAATAGTTAAGTAGAGAATAAAATCTACTATCTTTTATGATTTAAAAGTTTTTTCATCACTTTTATCACTGGGACTCAGCTTAATAAATAATCCACATCATCCATGCACTACGGCCAAGGATATTCATAAGTATCACAACCATAATTATCCATGCACTACGGGCCAAGGATATTCGTGTATTCATCAATGGTCATGATCATGCCAACAACTGTCCATCAATGCACTACGGCCAATGAGGACTTTTACCACATTATTTGTAACATTACGGTCATGATTACACCGAATAATCCTCGGTCATAATCATACCAAGTCCATCTATGCACTCTGCATCACGGATGACTTTCAACAAAATATAAATATGAGGATAATGACAATGATATAAGAATTTAATAAAACAAGTTCAAGAATTAATTTATTCAGAACTAATAACGCCCAAATTGTCAACATGATACTTCTTTGTAGAGTAAAATTCAAGAATGCTTAGAAGAATATTTCCATGAAAGAGATCTTTGGATGAAGCTTAAATATCAAGGATATTTCACTAATTTCATGGAGTATAGAAGTCAAAACTTTTACCAACCGAGTATAATAAAGAACGGAATAACAAAAGAAATCACCATGCATGCGGTGATTCAGTGATAGACAAAGTTATTCCAATGAATAATGAAAAAAATGGAATAATGAAGTTCTCTTCATGAATACGAAAGAAATAATACCCTTACCTTATAAAAAAGTCCGACAAAGAGAAGGGGATATACTTGAAGAAACTTGCACTACTGTTTCAAAGCTTTCTTAAACGTTAAAGAAATACGCTCAAGATAGAAGAATAATTCTCTCTACAGTTTCTCTCTTTAGAGTTTCAGTGAATTCGTAAGAAATAATGAAGGAATGAACTTCTATTTGTAGAAGAATGGACTGAATAGTAATCAATCCATGAACGGTCCAGGATCGATTTACTTTAAACAGACGGTCCAAATTGGTTTACAATATAATATAATATATTCTATTTATAATCTAATAAAATGAATAACTTTTAAAAATATTTTACTATGCAAACACTATGCATAATAAAATATAATATAATCTAATTATTGTCTAATAAAACAGATAACTTTATAAAAGTATTATGTTTTATATAAAAAGATTTTACTATTAGCCTAATAAAACGAATAACTTAATAAAAGTATTATGTTTTATATAAAAAGCTTTTCTATTTTATTACATTAATAATACTAATAAAACAAAACTGAGTGACTTATCACGTAAGCATCAATAATCAATCTGCAAGCGCTTACTACGCAACCAATGGCAGTATTACTATACTTTTACGACCGAGTAGTTCAACAGTTTTAACAGTAAAACTTCCGCCCTTATTCTCAAAAAAATATTTTTGTCATTTTCTCAATCCGACAATATATCCATTATGAGGGTCCACTAATGATTTATAATTAGTAAATACGGATATTCACGACAAAAGAATATTCCCCACCAATCGAATATAATATGAAAACTTGCATACTTTGCAAAATTTATAAATATTACCCACAACTATAACATTATATTAAATCCACACCATAATATTAAAAAATTTATTTCGAGAAAATTAAATATTTATTCATAAAATTTGGGGTCTCACGAAATGCATATGAAATATGTTTGAAATTTGAAAGTTGATATTTGATGATATGCTTGTGAAGTATGTGACGATTTGATTGTTTGAGTTGTGATTCTGGGGACAGAATCCGTGTAAGGAGGGAAGGATGTAACAATCCAGAAATTTAAATTGTTATATTAAATATTTATTGAATTATATAAATATTTATTTGATGTGTTTATTGTAAGACCCCGAATTTTATGAAATGAAAGTATTCAATTTTCTTAAAATTATTATTTCATTTAGTAAATGGTTAAATTGATAAAAGGATTAAATCTAAGGGTGATATGTAAAAATTTTGCAAAGTAAAGCAAGTTATTATAAAATATTCGTTTGGTCGGGGAATATTCTTTTTGTCAGGAAATATTCGTACGGCGACACAATCATTGGTGGACCCCACAACAGAATTATTGTCGGAGTTAGAAAATGACAAATTTATCTTTTTATGAAATAACGACGGAAGTTTTACCGTTAACTGTTGAAATACCTGGTAATAAAAGTACAGTGATATGCGTGGTTGCATAGTAGCACACGGTATTGATTATTGATGCTTACGTGAGAAGTCACTCAGTTTTATTCAATTATTGCTACAACAATTGCTGCATAGTATCTCACGTTATTTGATTCAATTATTGTCGATATTTTAAATATTATTAAATCAATAATTGAGACGATACAGTTATTCATATTATTATTTGCAATATTGACGATGTCTAGAAAGTTATGTCGAGGAGAGGTTTGGTCACCTAATTGCGCGCCAATAGGGAGAAATCCTTATTGGAAAGCCCCTTCTTTCCTGGGAACGACCTGGTTGTAAATATTGTAGTTCTGTAATATTATTTGTGAATAATTAAATGTTGAAATATATGATAAGAAAATATTTATTCAATATGGATTTAAACGGAGGAATTTTGTTAGCATGTGACATTTGTTGAAAGTTGGTATTTTATCTTTTCTGATAAAATAATTCGTTTAAATATATTATTATAATATTACATTATAGTAGTATGATGTGATTATATATTAGTATGCTTTTTATAATTCGAATGGTAACATTATTATAGTAAATTCATGTTATAAAAGTAAAATGAGGTGGAAGAGAATAAAATGAATTTGAATTCTGATGATGTCATCAGAATGATGAGGTAAGCAATGATGTGATCGGAATGATGATGTAAGCAATGATATCATATGATCAATGATGTAAGCGATGATGTCATAAATTATGGCGAAAAGACTATTTTACCCTTACTCTGCCAAGCCTATAAATAGAAGCTCATTCCTTCATTATTTTTCACCAATTCACTAAAGCTATAGAGCGAGAAAGAATAGAGAGAATAAGAGAGAAAGAAGAAGAATATTCTATTACTACACTACTGCGGTATCCAATTTCCTATTAAGGTAAGGGATGTTATTTTCTTTGTAAATGATATTATTTTCTTCAATATCATTATGTTGAAATATTGATATGAATTTTATTATGGAATTTCTACCTTTTTGTGTCAGAGTTACTATTCACGTATACAGCACTATTCACGTATACGGCACTATTCACTGAAAAATAAAATTTTCTCTTTTTTGTCCCAGATGTCTATTATGGTTACTATCTTTGATTGTATCCAAGTTTTTTTTATCTTTATTCTTGAATTTTACTCCATTATGGTTTATTATGGAGTATTTTTAAACTTGAGTTATCTAAAGTACGAATCTCTAATCTTTGTCCTTTTATCTCACTAGATTTGTTCTCTAAAATGTTTTTTTATCATCCTCAGTCCTTAATGGTGATACTTGATGAATATCTTTGGCCTGTAGTGCAAAGATAAATGATTACCTAATGAATATCTTTGGCCCGTAGTTCAAAGATGAATAGGTGTTGAGATGAACATGACCAACTGGTGATACAAATGAATATCTTTGACCCGTAGTGCAAAGATGAATATTTGATTCAAGATGTATATTGATTGATGTTACAGGAATAAAATATTGATGATGGACTTTTAAATTCATAGATGAATAGTAGATTTCATTCTCTACTTAAATCTTCTAATGAATTGTTGTTTCCGCTGCAGTTGTTGATCTAAAACTTGTTATCTATTATATACTATCAGATTTTTTCCTGTTAAAGACTAAGGATAATTTGTTATATATTATCTTAGTCATAATATTCTTTACTGAGCTAGTTGAGCTCACCCTTTTCCTTTTTATTAAATTGTTCTTCTTAGAAGGAGATAATTTAACAGGGACTAGCCGGGGTATACAGGGATGATTCAAGATAGTTGTTTTAATTGTTCTCACTATTTTGTAAAATAGTGTATCAATAAATGTAATGAGAACTTATTTGAGTGTGGATATTGTCTAGAAGACAATATTTGTATTTAAACTCACAGTTTATGTGTTGTCGTATTTTGCACGACAATTGTATTAATGAAGTTGTAGTTATTTCTGTATCATGTATTTGGCGACTCATAATGGGTACGGGTGATGTATACCTATTTTGGGGGCGTCACAGTTGGTATCAGAGCTTAGGGATATGGTCGCTAGCGAAGATATGAGTCTAAAACTAGGAGGGGAGAGACGAGTAATTTACTTCGCTAGTGTGTGACTTACCTAAGCTAAAATTTTTACTTGATAAGTTGACAAATTGTGATATGTCAATTAACCTTTGTTTTGAAGATATATTCTAGAATGATATCTAAAATACAGAAGATGGGAAATGGGAAAATCATGATTCATAGGAAATAACCGGGAAGGTACAATCCGAAAAGAAAGCAAGGTATTCTCATCTTTTTGAATACCAGGTACGTACCCTACATTTGAGGGCAAAATTTCATATAGAGGGGAGATTGTAAGACCCCGAATTTTATGAAATGAAAGTATTGAATTTTCTTATAATTATTATTTCATTTAGTAAATGGTTAAATTGATAAAAGGATTAAAGCTAAGGGTGATATGTGAAAATTTTGCAAAGTAAAGCAAGTTGTTATAAAATATTTGTTTGGTCGGGGAATATTCGTACGACGACACAATCATTGGTGGATCCCACAACAGAATTATTGCGGAGTTAGTAAATGACAAAATTATCTTTTTATGAAATAACGACGAAAGTTTTACCGTTAACTGTTGAAATACCTGGTAATAAAAGTACAGTAATACGTGTGGTTGCATAGTTGCACACAGTATTGATTATTGATGCTTACGTGAGAAGTCACTCAGTTTTGTTCAATTATTACTACAGTAATTGTTGTATAGTATCTCACGTTATTTGATTCAATTATTGTCGATATTTTATATATTATTAAATCAATAATTGAGACGATACAGTTATTCATATTATTATTTGCAATATTGACGATGTCTAGAAAGTTATGTCGAGGAGAGGTTTGGTCACCTAATTGCGCGCCAATAGGGAGAAATCTTTATTGGAAAGCCCCCTCTTTCCTGAGAACAACTTGATTGTCAATATTGTAGTACTGTAATATTATTTGAGAATAATTAAATGTTGAAATATATGATAAGAACATATTTATTCAATGTGGATTTAAACGGAGGAATTTTGTTAGCATGTGACATTTGTTGAAAGTTGGTATTTTATCTTTTCTGATAAAATAATTCATTTAAATATATTATTATAATATTACATTATAGTAATGGGATGTGATTATATAATAGTATGTTTTTTATAATTTGAATTATAACATTTTTATAGTAAATTCATGTTATAAAAGTAAAATGAGGTGGAAGAGAACAAATTGAATTTGAATTTTGATGATGTAAGCAATGATGTCATCGGAACGATGAGGTAAGCAATGATGCCATCGAAATGATGATGTAAGCAATGATGTCATATGATCGATGATGTAAGCGATGATGTCATAAATTATGGCGAAAAGACTATTTTACCCTTACCCTGCCAAGCCTATAAATAGAAGCTCATTCTTTCATTATTTTTCACCAATTCACTAAAGATATAGAGCGAGAAAGAATAGAGAGAATAAGACAGAAAGAAGAAGAATCTTCTGTTACTACACTACTGCGGTATCCAATTTCCTACTAAGGTAAGGGATGTTATTTTCTTCGTAAATGATATTATTTTCTTCAATATCATTATGTTGAAATATTGATATGAATTTTATTGTGGAATTTATACATTTTTGTGTTGGGGTTACTATTCAATTATACGAAACTATTCACGTATACAACACTATTCACAAATACGGCACTATTCACCGAAAAATAAAATTTTCTCTCCTTTGTCCCAGATGTCTATTATAGTTACTATCTTTGATTGTATCCATGTTTTTGATCTTTATTCTTGAATTTTACTACATTATGGTTTATTATGGAGTATTTTTAAACTTGAGTTCTCTAAAGTACGAATCTCTAATCTTTGTCCTTTTATCTCACTAGATTCGTTCTCTAAAATGTTTTTCATCATCCTCAGTCCTTAATGGTGATATTTGATGAATATCTTTGGTTTGTAGTGTAAAGATTAATGATTACCTGATGAATATCTTTGGCCCATAGTGCAAAGATGAACAGGTGTTGAGATGAACATGACCAACTGGTGATACAAATGAATATCTTTGGCCTGTAGTGCAAAGATGAATATTTGATTCAAGATGTATATTGATTGATGTTATATGGATAAAATATTGATGATGGACTTTTAAATTCATTGATGATAGTAGATTTCATTCTCTACTTAACTCTTCTAAGGAATTATTGTTTCCGCTGCAGTTGTTGATCTAAAACTTGTTGTCTATTATATACTATCAGATTTTTCCCTGTTGAAGACTAAGGATAATTTGTTGTATATTATCTTAGTCATAATATTCTTTACTGGGCTAGTTGAGTTCACCCTTTTCCTTTTCATTCAATTGTTCTTCTCAGGAGGAGAGAATTTAGCAGGGACTAGCCGGGATATGCAGGGATGATTCAAGATAAGTTTTTTGGTAGTCCTCACTATTTTGTAAAATAGTATATTAATAAATGTAATGAGAACTTATTTTATTGTAGATATTGTCTAGAAGACAATATTTGTATTTAAACTCATAGTTTATGTGTTGTAGTATTTTGCATGACAATTGTATTAATGAAGTTGTAGTTGTTTCTGTACCATATATTTGGCGACTCAGAATGGGTATGGGTGATGTATACCTATTTTGGGGGCGTCACATTTATTGTTGAAATTGATGAAATAAAATTTCTATTGATGTGGTTATTATTATTAATTAATTATGAATTAAATTTATTAGATAATATTAAAAATTCAATTAATTTATAATTTAGAGAGTTGTAATATAACATGAGATGTTATATTGTTGTTTGAATTTAATAATTTAAAGTGGCATGTTGAATTATTAAGTAAAGTTATAATGAGATTATAATTATGTGATATTTGTTTAAGTGAAATATTTATTTAAAATATAGTATGTTTGAGTTGTGATTCTGGGGACAGAATCCTTGTAAGGATGGAAGGATGTAACAATCTGGAAATTCAAATTATAATATTAAATATTTATTGAATTATATAAATATTTATTTGATGTGTTTATTGTTAAAATTGATGAAATAAATTTTTTATTGATGTGGTTATTATTATTAAATATTTATGAATTAAATTTTTTAGATAATATTTTAAATTAAATTAATTTATAATTACAGAGTTGTAATATAATATGAGATGTTATATTGTTGTTTTAATTTAATAATTTAAAGTGGTATGTTAAATTATTAAGTAAAGTTATAATGAGATTATAATTATGTGATATTTGTTTAAGTGAAATATTTATTTAAAATATAGTATGTGTAATTAATTTATTTGATTAATGTTGTATATGTAAATCTTTATTAAAATAAATTAAAGGAGTTTAATTTAGTTTTGACCAAACAAGGCTTGAAAATATTAAGTCTTTATTTTAAAGACTTTTTGCCAAACAAAGCCTTATGGCTTTTGGATTTTTAAATTTTGAATTATAATTATAATTATAATATAAATAAAATAAATCAAAATAATAAATATAAAATATATTGTTTTTTAACTAATATGTAATTAGTATTATAATAAGTATACGACAGTTACATACATTGGGTGCGTCTCCTTTATGTTACGTAAAAGGTTTAGTTTTGGTTTATACTGAGGAAGGAAGAAGGAGGTTTACAGTGAGAAGATTAGAGAGTTTGAGAGTGACCTGAGAGATTCCTATGTTTTTTAGGAATTATCAGTGGATAGCAAGGATTTTCAAGCATAAGAAGGTATTACTCATTACCCTAATTTTATATATTTATATATGTATATATATGAATTTTACGGCATATAACTTCAAGTTCTGTGAATTCATCTTTTTGAATTGTTGATATACAACTGATTACTTGTTATTGTATATGTTTGTGATGATTAGAACTAGTGTTTAAATAAGAATTTTTTATGCTAATTACGTTTAAAAGAAAGAAAGTAATTACAGTATATGTATTTTACATATGGCTTGTGAAAGTACAAATTATGATGGTTAATTTGTACGTTAATCTGTGAATTGAGTCTTGATTATGCTAGTTCGTTAAAATATGATGAGAACGTAGTTTGAACGAAGTGATTTGGTATAAAACTGAGATTACAGTGATGATTTTTGTAAAGGATGTCAAAAATGGTGTTTTTATATGAAAACATGAATTTTAATGATGTAAATTAGTTAAAGTTGTTGTTAAATTGTTCTAAGTGGTTGAATATATGAGGAAACATGTTTGTGATAATTTTATATCAATTGTACATATTAATTTCACTGTCTTATGCGTGAAATTCGTGTTAGTTGGGCTAAAAATGGCTACTGTTCATCTGCTTTTACTACTTCGTGCACAGCACCTGCCAAATGCTTTGGTGTTAAGGTCGAATGGCGCAATTATGCCGGTCCCGAAGCTTGTGTATATATGTGAATTGCTACCATACCCCGATTTGGGGCAAAAGGCTTCGCACAACCGCAGACCGGATGTTGCTATAACTTTGTTTAATTATGTACTAATGTAACAAACATGTAATAAGGACGTTAAAATAGAACCATGTCATGCATGTCATTGATAATTTCAAAGTTTTAAAGGTTTTATAAGTTAGGAATGCGATATGTTAGGACTTAGTGTACACATTGAAGGGTAACTAAGTCTTGTGGTGTTAGCACTTGTGATTTCGGAAATGAATATTAAGATATGGAAGGTGATTAATATAAAACCAATGAGTCTTGGGAAAACTTAAACACTTGATTGAATTTCAAGTTCTATTAAGGAGAAATATAGTATTGATTAATAAGAGTTGAAAATGTTATTTGGATGCTAGAAGTCTTATGTATGTGTTACTGAGTTTTTAGATTCGGCTTATGTGGTTTATTTATATGGTTAGACCTTAAACTAAAGGTTATAATGTAACTAAGATGATAATTGAATCTATGAGGTTAATGTACATAGCTAACTGATGTGATAATCCTAATGGTATGTGTAGGATATTGGAGTACGTGAGTTGTAATTGTATAACTTACGCAAGAGGCAAGTTCCCTAACCTTTGCTACTTTATTATTCAGCAAGGTTACTTTTACTCTTATGTTATACTTATACAAATTCTCTATCTCTAATCTCTTATTTAACGATTTATTGTCATGCAAGTTTTTTAACCCTCATTTATTATTGAGCAAGTTAGTTAATCTTTGTTTCTTTATTCCAATCGAGATTACCTTGGTTATTCAAAGTCTATAATTTTATTGTAAGAAGTGTGTTTATTCAGCTACTAATAACTATTGTTTGATCTTCGTTCTCCATTGTCATTGTACTATCTTCCATTATTGTACCGAACTCTAAGTTGCTTAGCGATTCTTTACCAATTCAACTAATCCTTAGTTGATGAATGTTCTAAACTCTAAATTACCCTTGAAAACCTAGAGTATAGTTCGTGGTCTTGTGACCCTCAGTGTATTCTTTGATGTTGATATCTATTATTAACTTAAACGTTCATTATTCCTTTGAACTCATAGCTGTTGAATTAAAGTTTATTGTTCCGATAAGAATACTTTACCATTGAAAGCTCAGTTAATTGTCATTCATAAAACGTTATTCTATATGATCCTTCTTGTGGGCAATTGTTTGCTCACTCTTGCACAAAACAATGCAGATGAAGTTAAGAAGTTTGAAGAGCTTTCTACAAGCAAGGGCAAGGACAAAGTGCTTGATTAAACGACAACGTTTAATTTATCTTTTATTTATGAAGCTTATGTAATAGACTTAATTATGATCATGTTTTAATTTTCCGCTGATGATTGTAATAAAGGTTAGATGACCTGGGATTTAATTTAGATTATGAAACCCTTTAATGGGAGATTGATTGTTTAAACTTTTGAGTTTAATTATATCCTTTGTTTATGGGTAGTTAGTTATAATTTAATTAGACAGTGAAGACCAAATCTGTGGGATTGAAGTGCCCTGATTTGGGGGTGTCACAAGTTGGTATCAAAGTTGTAGGTTATGAACCTTAGGTGGGAAAACCTTAGGTTATAACCTTCTAGGAGATCGAAAACATAGAGGTGATAAACTCTTATCGAGTTCTAAGGAATGAATTGGGGGAAATTCATTGAAGATAAAATGATAAAAGACCTTATGTGTTTATGTGTTAATGACTTATGTGCTCGTGAGTACTTAGGAGTAGCGAGTATTATACATACCCATTGATTTCTGTTGTAGACCTTGGGTATAGGCTTGAGTTTGAACGAGAGGATAAATTTGGGGTGATAAAGGTGAAGGATGAGAATGAGGAGGGGGAATTCCTCCAATGAGGTGTATGGTCATAACATTGAGTTATAAAAGAAGGTCGAGAAATTAGAAGGTCTAGCCGTAAAGCACCAAGCCACGTTAGCACAAGAAGATGTCGCGACTCAAGACCTTACTGCACAACTTGCGGATGTAGAGCAGATAGTAGCTCAGTCAGAGTATTAAAGAGGATAGTTATTATCTAGGAATGAGATTGCGCATGAATGACTGGGGAAAGGAGTCAGCAAAGCGAGCAAAAGCTGAGGACGAGTGGATAAAGGCTTCTAAATGCATAGATCGTGTTGAAGACAAGTCAAAGAGTGCCAATCAAATGATGAAACTTAGAATTTAACCTTCTAATCTCCTGACGATTCGTATCGTGGATCAAGAGCGCAATGAACTTGTACAATGTGGAATGTTCTTGTAGATTGCAAGAAAAACATTAAGATTATTTATAAATCACGATGAAAATTAATAAAATTTAAATCCTAACTTTCGAATTAATTAGCGAGATATAATGAAGTAATCCTGAAATTTAATTATTACAGGATAAATAATATAAATAGCAGTGAGGCTATTTTGTTATGTGGTGATGTAATAAATGAATAAAGGCATTATTGTTTATTAAGATATATTATGTGTTGTCTATAAGTGGTTGAGATAAGTTTGAAATTTTAATGTGTGGATGAACGATGATCTAATAGTTCCAGTTTTAAACAGTAAGATGCCACCTAGAAGAAGACAACAACGTCAACAAAGCTCCGAGGAATATGCATACAATAGGGAAGCTAACGCAAATCTAGTGCCACAATTGATGAATTTTTTGGTATGAGAACTGGCAAATCAACTAAATTTCTGGCTATGTAATTAAATCTCGATGTTCCAACCAAATTCATTTATAGCAGGGTTGGAGAGAACGATTGATGTAGACGGGGAAGGTAATACGCTGACATACAATCAAGAGCAGAATGGAAAGAAGAATGAATATGGTAAGCTGGGAGATATGTGACGCCCCCAAATCTGGGTCCTCTGACCTCAGTTCGGTCAGCACGATAAAATACAAACATTCACCTCTAAACAACATACGATAACTAAAATACGGAATTTAATAAACGTACGTCGTTTATTTAAAAGTTGTTATTATCCCAAGATTCGATAACCTTAATAAGTTCATACAAATATAACCTAAAATAATCATTAGGGTTCATATTACATAACAGTAATTTAAACTAAGCACAAGGTGAATAACAGAAGAATTCACCATGCATGCGGTAGTCTGCGTAGATAGGTTATTCCAACAGAATGATAAAGAATGGAATAACAAAAGAATTCACCAAGCATGCAGTAGTCCGCACAGACAGGTTATTCCAACAGAATAATAAAGAATGGAATAATGTAAGAATTCACCGTGCATCTTTGTAGTCACTGCATGCAAAAGTTATTCCAAATGTAATAATAAAGAATAGAATAACAGAAGAATTCACCAGGCATGCGGTAGTCCGCACAGACAGGTTATTCTAACAGAATAATAAAAAATGGAATAACAACCCTTACGAGTATTGAAAGAAATAACTCTCTTCATGAATACGAAAGAAATAATACCCCTTACCTTAGAAGAAAATTGAATATTGGAATAGTGAGGTAGCAGACTTCTCATCTTCTTTCTCTCTATAATTTCTCCATATAATAATTGCTCTTGTGAGACTTAGTGAATTGGTGATAATGAAAGAAGAATGAACTTCTATTTATAGAAAAATATAGTTTTGATAATTGCATGTTTTGGGGCTCAAAATATTACAGTATAATACATTCATCTATACCTCCATTTTTAATTTAGTTATGCAAGTATTATCAATCTTGCACTAACTCCCCTAATAGTAAATCATGTGAATCAATAGTACACACATGTGAACATATAGTTATAAGCATGTGAATTAATAGCAATTAATTGCTCATTTATCCGGTGAATTACCTAATTGGTCAATATAACCTCCAGACATTAATTATTATCAAAATAAATGTTGATTTCCACTAACACTAATAATTCCCACACAATGGAACTATCAGTTTCATCTTTAATTAATACGAACTTTTTCATCATTAATATTATAACTCACAATATTTAACAACCAGGTCGTTCCCAGAAAAGATGGGGCTTTCCGATAAGGATTTCTCCTTATTGGCGCGTAATTAGGTGACCAAACCACTCCTTGACAGAACTTCTAGACATTATCAATATTGCAAATAATAATATGAATAACTTTATCGTCTAAATTATTGATTTAATAATATAAATATTATGCAGATGATACTGTGACAATAATTGAATCAATAATATGAAAGATATGATGCAGCAATTACTGTAGCAATAATTGAGTGACTTTTCACGTAAGTATCAATAACCAATACCGTGTGCTACTATGCAACCATGCGTAATACTTTACTTTTACTACCGGGTAGTTCAATAGTTTTAACGGTAACACTTTCGTCGTTATTTTAATAAAAAGATTTTTCTGTCATTTTCTAACTACGACAATACTTCCGTTGTGGGGTCCACCAATGATTGTGCCGTCGTACGAATATTCCCATTTAAAACGAATATACCCCGACTAATCGAATATTATATAACCACTTGCTTACTTTGTAAAATTTATAAATATTACCCACAACTATAACATTATATCGAATTCACACCATAATATTCAAAAATATATTTCGAGAAAATTATTCTTTATTCATAAAAGTTGGGGTCTTACACAGCAAGTTTAAATACAACAATGAGGATATATCATGATGAATGGAAAAATATCTGGCAATGGATTCAATAACATGAATATTTGAAGGATTCAAAAATATGAATATCGCAAGTAAAGATAATGATTGCTTTTAGAATAACTGCTAGTCAAATAGACCTTGAACTATAACACTCCAATGGAATCAATAGCTAATTGACCCTTTGGTTACTAGCTACAGAATAAGTACTCAAGGGGATCAGCCTCACGTACTCTATGTATATGCATAACATTTAAATCTGCTCTGTTGTATCTTATATTAGATACCTGGGGTACTCCCCTATCATAAGAGGGGTGTTCTTTCAGTCTAAGAATCCTTACCATCAATTGGTTTGGATAGCTTTTATAAAACTTCATAGGCTTATCTGACCGGACAAAGGTTCAGACTCTATTTACCACAGTTCAAGAATTATTGAACTTTAAATGATGTACAAGTGAAAGACTATACGAGCTTAAGTACACTAAGTGTGAATGTCAATAATATCGATGTGGAATAACTGTAAAGTAATTAAACCACTTAATATCATGCTTGGAAATAAGATTTCAAGCTTAAATGAATAACTGTCAATTTAACAATATCCTGCTCAATGCAATATGAGAAGGATAGGAAAACTTTCACAAACTCAAAGTTGTGTATGTTAAGAAACTTGCAACACAATAAATTCGGATACTTGCTCAATATAATTTAGGGTAAGTTTAGGGAAACTTGCTTAACAAAAGTAGGGTTCAAGGAACTTGTTTAACAAAAGTAAGGTTCAAGGAACTTGCACAATCAAAGAGTGAAGTTCAAAGAAAACTTGTCTGTTTGCTCAGCTACAGTATAATACTAGCTTTAACTAACTTGCGTTGAAATGACCTAAAATTAACAAGTCGGTCTTTCAATTAGTATGTGTAAACTAATACGAGTCTACACTTAAAAGAATCAAGTCATCACATAGCATGCTTCTCAACACATTATATGACATATTGGTCACACATTACAAAGTAAGTAATCATATAAGCATGCCTTAATACCTCAGACCAAAAACAGATCATCTTTGGCAAAAGCAAGCAGGCGGGACGCAGCATGATTCTTGCGCATCTAGGCTTAGGGACGGCTCAACAATACCATCCTTCGCCGCACTCAAGGTTGAGCTTCTGCACTTCCTAACTTCAGTACAACTCTAACATATACCTATACATACATGCTAGAGTTTCACATATACCACATGATTCTACTTGAGTTCATTACCACAAGTTTAACTTACAACTTGTATGTCATTAAACATAAAAAGTCATGTAATCATCATGCTTGTAACTTGGTCACACACTCAGTAGTCATGCTTGTATATAGACAACACATGTATACTTTACTCACATAGTTCACGTTCTAGAAATTTCCTTTTCTTTAAGATTGTGTGTGCATAAGTGAAAACCATACATTAACCAAAGATGTTCATGTCAATATGTCTATAGGCATAATGAATCCTAATACACATGCTTGAATGGTCATAACATACTTTACTCATTACTTGATGACATTGGCTTCCTTATTCTAACTTTCTTTGATATTAACACTAAGTCAACTTAGCATATACAAGGCATCTTAACATGTAACTCTTATGCATTTACAACATATATTAAAGCCACATGCATGCTCAAATGGTCAGAACTTACTAGATAAAAGTCTTGGTCAAGTTCTCTTTGAAAAGCCTTAAGTTACTTATCTTTGAAATAGTCTTAACTTTCAATCATGTATGCTAGTGTGTTCAGTCACTTTAGTCTTGTATTTCATGTCAATATAAACCATATCAACATACTCATAAAGTCAAAATGCTCACATGATGTGTTCGTGATGAAGTTCACTTTTGAAATCCCAAATCTCATTTCAAGACTACAAGTATTGTGTCAATCATTGTTATACTTGTTCATCCTATATACATGTGCTTATATATGCGTGTTAAAATAGTTTACAAGCTTGCTCTACCATGTACTAACAAGTTAGCACATCAAAAACAAAACAGAAAACATCGAGTCAGTGCAGAATCATATGACTTCACGCTGCACCCTAGTACAATTAGAGGCGCAATTGCCGTCGTACTGCATCGAGAGCGAGATGTGAGACTACATTGTTGCGGTTTGGCAACCCACCATACCAATTCCTTATAAAAATTGCTTCTAACATAACCCAACACACTTATAAGTATGTATAACACTAAGAAACATAACCCAAATCAACTAACAACCAATACATGTGTAATTTAAAGAATGAACCCATGAAACAATTTATCAAAAATTAAGAATGGGAATGGAAATTATACCTTTGTGACTCAATTAAGCTGCTCTATACTCACTCTATATAACTAATTCTCAGCAAATTGCTACAAGGAAGATGAAGGTATTATTTATAGAAGATTGATTATCTAGATAATGTCATTACCTCACAAATCAAACCATTGGCTTTCAAGAATGCACAAGGGTTAAGAGAGAGTTGGTGAGAGTTGGTAATCTCAATCATGAATCCCACTCCCCATCCACTAATTGATCTAGGTTGATGAATTTGAGATGAAGAATAGAGTAGGCTTGCTAGCTTCTTTTGTTTTCACGTATAAGAAAGAAATGGGACTCTTATTATGGGACAAGAGAAATTCTCAGCATTTATAAACAATGAAATACAACATTTGGCTTATACCAAGTATACACATAATATAAACTTTGGTTATAAAATATGTCTACACAATTTATTTCATATAACATAGGGTATTATGATTTACAAGGGTATACAATATATTTCCCAATTACAAGATATCAAGTAGTGCACATACATATAATTCATGTACATCTTCAATTACCATGACTGTTATTATCATAACAACTTAATGAAATCATTATTAATTTAACAATTGATGTTATTATATGTCAATAGGGTATACATGAATTTTTACCACACACTCCACATCATATAACAATATTATTATGCAACTCACATGAATGCAAATAACTCTTACTATATAGTCTATATATATAATATATAGACATATTAATCAATGCCACCTTGTACAATATAAAATATATAGTTAACTACCATATAATAAAGGTTTACTATATTGCACAAATTAATCAAGTAACATATAATCATTTTACAAATTATTAATCTCTTACACATTAATTATTATTTATCAAATAAAATTATTAATTAACACACTATCAATCAATTACTCATGATTGCAATTAATCAATATGTTCAACTCTTGCTACTATATTCAAATAAATTGAATATTTAATTAATACACTTATCAAGTCTTTGATATTAGAATCTTAGGGTTAGTCCACTAATTTAAATCAACTATTAGTGACTTCCTTTAATCATTTCGTAAATTCACATAATCACTTAAGGTTTAAATAAAAACACAAAACTAACTCATTAAAATTAAATCACATATTTAATTAATAAGGAGTTTAAAATTTGTGGACGTTACATCCCTCCCCCCTTATAAAAATTCCATCCTTGGAATTGTAAAAATAAGGTTACTCATATAAAAACGGATAATTTGCTCTCATTTTCTGTAACATTCCAGAATTTTAATTGTTATATTAAATATTTATTAAATTATTTAAGTATTTAATGTATGTGTTTATTGTTGAGTAAATAATTGTTCAAATTTGATTTGATGTGGTTAATTATTTGTTAAGTAAATAATTAAGGAAATTAATTATTATTTGCTAATTTAATTTAATTATTAAGTTAGAGTTTTGATTAAATAAATTATTATATTTTAATTTAAAGTTGTAAATTTAAAAGGAGGTGTTAGTTGATTAAATAAAGTTATAATTATAAAGAAAATTATAATTTTGTGATATTGATTTATGTGTTATAGTGATTTAATAAATTGTTTTTAGAATTAAGTTAATCAAGTTAATGTGTGACAAATAACCTTGTTATAAAGGAGTTACTAAAATAAATTAAGGGAGTTTAATTTAGTTTTGCCAAACAAGGCTTAATGCTTATTAAGTCTTTATTCTAATTGTGTTTTACCAAACAAGGCCTAAAGATTAATTGGTTATTTTTTTAGTGACTAGCCAAACAAGCCTTATGGCTTTTGGTTTTCAAAACTTATATAACTGATATCAGTTATATCTATATTATATTATATAATTAATATATTTTATATCATATATGCGTTATAATCCTAAGACGTAAGATTATAATAGAGAGGGAAGAGAGAAGAAGAGAGTTTGCAGAGAAGAAAAAGAAGAGAGGAAGAAAGGTTAGGGAATTGGAGAGAAGAAGAAGCTTGAGAATCAAAAAGGGTTGGTCATCATCTTCCATCATCATCTTCCTCAAGGTATCATCCTACTCTTTTAGTTTTTAAAGGTTTAGTTTTTCTCTTCCTTAATTCTCTGTAAAAATCCTTGTGTAAGGATACATTATTTGTTATGTATGTGATTTTATATGATAATCTAGTGTTATTAAACTATTTTCTTAAGTTATAATTGAGAATAGACCATGAATTTATATTATGTTTATGGTTGTGAAGAAAAACTATTTTACAGAGAGTTTTTGTGTATATATATATTATTTGGTCTAAGGTAGAAATTAAGGGTTTATATGTTGTTTAATTGATAAATCAATTATTTAATGTGGTAGAGTATGTATATACTTTGATAAAATACTTTGAATTAACTGTTTTGGTTGAAAAACAAAATTATAGTGTTGATTTTTATTGAAAATATTAAAAAGTGAGTTTTTATCAAAAACAGTGAAATTAGATGTTTTAAACTCGTTGTTTATGTTGTTTTATAGGTAGAATCATGGTTAGAGTTTTTGAAATATGTTTATATGAAGTCTCTATATGATTTATGTGTTAATTAGACTATTAGAAACGAGCTTGTAGAATGGTTTGACAGTGTACTTTTTGTACACGAAATTTTAAGAAAAGTTATGTGATGATAGTAGGACTGCTAAATGTTGATTTTAGTATTTCTATACTATGAATAAGTGTGTTATTAACGATTAACTTGTGTTATAACTTGATTATGTGATTAAAAATCCAATTTTTAAATGATGTACGTACTTAGTTATGTTTGTAAGATGGTAATGACTAATTTTGTCACGATGACATATGTTTATAGGATATTGTGGTTTGAATTGTTCGATTTAGTCCACGAGAAAGGCAAGTGTTCTAATCCATGATCTTGATTGAATCAATTATTGTTTCCAATATAATATTGCAAGATTTCTAATTCTTTATCTTGTTGAACTATTTATTGTTTCAATTTGATTACCTTATGAATGATGCAAGCTTTCTAAACTTTGGTTTAATGTTGACAAGTTATTCTTGTATTTAACTTGTTGTTTAGTATGCACAACTATTTATACTAATGTTGAGCAATTTCATCGTTCAAACTGTTATGCATGCTTAGTACTCAATTCTAATTAACCTTGACTTAATATTGTTCAATCAAGGCATGTTATAGTTATTCAAAGTATATACTACTAGATTATTCCTAAAGCATGATTTTGGTTTACCATGTTGATTCAATTATGATTATTCTGTAATATGATGTTATTAATTCAACTAGTCCTCTAGTTGATGATCGTTGAACTTCAAATTACCCTTGAAAGCTTATCCAAACCAAACTCTCTTTGGTGCGGACTTGTACTCCAAATACTGAGATGAACAACCCTATTATTATTAGGGGATAACTTACGCGTAGCGTTAAATGTTTGTGCACATTACATGGTACGAAGGGCTGATCCCCCTAAGTACGAGGAGTCCTTATAGTCTTATGACTGTCAAAGTTGGAGTTGAAAGATTACTCGCAACTGTGGACATAGTTCATGGTCTTATGACACTCAGTTATATTTATTCCACATTTTTGGATTTCAGTTCTAATTATTGTTGATAGAGTACTATTCATTGTTGATAAGCCTATTTTCGCAGTTATTATTGCTATACTCCTGTTGATTCTATATTATATCCAGTGAGCAATTGTTTTGCTCACTCTTGCATATTTAAACACTCATTGCAGCTAAAGAAAAGAAGGTAGATGAACCTTCGTCTAGCAAAGGAAAGGGAAAAATGTGCAAGTGATGAAGACTTGTAATTTTTACTTTAGACTTTTATTATGATGATCTTAGACTTGGTTTTAATGAAGTTTATTTAATTTCCGCATTTGAATGACTGTATTTAAAGGTTAGATAACCTGGGAGATTTTATTATGTAACCCTTTAATGGGAAAGGTTTTATTTATCCAGTTTTATTGTGATTGGGTAGTTAGATATGATTGTTTGATTAAGTGAACACCAGATCCTGTGGGAATGAAGTACCTGGATTTGGGGGTGTCACAAGTTGGTATCAAAGCCACAGGTTATGGACCTTAGGTGGGGGGAAAAAGCCTTAGGAAGTAACCTTCGAAAAGATAGTGATGATAAACTCTTATCGGGTTTTAAGGAAGAAGTAATAAAACACTTATGTGCTTATGTGTTTACAACTTATGTGCTCGTGAGAGTTGAGTAGTAACGATTAGTAACTAAAACTTAAAATTTTGGTTGACAGGATGACTAATATAGGAGGATCTAGTCGAGCTGGGGAGGAGGAACCCCGAGTACCTATAGAGGAGGAGCCCCGAGACATTCATGTCGTCAGTGAATAGCTGGTACAGAGAGAGACATCTCCATTGATGACTGTTGTGGGTCAGAAGCATGAGCCTGAGACTGAGACTGATTCATAGGAGGATCCTGTGGAAGAAGAGGAGTTCCCACCGAACTCCATTGATGCTGAGATGTATGATGCACTTTATGATCGTAACATAGAGTTGCAGGATACTATCCGGGACCTGACTGAGCGGGTGGTTAGTCAGCAAATTACTATTGAGCAGAGGGATAGGGAGATTGTGGCTCTTCACACACATTTAGGAAACGTGGAGTGGGATCTGGTCCACAAGAAGGGTCAAACGGAGGATAAGTCTGCAGAAATAGAAAAATTAAAGAAGGATCTGAAAGAGAGCTCAGAGAGGCTTGCCATAGCAGAGGAGGGCTGGGTACGAGAGTCACGTAGGGCTGATCTTGCAGAAGATGATCGTCATGCGAAGAAGGCTAAACTTGAGGAGACGTACTCTACACTACAAAATTCAATAGATGCGGTTCAAGATCGAGTTAGGAAGTATCCAATCCAGTTTGAGGATCTACCATCATATATGCTGGATCGCAAAATGATGGCTCGCATCATGGAAGAGGAACGTAGCAAGGCTATTCAGCGTCTTAACAGATAGTGATAGTATTAGTTTAATTATGTGAAAGTTATTTGGTAGTTAATGATGTAAATTCCGATGTGTTTATAAACAAAGGAATATTTTGATGTTTTAAATCCTGTAGATTCTTTATCTCGGGATAGTGGATGTAAATAGCAGTGATGCTATGGATATGATGTTATCAAAGAAGTTATGAATAAAAGATATTATTTTCTTTATTTAAAGTGTTATGTGTTATGGAGTGATTACTTTTATGGGGGCAAGTTAAGTAGGAATTACTTGAAAAGAGTTGAGTAATAATCTAATGAATGTATTATTATAATTTTTTTGAACAGAAAATGCCTCCAAGACATCAACCACCCCGTCAAAGAACCACCGAACGAACCAACAACGATAATGCTGAAACTAACTCCGTTCAGCAGCTGGTGACGTTACTGACAGGTGCACTGCAAAATCAACCACAAAATCCACCTCAGAATCAAGGTGCTACGTTTAAGGACTTCAAGACGGTTGGACCACTAGAATTCCGTGGATCCATGAATCTAGTTGAAGCACAGACTTGGATTATGGAAATCAAGAAGATTTTTGATGTAGCTAGGGTAGAGGAGAATCAGAAGACTGCTTTTGCAACATTTATGTTAAAAGAGGAGGCTAGCTATTGGTAGCAGACCAACAAAACTCGGGAAGGTCTTGGAGTAATGACCTGGGATAGGTTTAAGGAGCTATTCTTCGAAACTTTTTTCCCTGAGAGTTCGAAGAGGTAGCTAGAGGTCCAGTTTTTGATGTTGAAACAGGGAACAATGTCGGTGTCGGAGTATGCCTCAAAATTCAATGAGTTAGCGAGGTTTGCGCCATATCAGGTCAGCACAGACGAGCATAAGGCGAAGAGGTTTGAGCAGGGACTGAAACCCTGGTTGTATAGTAGGGTCTCCATGTTCCAATTGAAGATATTTACAGCAGTGATGGAGAAGGCGATTCTCACTGAAAGTGAAAGTAGGCAAGAATAAAGCATAATCAAGAGCAGAGAGAAAGAAGAAAAGTGAAGGTGAAGCTAAGAGTGGTGGTAAGCGGTAGTAATGGCAACAACTTTGAAGAGGAAGTGGAATGGGAATGGAGGAGCTGGAAATCAAAGAAAGAAACCAAACAAAATAAGAAGTTGAAGTATGTCTATATGCAAAAAAAAGTTTCATAAGGGAGTGTGTTTGCTGGGGAAATGAGTATGCTTCAATTATGGCCAGGAGGGTCACATCGCCCCAAATTGCACTCAAGCTAAGAAGAATGTGTGCTTCACGTGCGGATCTAAGGATCACTTTACTCGTGAATGCCCTAAGAAGAGATCTGGTGAGACAAATAGGAGCAAGAGAAATGCTAGTGGAGGTGCGTTAGCTATTGCGGGACAAACAACAACAAATAAGCCCACATCCAGAACCATCAACATGACTGTGAAAGATGATGTGCAATAAAAGGATGTGGTGTCATGTATTATCCCGATCAATGATATTGATGCTTATGTATTATTTGATTCGGGTGCTACTTGCTCTTTTATATCTGATGAATTTGTTATGAGATTAGGATTGCCTAGTGAAGAATTGAATTTCCCTTTAAACATAGAAATTACGAATAAGGAAGTAGTTCCTGTTAGGTTCGTATACAAGAACTGTAGGGTGAATATTAAGGGAAATATTTTGGTGGTAGATTTGATTCCGATCAGGCTAGGAGAGTTTGATGTTATTTTGGGAATGGATTGGTTGTTCAATTATGGAGCGATACTTGACTGCCAAAAGAAATGTGTAAACCTTATGACTCCGTCAAAGGTAGTATTCAATGGTAGCAAATCGCCTAGACAAATGAGATGTCTAACGATTATGCAGGCCAAGAGGTTATTGAGTCAAGGCTGTGTGGGTTATTTAGCTTACATAGTTGATACTCAGAAGAAGGGTGCAAAACTGGAAGAAATACCAGTAGTTAGGGAGTTTGTGGACGTATTTTCGGAGGATTTGCCAGGACTTCCGCCTGACAGAGAGATCAAGTTCGTGATTGACTTAGCACCAAGAACCGCTCCGATATCGAAGGCCCCAAACAGAATCGCTCCGGTGGAGATGAAAGAACTGATGGTACAACTACAGGAGCTGTTAGACAAGAAATACATTCAGCCGAGTATGTCACCGTGGGGAGCACCGGTGTTATTCGTAAAGAAGAAGGATGGGTCAATGCGTCTTTGCATTGATTATAGGTAGTTAAACAAAGTCACTATTAAGAATAAGTACCCATTGCCAAGAATAGATGACTTGTTTGATCAATTGAAGGGTGCTAGATATTTCTCGAAAATAGATTTGAGAAGTGGGTATCATCAACTGAAGGTAAGAAAGGAGGATGTACCGAAGACGACATTCTGAACTCGGTATGGACATTACGAATTTTTGGTGATGTCTTTTGGTTTGACAAACAACCCTACAGCATTCATGTATTTGATGAACAGGGTGTTTAAACCATTTTTGGACAAGTTTGTGGCGGTGTTCATCGACGATATTCTGGTGTACTCTAAAACTCAAGAGGAACATGTGGAACATTTACGTCTAACGATGGAGACGCTAAGAAAAGAAAAGTTGTATGTGAAATTCTATAAATGTGAATTTTGAATGGAACGTGTACAATTTCTTGGGCACGTAATTGACAAGGATGGAATTTCAGTGGATTCATCAAAGGTTAAAGTTGTGATAAATTGGGAACAACCGAGAACTCCATCAGAAGTGAGAAGTTTCTTGGGATTAGCAGGGTATTATAGACAGTTTTTCTAGGATTTCTACAAGGTTTCCACTCTGTTGACAAATTTGACGAGGAAATCTGTAAAATTTATTTGGACGGAGAAGTGTGAAGAAAGTTTCCAGGAATTGAAAAAGAAGCTAAGTATGGCACATGTGTTGTCGTTACTGGATAATACAGGAAATTTTGTTGTGTATAGTGATGCTTCACAAAAAGGGTTAGGATGTGTCCTTATGCAGAATGGTAAAGTCATCGCGTATGCATCAAGACAATTGAAAGATTACGAAAAAGGGTATCCGACTCATGATTTAGAGTTGGCGGCGGTTGTGTTTGCTCTGAAGATATGGACACACTATCTCTACGGAGAGAAATATAAGATTTACACATACCATAAAAGTCTGAAGTATATTTTCACATAGAAGGACCTGAACATACGTCAAAGAAGATGGATGGAACTGATAAAAGATTATGGTTGTGAAATCTTTTATCATCCAGACAAAGCAAACGTGGTTGCAGATGCCATGAGTAAGAAAGGAAAGGAAAAGTTGATGTTGTTAACTGATAAGGAGGAGCTTATTATAGCAATGTCAACGTTAGAGTTGGAAATCAAATTTCCAAGAGAATTCGATAACAGATGTTACCAGGTGGAAGCCAGTCCAACTTTGGTGGACAAGGTGAAGAATGCTCAACTACAGGATGAGGAATGCAGAAAAATCAGAGAAAGTGTGGTTGAGGGAAAAGAGGTGAAATACAGGATTGATACCAACAGAATGCTGAGATTTGAAGGACGAATATGGGTACCAGCAGTACTAGAGATTAAAGAAGAAATCTTGACCGAAGCTCATAACTCGAGATATTTGATTCATCCAGGAAGTACGAAGATGTATCAAGATTTGCGACGACATTTTTGGTGGCCAAATATGAAAAGAGACGTTGCAGAATGCATTGAAAGTGCTTGACATGTCAGAGAGTCAAGGCCGAGCAACAAAGACCAAGCGGGTTACTTCAACCGTTAGAGATACCGAAATGGAAATGGGAACATATCACAATGGATTTTGTGGTAGGTCTTCCAACAACTCAGAAAGGATACGATGCGATTTGGGTGATATTGGACGGATTGACAAAATCTGCACACTTTTTGCCAATAAAGATTAGATTCAATCTTGATCAGCTGGCAAAGTTATATGTTAAAGAGATCGTGTCGAGATATGGAGTTCCAGTATCAATTGTATCAGATAGAGATCTGAGGTTCACATCAACCTTCTGGAAGAGACTACACGAATGTATGGGAACACAGTTACGAATGAGTATGGCATATCACCCACAAACAGATGGCCAAAGCGAACGAACAATTCAGACATTGGAAGATATGTTGAGAGCATGCGTCATGGATTTTAAAAGAAGCTGGGATGAACAATTACCATTGGTTGAATTTGCCTACAATAATAGTTACCACGCAAGCATCGGCATGCCGCCTTATGAAGCATTATACGACCGAAAGTGCAGAACTCTACTGTGCTGGGATGAAGTCGGTGAATGTCAACTGTTAGGACCAGAACTGGTACAACAAACTGCTGAGGTTGTCCAACTCATCAAAACAAGATTGATAGCTGCTCAAGACAGACAAAAGAAATATGCTAATCAACACAGACAAGATCGTGCATTTGACATAGGAGATTACGTGTTCCTAAAGTTTTCTCCTTGGAAGGGAAAAAATTTATTTGGTAAGAAGGGGAAACTAAGTCCGAGATTTATTGGACCCTTCGAAGTGCTACGTAAGGTTGGAGAGGTGGTTTACAAGGTAGCTCTACTTCCAGAGTTACAAAACATTCATAATGTTTTTTCACGTGTCGGTGTTACGACCGTATAAACCTGATTACAAGCACGTAATTGAGTATGAACCATTACAGTTTGAGAAAGATTTGTCCTATGAAGAGGTTCCTATACAGATAGTCGATAGAAAAGAACAAGTGCTCAGGAATAAGGTGATACCTTCTATAAAGGTAGTATGGAGGAACCACAATGTCGAAGAGGCCACGTGGGAACTCGAAGTTGAAATGATGAAGAATTATCCTGAGTTATTTGTTTAATCTGTGTCTTCGATTCTGGGGACAGAATCTTTGTAAGTGGGGGAGAATGTGACGAATGAATTGTTTGAATTGTGATTCTGGGGACAGAATCCTTATAAGGAGGGACTGATGTAACATTCCAGAATTTTAATTGTTATGTTAAATATTTATTGAATTATTTAAGTATTTAATGGATGTGTTTATTGTTGAATAAATAATTGTTCAAATTTGATTTGACGTGGTTAATTATTTGTTAAGTAAATAATTAAGGAAATTAATTATTATTTGCTAATTTAATTTAATTATTAAGTTAGAGAGTTTTGATTAAATAAATTATTATATTTTAATTTAAAGTTGTAAATTTAAAAGGAGGTGTTAGTTGATTAAATAAAGTTATAATTATAAAGAAAATTATAATTTTGTGATATTGATTTATGTGTTAAAGTGATTTAATAAATTGTTTTTAGAATTAATTTAATCAAGTTAATGTGTGACAAATAACCTTGTTATAAAAGAGTTACTAAAATAAATTAAGGGAGTTTAATTTAGTTTTTCCAAACAAGGCTTAATGCTTATTAAGTCTTTATTCTAATTGTGTTTTACCAAACAAGGCCTAAAGATTAATTGGTTATTTTTTTAGTGACTAGCCAAACAAGCCTTATGGCTTTGGGTTTTCAAAACTTATATAACTGATATCAGTTATATATATATATATTATATTATATAATTAATATATTTTATATCTTATATGCGTTATAATCCTAAGACGTAAGATTATAATAGAGAGGGAAGAGAGAAGAAGAGAGTTTGCAGAGAAGAAAAAGAAGAGAGGAAGAAAGGTTAGGAAATTGGAGAGAAGAAGAAGCTTGAGAATCAAAAAGGGTTGGCCATCATCTTCCATCATCATCTTCCTCAAGGTATCATCCTAGTCTTTTAGTTTTTAAAGGTTTAGTTTTTCTCTTCCTTAATTCTTTGTAAAAATCCTTGTGTAAGGATAAATTATTTGTTATGTATGTGATTTTATATGATAATCTAGTGTTATTAAACTATTTTCTTAAGCTATAATTGAGAATAGACCATGAATTTATATTATGTTTATGGTTGTGAAGAAAAACTATTTTACTGAGAGTTTTTGTGTATATATATATTGTTTGGTTTATGGTAGAAATTAAGGGTTTATATGTTGTTTAGTTGATAAATTAATTATTGAATATGGTAGAGTATGTATATACTTTGATAAAATACTTTGAATTAACTGTTTTGGTTGAAAAACAAAATTACAGTGTTGATTTTCATTGAAAAATATCAAAAAGTGAGTTTTTATCAAAAACAGTGAAATTGGATGTTTTAAACTCGTTGTTTATGTTGTTTTATAGGTAGAGTCATGGTTAGAGTCATTTAAATATGTTTATATGAAGTCTTTATATGATTTATGTGTTAATTAGACTGTTAGAAATGAGCTTGTAGGCCAAAATTGGCTTTTGTTCATCTTTATTCTTAGAAATTTGTCTGTAGAAGTCTATGATTCGGCCACTGGCACTTGGACTAGCAAATACATTTATGGTAATCAATGCTTGGTTATCGCCACTCACTCATGTTAAATACGTGACTTGTAGCTTTTGTTCTTCTTGGCAAGCGGCAACATATGCTCATGCGCCGCGTGTACGACCCACAGCGTAAAATCGCAGGCGCTGCCATGAAGTTAAGAGAATGGTCTGACAGTGTACTTTTTGTACACGAAATTTTAAGAAAAGTTATGTGATGATAGTAGGACGGCTAAATGTTGATTTTAGTATTTCTATAATATGAATAAGTGTGTTATTAATGATTAACTTGTGTTATAACTTGATTATGTGATTAAAAATCCAATTTTTAAATGATGTACGTACTTAGTTATGTTTGTAAGATGGTAATGACTAAGTATGTCATGATGACATATGTTTATAGGATATTGTGGTTTGAATTGTTCGATTTAGTCCACGAGCAAGGCAAGTGTTCTAATCCATGATCTTGATTGAATCAATTATTATTTCCAATATAATAATGCAAGATTTCTAATTCTTTATCTTGTTGAACTATTTATTGTTTCAATTCGATTACCTTCTGAATGATGCAAGCTTTCTAAACTTTGGTTTAATGTTGACAAGTTATTCTTGTATTTAACTTGTTGTTTAGCATGCACAACTATTTATACTAATGTTGAGCAATTTCATCGTTCAAACTGTTATGCATGCTTAGTACTCAATTCTAATTAACCTTGACTTAATATTTTTCAAGCAAGGCATGTTATAGTTATTCAAAGTATATGCTATTAGATTATTCCTAAAGCATGATTTTGGTTTACCATGTTCATTCTATTACGATTATTCTGTAATATGATGTTATTAATTCAACTAGTCCTCTAGTTGATGATCGTTGAACTTCAAATTACCCTTGAAAGCTTATCCAAACCAAACTCTCTTTGTTGTGGACTTGTACTCCAAATACTGAGATGAACAACCCTATTATTATTAGGGGATAACTTACGCGTAGCGTTAAATGTTTTTGCACATTACATGGTACGAAGGGCTAATCCCCCTAAGTACGAGGAGTCCTTATAGTCTTATGACTGTTAAAGTTGGAGTTGAAAGATTACTCACAACTGTGGACATAGTTCATGGTCTTATGACCCTCAGTTATATTTATTCCACATTTTTGGATTTCAGTTCTAATTATTGTTGATAGAGTACTATTCATTGTTGATGAGCCTATTTTGGCAGTTATTATTGCTATACTCCTGCTGATTCTATATTATATCCAGTAAGCAATTCTTTTGCTCACTCTTGCATATTTAAACACTCATTGCAGCTAAAGAAGAGAAGGTAGATGAACCTTCGTCTAGCAAAGGAAAGGGAAAAATGTGCAAGTGATGAAGACTTGTAATTTTTACTTTAGACTTTTATTATGATGATCTTAGACTTGGTTTTAATGAAGTTTATTTAATTTCCGCATTTGAATGATTGTATTTAAAGGTTAGATAACCTGGGAGATTTTATTATGTAACCATTTAATGGGAAAGGTTTTATTTATCCAGTTTTATTGTGATTGGGTAGTTAGATATGAATGTTTGATTAAGTGGACACCAGATCCTGTGGGAATGAAGTACCTGGATTTGGGGGTGTCACATTTTCTCTTCTAACTCCCACGTAGCTTCTTCTACGGCGTGATTCCTCCAGTGAATCTTAACGAAATGAATAATCTTATTCCTTAACTTTTGTTCCTTCCTATCTAGTATCTGGACAAGAACTTCCTCGTACGTTAAGTCTTTCTCGACTTGAATTGGTTCATAGGAGATAACGTGCTTGTAGTCCGGTTTATACGGCCGCAACACTGACACATGAAACACGTTGTGAATGTGCTCAAGTTCAGGAGGTAATGCTACCTCATACGCCACTTCACCGACTCGTCTCAAAATCTCAAATGGTCCTATGAACCTAGGGCTTAATTTGCCCTTCTTCCCAAAATGAATCTTCCCTTTCCAGGGAGAAACTTTCAAAAATGCATAGCTGCCTACTTCAAAATCTCTCTTCTTGCGATGTAAATCCGCATACTTCTTCTAGCGATCTTGAGCTGCTACTAATCGTGCTCTTATCACCTTGATGATTTCTACCATCTGTTGTACCAATTCTGGTCCCAACAATCGAGGTTCTCCAACTTTGTCCCAGCATAAGGGCATTCTACATTTCCTCCCATACATTGCTTCGTACGGTGGCATTCCAATACTAGCGTGAGAACTATTGTTATACGCGAACTCTACTAATGGAAGGTGATCCTCCCAGTTACCCTTGAAGTCCATCACACAAGCTTGGAGCATGTCTTCAAGTGTCTGAATCGTTCTCTCACTCTACCCATCGGTCTGCGGATGATACGCGGTACTCATTCGTAGTTGTGTCCCCATTCTTTCTTGAAGATTCTTCCAGAAGTTTGATGTGAAGCGCGGATCTCTATTTGATACAATAGATACCGGCACCCCATGCCTCGAGATAATTTCCTTAACATATAATTTGGCTAATTGGTCCAAACTATACTTAATCCTAATCGGCAAAAAGTGAGCTGACTTAGTAAAACGATCTACAATTACCCATATGGCGTCGTGCCCTTTCTGCATTGTTGGAAGTCCCACCACAAAGTCCATTGTGATGTGTTCCCATTTCCATTCTAGAATCTCTAATGGTTGTAATAACCTGCTTGGTCATTGGTGCTCTGCTTTGACTCTCTGATAAGTTAGGCATCTACTTACACATTCTACAACCTCTCTCTTCATGTTTGGCCACCAGAAGTGGTGACGCAAATCCTGGTACATCTTCATGCTTCTTGGGTGTATCGAGTATCTCGTACTGTGCGCTTCTTGCAAAATCTCTTCTCTCAGTTCTGGTACTAGTGGTACCCAAATTTGTCCTTCAAATCTTAGCAGTCCAGTGCTATCAATCTTAAATTTCAACTCATCACCTTCAGTCAATTGCTTCTTGATGTTATTGCAATCTTCGTCCTTCTCTTGTGCTTCTTTAACCTTATCCAATAAAGTCGGACTCGCTGTCACCGTAAATAAGTGTTCGTTGGTCTTTATCGGATACTTCATCTCCAAATCTAGTCGTTCGAAATCTTTCACCAATTCATCTTGAATGGTCAACTTCAATAACTTCTCTCTGCCTTTTCTGCTCAAGGCATCTGCCACTACATTTGCTTTTCCTGGATGGTACAAAATCTCACAATCATAATCTTTGATCAATTCTAACCATCGGCGCTGCCTCATGTTTAATTCTTTCTGCGTGAAGATATACTTTAGACTCTTGTAGTCCATATATATCTCACACTTCTCACCATACAAATAATGCCTCCAAATCTTCAAGGTAAAAACTACTGCTGCTAACTCCAGGTCATGAGTTGGATATCCCTTCTCATAATCTTTCAACTGAAGTGAATTGTACGCAATGACCCTGCCGTGTTGCATTAATACACAGCCAAGTCCCTTGTGTGACGCATCATTATACACTACAAACCCTCCCGTGTTGTCTGGTAAGGCCAACACAGGTGCTTGACTAAGCCTCTTCTTCAATTCAAGGATACTTTCTTCACACTTCTCCGACCAAACGAACTTAACTGTCTTTCTGGTAAGATTGGTCAACAGTGATGCTAGTTTCGAAAAATCTCGAATGAATCTTCGATAGTATCCCACCAATCCTAAGAAACTCCTAATTTATGTCGGCGTCTTCGGCTGCTCCCAATTGATAACTGCTTCTACCTTTGCTGGATCCACCGAAACACCATTCTTGTCGATAACGTGTCCCAAAAATTGCACTCTTTGCAACCAAAACTCACACTTGGAGAAATTTGCATACAACTTCTCCCTCCTTAATGTTTCCAACACTATCCGAAGATGCTCGACGTGTTCTTCCTCCGTCTCTGAATATACGAGAATGTCATCGATGAATACGACAACAAACTTATCCAAATTCTATTTGAACACTCTATTCATCAAATCCATAAAGGCTACTGGCGCATTCGTCAATCCAAATGACATTACCAAAAACTCAAAGTGTTCATACCGAGTTCTGAATGTCGTCTTTGGAATATCCTCCGGCCTCACTTTCAGCTGGTGATAACCGGTGCTCAAGTCAATCTTTGAAAAGTACTTTGCCCCCTTCAACTGATCAAACAAATCCTCTATCCTAGGCAACGGGTACTTGTTCTTAATGGTGACCTTGTTCAACTCTCGGTAGTCGATACAAAGTCTTAGCGACCCATCTTTCTTCTTTAAGAATAAGATTGGTGCTCCCCAAGGTGATACGCTCGGTCGAATGTATCCCTTATCTAATAACTCTTGTAATTAAGCCATCAGTTCTTTCATCTCTACTGGTGCCATAAGATACGGCGCTTTGTATATCGGTGTTGTCCCTGGTGCCAAATCAATGACAAACTCAATTTCTCTATCCGGTGGCAATCCCGAAATCTCGTCTGGGAAAACATCAACAAAATCCCTTACAATATGTATTTGACTCAGTTCACTCTCGACTCGTCGAGTATCAACCACGTGAGCTAAATAACCTATACAACCCTTCCTAAGCAATCTCTGAGCTTGCACCATCGTCAGACAATGAGATTGTCTCGGCGATTTACTACCATAAAATACCACCTCCGACTTATTCAGAGTCTTAAGGTGTACACACTTCTTCTTACAGTCTATAACTGCTCCGTGAATGATAACCAATCCATTCCGAGGATTACATCGAACTCCCCCAAACGAATCGGTATCAAATCCACTTTGAGCTTAAATCCTCATAATTCGGTATAACAATTCCTATGAATGTATTCTACGGGGATAATTTCCTTGTTCGCTATTTCTACGTTCATAGAGTGTTCTAATCTTTCACGCGGTAAGTCTAACTGTTTGGCAAATTCTTCGAAAACAAAAGAGCAGGTAGCACCCGAATCAAATAACACGTATACATCTATATCATTGATCGGAATGATACCTGACACCACGTCCTTAGACTCCACCGCATCCTGTATGGTCATGTTGAACGTTCATGCCATTGGTCTGTTGGCTTGACTGGCTAGCCCTCCAATGTTCAGTCCATTATTGTTGTTGTTGTGGTTGCCGCTAGCTGCATCGCCCTTTTTCTTCGGGAAGTCCTTAATTTGATGGTTCGTGGCTCCACACGAGGAACATCCTCCCTTCTGCTTATTCAGACACTGAGGAGCCATGTGCCCTGGTTGTCCACAACGATAACAAACACTTTTTCCCCTCATGCACTCCCCCGAATGATTCCTCCCATAGTTGTTGCACTTCATACTCTTCTTGGCCTCCCCTCTAGACTTATTACCTCCAGAGGATTAACTCTCCATCCATTTATGCTTGTTGGGGTTACTGCCTCTGCTGCTTCCCCCTTTCTATCCATCCTGACCGGTCTTCTTTTCTTGTTTAAATTGCGCGATGGCTTCATTGCCTCCCTCGACAATGATTGCCCTTTCCAAAAGATCAGAGTAAGTCTTAATCTTTAATATAGCCACTGCCTTCTGCACCCATGGTTTTAGTCCTAATTCGAACCTTCTTGCCTTCTTGGCCTCCGTGTCAACCTGATGTGAAGCGAATCGGGCTAACTCGTTAAATCTTGCTGCGTATTCAGCGACAGACATACTACCTTGCTTCAGTTCCAGAAACTTAACCTCCATATCTTGTTGCGTATTCTCCGAGAAGTAATTCTCAAGGAATAACTCCTTAAATCTCTCCCAAGGAATAACTCCTTCGTCTGCTCGGCCCCTATTGGCTTTCCACCAGTAGTTAGCTTCACCCTTCATCATGAAAGTGGCAAAGCTCTTCTTCTGTTCTTCGGCCACCCGTGCGACCTCAAACAGCTTCTCCATTTCTTCTATCCATGTTTGGGCTTCAATTAGATCCAAGGTTCCTCGGAACTCTGGTGGTCCTACCAATTTAAAGTCTTTAAAGCTAGCCAAGTGTTGTCCCGGCTGCCCTGCTGCTGGTGGGGGTCTGTTTTGCATTGCCTAAGTTAACAAGTTAACGAAGTTCTGCATTGGGTCAACATTTGCCCCTCCACCATTATTAATAGATCCTTCCTCCCTCTGATTCCACGGAATTCTCCTAGGCGGCATGATCTGAGGAAAGGAAGAAATTATTAGGCTTTATATGATATGTTATCCATGTTAGCATTTAGAAGTATAAGACGTCTATCAATCATTCTTGATTTAAATAAACAACTTCAGTATCACAATAAAACTCGATGAATTTCCTCAACCCATCACTTACATACTCTATTTGAGTTTTCTACTAAGGATATAACATAGGTTTCGCATTCCTAACGTTTATAACCTACAGCTTTGATACCAACCTGTGACGCCCTCGAATCCAGGTCCTCTGACCCCGGTTCGGTCATCACGATAAAATACAAACATCCACCTCTAAACAACATACGATAACTAAAATACGGAATACAATAAATGTACGTCGTTTATTCAAAAGGTGTTACTAGTCCCAAGATTCGATAACCTTAATAAGTTCATACAAACATACCCTAAAATAATCATTAGGGTTCATATTACATAACAGTAATTTAAACTAAGCACAAGGTGAAATCTGCTCCTTGCCAGAAGTCTACATCTTTCCTTTACCCTTGTCCTTCCTTGAGGTCTCGGGATTAGTTGTAATATATTCATGATATAGAAAGGATAGGAAACAAGTTTGCTCAACAAGTTTAAATACAACAATGAGGATATATCATGATGAATGGAAAATTATCTGGCAATGGATTCAACAATATGAATATTGCAAGCAAAGATAATGATTGCTTTTAGAATAACTGCTAGTCAAATAGACCTTGAACTATAACACTCCAATGGAATCAATAACTAATTGACCCTTTGGTTACCGGCTACAGAATAAGTACTCGAGGGGATCAGCCTCACGTACTCTATGTGTATGCATAACATTTAAATCTGCTCTGTTGTATCTTATATTAGATACCTGGGGTACTCCCCTATCATAAGAGGGGTGTTCTTTCAGTCTAAGAATCCTTACCATCAATTGGTTTGGATAGCTTTTATAAAACTTCATAGAAGCATACATTGGGACAAAGGTTCAGACTCTATTTACCATAGTTCAAGAATGATTGAACTTTAAATGATGTACAAGTGAAAGACTATACGAGCTTAAGTACACTAAGTGTGAATGTCAATAATATCGATGTGGAATAACTGTAAAGTAATTAAACCACTTAATATCATGCTTGGAAATAAGATTTCAAGCTTAAATGAATAACTTTCAATTCAACAATATCCTGCTCAATGCAATATGAGAAGGATAGGAAAACTTTCACAAACTCAAAGTTGTGTAAGTTAGGATACTTGCAACACAATAAATTCGGATACTTGCTCAATATAATTTAGGGTAAGTTTAGGGAAACTTACTTAACAGAAGTAGGGTTCAAGGAACTTGCTTAACAAAAGTAGGGTTCAAGGAACTTGCACAATCAAAGAGAGAAGTTCAAAGAAAACTTGCCTGTTTGCTCAGCTACAGTATAATACTAGCTTTAACTAACTAGCGTTAAAATGACCTAACATTTACAAGTCGGTCTTTCAATTAGTATGTGTAAACTAATACGAGTCAACACTTAAAAGAATCAAGTCATCACATAGCATGCTTCTCAACACAATATATGACATATTGGTTACACATTACAAAGTAAGTAATCATATAAGCATGCCTTAATACCTCAGACCAAAAACAGATCATCTTCTTGGTAAGATCGCAGGGACGGCCAAGAAGTCGCACTGTTTCTAAACTTAGAGACGAAGCAATTGCGTTGTCCCTTCCCTTGAACTCAAGGTTGAGCTTCTACACTTCCTGACTTCAGTCCAACTCTAACCTACACCTATACATACATATTAATATACATACATGCTAGAGTTTCACATATACCACATGATTCTACTTGAGTTCATTACCACAAGTTTAACTTATAACTTGTATGTCATTAAACATAAAAAGTCATGTAATCATCATGCGTGTAACTTGGTCACACAATACTCAGTAGTCATGCTTGTATATAGACAACACATGTATACTTTACTCACATAGCCATACCTGAGACAAAACTGAGTTTGGGTTACTGTCACACCACCTGGCACGCACCCTAGTATCTAATTAGAGGTTAGCACATTGGCCAATAGTACTACATCGAAGAGACAATAAGCGAGACTACATTACAGTAGTTTAGCAACCCACCATACCAATTCCTTATAAAAATTGCTTCTAACATAACCCAACACACTTATAAGTATGTATAACACTAAGAAACATAACCCAAATCTACTAACAACTAATACATGCTTAATTCAAAGAATCAACCCATTAAATAATTTATAAAAAATTAAGAATGGGAATGGAAATTATACATTTGTGACTCAATTTAGATGCTCTATACTCACTTTATATAACTAATTCTCAGTAAATTGCAACAAGGAAGATGAAGGTACTATTTATAGAAGATTGATTATCTAAATAATGTCATTACCTCACAAATCAAACCGCTGGCTTTCAAGAATGCACAAGGGTTAAGAGAGAGTTAGTGAGAGTTGGTAATCTCAATCATGAATCCCACTCCCCATCCTTTAATTGATCTAGGTTGATGAATTTGAGATGAAGAATAGAGTAGGTTTGCTAGCTTCTTTTGTTTTCACGTATAAGAAAGAAATGGGACTCTTATTATGGGATAAGAGAAATCCTCAGCATTTGCAAACATTGAAATACAACATTTGGCTTATACCAAATATACATATAATATAAACTTTGGTTATAAAATATGTCTACACAATTTATTTCATATAACAAAGGGTATCATGATTTACAAGGGCATACAATATATTTCCTAATTACAAGATATCAAGTAGTGCACATACATATAATTCATGTACATCTTCAATTACCATATTTGTTATTATCATAACAACTTAATGAAATCATTATTAATTTAACAATTGATATTATTATATGTCAATAGGGTATACATGAATTTTTACCCACACATTCCACATCATATAACGATATTATTATGCAACTCACATGAATGAAAATAACTCTTACTATATAGTCTATATATATAATATATAGACATATTAATGTGCCACCTTGTACTATATAAAATATATAGTTAACTACCATATAATAAATGTTTACTATATTGCACAAATTAATCAAGTAACATATAATCATTTTACAAATTTTAATCTCTTACACATTAATTATTATTTATCCAACAATAATTATTAATTAACACACTATCAATCAATTACTCATGATTGCAACTAATCAATATGTTCAACTCTTGCTACTATATTCAAATAAATTGAATATTTAATTAATACTCTTATCAAGTCTTTGATATTAGAATCTTAGGGTTAGTCCACTAATTTAAATCAACTATTAGTGACTTCCTTTAATCATTTCGTAAATTCACATAACCACTTAAGGTTCAAATAAACTCACAAAACTAACTCATTAAAATTAAATGACATATTTAATTAATAAGGAGTTTAAAATTTGTGGACGTTACAAGATAGTCATATCGGTAACGCTCAGAAAAGAAAGTGGGACAATAACATTAACGTTGAAAATCAACAAGGGAATGAAAAGAAAAAGGTGGAGGCGTGTAGCAACTATAGAAAGAATCATGTAGGTGTTTGTTTGAAGGGAAAAAGGGTGTGCTTTAATTTTGGTTTGAAGGGCACATTGCACCAAAATGTTCGAGACCGAGGAAGGGAGCCTGCTTCATTGCTTGGATCAAAGGAGCACTTAGCTCGAGGGTGCCCAATAAAAGCGATAGGAAAAGCAAGTGGAAGCAAAGCAAAGGCGTTAGGTAACCGATTATTGTTGAATCGGCTCACGAAAGTCGACCAACCGAACAATCAGCCAAATGACGATCCAGGACGCAATGCAAGGTATGGTTCCGATCAGTTATCTATACGACTGCATGTTATTTAATTTAAATGCCACTTATTAGTTTATGCCTGAGGAATTCGTTTAGAAACTAAATTCATTTCGGGAAGAGTTAGACTATTCCTTAAATATAGAAAGTGTGAATAATTATTCCTTTTAAGTTGATATGTAGAATTTTCGTGTATGTATTAAAGGTCACATGATGTCAATGGATTTATTTTCGATTTTATTTATGAAACTCTGAAGTTGTTAAACCATGTGGTGATAAGTCATGGTTAAAGAAAATGCATAAACCTTAAGACTTTGAGGAAGTCAAAGGTAGTATTTTATTCTTTTAGTTGCAAGACATCTTTACGTTGAAGTTATCTATCGATGTTGTGAATCAAGAAGTTATTAAGAAAATATTGTGTGGGATATGCGAAGTTCAAGATAACCACTTCGTTAGCTAACTTAACGAGAAAATCAGTGGAATTTATATGGGTAAGAAATTTTGTGTTATATAGCGACACATTATACAATATATGAGGCTGTGTGTTTAGGAGAAATGACAGGGTCATTTTATACGCATAGCGTAAGTTAATATTTTTATGTGAAAGGATATCTGACTCATGATTCGGAACTAGAGCTAATAGTGGTTGCCCTGAGGATTTAACGATATTATTTTTAGGTAGTAGTGTGAGATATAAAAGACCATAAGTCTCTAAAGTATATCCTCTCACATAGATATTTAAGCATGTGTTTAAAGTGATAGTTGAAGTTGTTCAAGGATTATGACTGCAAAATCCTAAACGAATGTGGTTGTTGATGTCTTAAGAAAAAGGTAGTAGTTATTTTTGTTAACTGTGCAAGATGGGTTCATAATAGAAATGACTAATTTGTGGTAGGAGGCAAGATATATGAAAAGTCAGAGGAGAAGCTGTTCAGGTGGAAAACCGTAAAACTTCGCTAGACAGAGTAAAGGAAGAGTAGCTCCAAGATGAGGGTGTCAAATTCAAAATCGATACTGAAGGATGAGGGTGTCAAATTCAAAATCGCTAATACCAAGAATAGAAAATAAAGTTTTGCATAAAATTTATATATTGAATCAACTAGGAAGCACGAATATATATATATATATATATATATATATATATATATATATATATATATATATTGCCTTCGATAATACTATTGGTGGCAAGATATGGTGATAGATTCTATAGTATGTTAAAGTTAACATATTACCTACCGATCAGGGTGCGAAGTTATATGTTAACAAAATTATTTCAAGGCACGGTGTTTCAGCGTCAATTGTGTCGAACCGAGATTCACAATTTACATCGAATTTTTAGAAAGGTTTGCATGAGCACATGGAACGCAATAAAATTAAGTATGTCATATCATTTGCAAATCGATTGCCAAACTAAAAGGAAATCCAGACATCGGAAGGCATGCTAAGATCACGAGAATTTTTCGATAATGTCATACGAGGAGTCTGCATTGAGTAAGTTATGGGCAAGTTAAGAATAAGTTAAGAGTAAGTTATGCTAGGTGAGATTTCAATTGAGGACTCATATGGTAACAAAGTTGCACAAACCTTTGTATGGGCAGAGGTTTTGTGCATACACTTGGTTTATCACATTGATAATCATTGGAATATCGGTATTGCGCTATCAATGTATATATGATGGAAAGGTGATTCTTTTCTCATGTATATATTTGATAGTTAGAGGTTTTTAAGGTTAAGTTAGAGGATATTAAGATTAGGATCGGTTCTTAAAACTAAAGTATGTGGTAAGTTTGTGACTCATAATCATATGGTATGTTTTGAACCCCTCAGCGAATGGACACCTATGGTCTGACTAGGATAAGTTCCTAAACTGATATGATTATGGCAAGTTCCTGAATTTCCAAAGTGTGGTAAGTTTGACGAACTATATTGGGTATAAATCGGTTATAGTATAGGAAGCATTGATGAAGTGAAAAGATGGTTTTGAGGTAGCTTTACCTCTATAGTCAGAGCGCATTCGCAATGTTTTTTTATGTTTCGGTGATATGATCGAACAAGCCCGACTACAATCATGTGATCAAGTACGAATCGTTATAGTTGTCCTACTAGGAAATTACTGTTCAGATAGTCGACAGAAAAGAACAAATGTTCAGGAATGAGGTGATACCTTCTGTGAAAGTGATATAGAGGAACCACAATGTCAAAGTGACTATGTGGGAACTTGAAGCTGAAATGATAAAGAATTATCCTGAGTTATTTATTTAGTCTGTGTCTTCGATTCTAGGGACAGAATCTTTGTCAGGAGGGAAGAATGTGACGATTTGATTGTTTGAGTTGTGATTCTGGGGACAGAATTCTTGTAAGGAGGGAAGGATGTAACAATCTGGAAATTCAAATTGTAATATTAAATATTTATTGAATTATATAAATATTTATTTGATGTGTTTATTGTTGAAATTAATGAAATAAAAATTTTATTGATGTGGTTATTATTATTAAATATTTATGAATTAAATTTATTAGATAATATTCTAAATTAAATTAATTTATAATTTAGAGAGTTGTAATATAACATGAGATGTTATATTGTTGTTTTAATTTAATAATTTAAAGTGGTATGTTAAATTATTAAGTAAAGTTATAATGAGATTATAATTATGTGATATTTGTTTTTAAGTGAAATATTTATTTGAAATATAGTATGTTTGAGTTGTGATTCGGGGACGAGAATCCTTGTAAGAGGAAGGATGTAACAATCTAAAAATTTAAATTGTAATATTAAATATTTATTAAATTATATAAATATTTATTTGATGTGTTTATTGTTGAAATTGATGAAATAAAAATTTTATTGATGTGGTTATTATTATTAAATATTTATGAATTAAATTTATTAGATAATATTTTAAATTAAATTAATTTATAATTTATAGAGTTGTAATATAACATGAGATGTTATATTGTTGTTTTAATTTAATAATTTAAAGTGGTATGTTAAATTATTAAGTAAAATTATAATGAGATTATAATTATGTGATATTTGTTTAAGTGAAATATTTATTTAAAATATAGTATGTGTAATTAATTTATTTCATTAATGTTGGATATGGAAATCTTTATTAAAATAAATTAAAAGAGTTTAATTTAGTTTTGACCAAACAAGGCTTAAAAATATTAAGTCTTTATTTTAAAGATTTTTACCAAACAAAGCCTTATGGCTTTTGGATTTTAAATTTTGAATTTTAATTATAATTATAATATAAATAAAATTATAACGCCCGCGAAAATCGGATTTTTATGATAATTAATTTTTTTTTGATTATGTGAATTAAATGAATTTAATTGATTTATTTTGTGAGTAAGCTATGTGAAGGTCGTTTTATGACCTAGAATGTGCTGTTATGGTTAATAATCTGGCTATGTGTTGGAATTAATTGTTTAGAATCTCCAAGACGAAAATAATTGTTTTTCGAGAAATTTCCGTAAAAACACTATTCATCCGTTTCTGCTCGGGAATTAAGTTTGAAATTCCGAGAAAAGTGTAATGATAGAATATTAAGATGAGATGAAATATCTAATAATATTTCATTTATGGCAAACGAAGTTTTCGCCTGTGGACTTAAAACCTAAGGGTTGAGTATATTGATTTCTGAGAAGGAAATGAAACGCGTAGAAGGAATTATGATATTGTTAAAGTGTGTGTTATACTAGTATGATAATATTTAGTATCTATGTATAATACGAAGAGTTAATACAAAGTACAATACGATTATCGTACGAGTATTATATGGAAATAATACGTGAATTATACGTGTAGAATACGATTGGTATTATGGAATTAAGTTAAGACTTAAAGTGAATTCAATTGATTTGGATTATGCCAAGTCCAATCAATTGTATAGGTAAGCCCAATGAATTAATGTGTTAGGCCCAAGCTAAAGCCCAATATTAGATTGATTAAGCCTAATTCAAGAAAACCGAACCGTGGATCGAACCGGTGGATTACTGAATGGGTAAAACCCATGGGGCAACCCATGGGGATGACCCATGGGCATGGTGGGCTGGCCACTTGGGGTGCAAGACAAGAAAACTACTTGGTCACCAAGTATTTTACTTGGTGACAAAGTGAGGAATAGTAAGGCGATGGAGGATAATGCCTATTTTGCCCTCCATTTCATTTGTCCATAAATAGAAAGCTAGAGTTGGTCATTTGAGGGTTTTTCAAGTTGCCAACCTATATTTTAAGAGAGAGAAAGAGCTAGACTCAAGCAAACAATCTACTTTGAAGCTTTGCCTTAGAGTTTTTCAAGAACACCAAAGAAATCCTTAAGGTAATATTCCTTAATATTAGTTCCATCTCTTTTGATTTCTTTAAGAATGAAGAATCATAAATGGGTGGTGTAAGTCTATTATGGTGGAATAAGGATGACTTGTTATAGATACAATCTTTCTAAGTCACGAAGACATAGAAATCATAAGGATTGATGTGGGGTTAAATCATGGAAATATTGATTGTTGAGGTTGATTGTTGATAAACAATTGAACTCTATCGATACTTAAATATGTGCATCTTGCTTGGTTAGGATGTAGATATGAAATCCATGGAGTATTCCATGTGATTTGGCTTATAGAACACTAGTAACGGAGTTATGACGAATTTCACGGAAATAGACGTTAAACGTTGAAAACGTAGGAATTCCGGATTGATAGTCAAAAGTTGCCGTGAGACTTGAAAACGTTGGTTTTTAATGTCAACACGTGTGTTATGGTATTTAAGAGTCGTGGACTCAAGAATCGTCTGATTTCGACTTAAAATGAAGAAAACGAGTAATGAACGCCCATTAACGTTTAACGAACGCTTAAAATGAACTTAATAGTGAATTTTGAGTTAACGAATTTGAATGTGTAGAATTCTTATATCAATGTGTAGAGTATTGTTGACGTCAGGATTTTTAGTGTCCCTTTTCGTTACTTGTTCTTTGGTATTCTCATGTTAATGTGAGATTTGTTTGAAAAAACAAGTGAAAAAGGTCTGTCATGTATAATGTCGACGATTTGACTTTAAGAGTCGCTAGTTGGTGTATTTAACTGGTTACACCAACGCAACCGAAAAGGTTTTTACATTGACCCAGTGATGTGACACTGCGATAGAGATCAGGCTAGGGCCGCGATGTTGACAGCTCTTGATGAGAGAGACGCCGCTCTGTTAGAGATTGATGAGGCTAGATCAGCTAGGGATGCATTGATTGTGGAGCGGGATGCCGTCTTATCTGCTAGGGATGTGGCCATTGTAGACAGTACTTCAGTGAGATCCCAGATGACTGTCAGTCTTGCCGACATAAGCGATTATATTGATGAGCATTATGCCACCATGCAGTTAGCCTCTGATCTGCTAGCTCGTGTAGATACCCTTGGGCAGGAGCTTGCAGCGCTACCTCCATCTTCAGAGAGGGATGTCATGTTAGATCTGATAGTCCGCATATATACAGATCTGTAGATAGCTTTGTATTTTCCTGCACAGACTAGCTTAGCCATTTTGTCATGTACAACACATATATATATATATATATATATCAAACAATATTATGTATGGTAGGGAAATATATTTTGATTCACTTCCCTTTTAGTTATGCCTTGATACTTGCTTGATATTTGCCTGTTTCTTCAGGGCCTTGTGATCTTAATGCATTCTGAACTTATCCTTGATAGATGGACATTGAGATGTCGCAAGATCTCTCAGAATGTGTCATTGACTTCTGTATATCCCTACCATCTTTGGTGTCTTGGGACTGGTATCTATATGGAATAGTGGAGAAGAGGGTGGTTTTTTCCTCTCTAAGATTGACCGCACCACAGATGGTCGCCAGTACTTCTATTTGTGAGAAGCCTAGTTAATTCAATCTCTTATGGGTTGGTATTGCTCTTCGAGGCACGATCGCAGCTTATATGGTCACCGAATCTTCTATTTGTGAGAAGAGGTTGGGTAATTCCATCCCTTTGATCTGAAACCGATGAAATGTGGTGAATTAAAGGTTGATCCCAGTACCGTGTGACAAGAAGTTTTGTTCTGGTAGGGGTTAGACTGAACCATAAATGGCTACCTACGTACTCCTATTGAAGAGGAGATTAAGTTTGCGTAGTTCGAACCTAGTGTAAGAGGTTCAACGCTGAATGTGAAAGGCAAAAACTTTGTTAATGAAGAAAGGTGTAGAGGTATTTTGGTTGTTTATTGCGACCGGGCCATGTAAAATATGGTTGCCTACGTACCCCTGGGTATCAGGGAGATCAAGTCAACGTTGTTCACCCCTCAGGACAAATCGCAGCCAAAGAGAATTGTAAATCCCATTGCAGGCTATACTGCGGGGAGAAGAAAGTTTGATCCCATAATGGGGATAAACTACAGGTGTGGAAAAAAGTTTGATCCCGTCTTCAGAACAAACTGCAAGCGTAGAAAAGTTTAATCCCGTCTTCAGGATAAACTGCGAGTGTGAGAAAGTTTAATCCCGTCTTCAGGATAACCTACAAGTGTGAAAAAGTTTAATCCCGTCTTCAAGATAAACTGCAAGTGTGAAAGGTTCAATCCCATCTTCAGGATAACCAAAATTGTTTGAAAGGTTTGAAATGAAGTGAAACCAGGCTGCTGGTTTGAAGTGTATTTTTTCCTGAGGGACAGAAGAGCATGTAGCAAGGAAAGGGTTCAAAAACGGAATGACTGGTGATTTGATGATCAAAACCAGGATTTTTTTTGATGATAACCTCAGACATAGTACCGTTTCACGGTGTCCGAGTTAATAAGTTGTGGAAATTCATCGCTATCCATTTCCTGCAATCTGAGAGCACCTCTTGTCAATACCTCCTTGACAACAAATGGGCCTTCCCAGTTAGGAGTGAATTTTCCCTTAGATTGATCTAGGTTGTCAATGATCTTCTTTAAAACCAAGTCATGTTGTTTAAACTTCCGTAGTCAGACTTTTTTGTTGTAGGATCGTGTGATCCTCTGATGATATAACTGACCATGGAAGATAGTCGCGGTTCGCCTTTCGTCTATTAGAGACAATTGGTGATACATGTCTTGTACCCATTAGTCTTCATCCAGCTGAGCATCCATCAACATTCTGAGGGATTCCATTTCCACCTCTATGGGGAGGACTGCTTCCATCCCATAGGCTAATGAGTAAGGGGTTGCCCTAGTGGAAGTAAGCATAGAAGTTCTGTAGGCTAATAAAGTCAGAGGCAAGAGGTTAGGCCATCCTTTGTGATTGGCGGACATTTTCTACATGATCTTCTTGATGTTTTTATTAGCCGCTTCAACAACACCATTCATCTTTGGACGGTAGGTGACAGAGTTAAGGTGTTTGATGTGGAATTTTCTGCATAACTCCTCCATTATTTTGTTGTTGAGGTTCTTAACATTGTCTGACACAATAACCTCTGGTTGTCCATATCGACAGATGATATTATTTCTGATAAAAGCAATGATAACTTCTTTAGTAACCCTGGGGAAGGATGCTGCTTCTACCCATTTGGTGAAGTAGTTGATCATGGTGAATATGAATCGATGTCCATTACTGGCTTTGGGCTCGATGGGCCCGATCACGTCCATTCCCCACATTGAGAAGGGCCATGGCGAACTCATATTGTGGAGTTCCCTTTGGAGGGGCGTGGATAGCATTCCCATGAATCGGCATTGATAGCACCTCTTGGCGTGATCATCACGGTCAGCTTTGAGTGTAAGCCAATAATGCCCAGTTCTGAGGATCTTCTTGACAAGTAGGGGTCCGCTCATGTGAGGGCCACAGACTCCACTATGGATCTCATCCACGAGTCTCTGAGCTTGGTCTTTATCCAGACATCTGAGGACACCTAATCCTGTATCTCTTTTGTAGAGTGCATCTCCACTCAGGTATAATTTCATAGCAAGTCGATGAATCCGCCTCTTCTCAGCTAGGCTCGCCTCAGCGGGTGTAGATCCATCTTGCAGATACTCCTTGATGTGCTGATACCAAGTTTTGTGGATAGGAAGTAGTTCATCCGATACTTCTCCAACGTAGTTCCCATAGACTGGGGCTTTTTGCAAAGCAAACATGATGCTTGACATGTTTTCCTTGTCAGGTATGTGAACCAAGGAGGCCAACGTTGCTAATGCATCCGCAAAATCATTCCTATTTCGAGGAATATGTAGAAAGGAGATTTCTTCGAACTCCAAAGCCATCTGTAGAACTTACCGATGGTAAGGCAATAAATGTAATTCTTTGGTTTGATAGATTCATGTGGATTGTCTGATTAACAATTCGGAATCCCCAAAGACAGTTAACCGCTTGATGCCCATTGAACGGGAAAGTTTTAGCCCCACGATATGACCTTCATATACTCATTTGTATTGTTGGTCTTGACAAAGCTATAATTTGACTGACGACGGATCTTGCTCCACCATACCGCACACTAGAACTGCTCCAGCTCCAGAACCTTCTGTGTTAATAGCTCCATCAAAATACATTTTCCACGTACGGAATGTATCGTACTGATGTTGTTGCTGAACTTTCATCATCCCTTCTTCGGGGAAGTATGTTTCCAAGGGTTTGTAGTCCCCTGCAGGTGCGGTGGCCAGTTGATCCGCAATTCCTTGACCTTTGATAGACTATTGCGTCACGTAGACGATGTCAAATGGTTGTAGGATCAACTTCCATCTGGACAGTCGAAAATTCAGTATGGGCTTACTGAACACATACTTGAGAGGATCTATGCGAGATATGATATGGGTTGTGTGACCGTGGAGGTAATGTTATAAACTCATGGAAGCTCATGCTAAAGCACAACAAGTCTTCTCAATCAGAGTGTACTTGTGTTCACTGATGCTGAATCTTTTGCTTAGGTAATAGAAAGCCCATTCTTGGCCTCTATCATCTTTTTGCCCTAGCATACTGCCCATGGCATTATCATTTATGGACAGGTACATAAATAGGGGAACATCATCCATGGGAGGTACCAAAACAGGAGCGTTAATCAGCTGCTCTTTAATGTTGAGGAAGGCTTTTTGACACTCCTCGTTCCATTTTATGGAGGAGTTCTTCCTTAACAACTTAAAGATGGGCTCACAGGTTGCTGTGAGTTGAGAAATGAACCTGCTAATGAAGTTGATTCTTCCCAAAAATCCCCGTATTTCCTTCTCTATCTGAGGAATGGGCATTTCCTTGATGGCCTGGATTTTGGTAGGATCCAGTTCAATCCCTTTGTGGCTGACTAGGAAACCTAGCAACTTACGACTTAACACCAAAGGCATGACTTGGTGGATTCAACTTCAAGTTGTACTTACACGCAACCTGTTGAAAAGTTTTCTAAGATGGTCTAAATGGTCATCCTCCTTTCGGGATTTGACAATGATGTCATCCACATAGATCTCTATCTCTTTGTGCATTAAATCGAGGAAAAGAGCCATCATAGCTAGCTGATAGGTTACGCCGGTATTAATGAGGCCGAATGACAACCGTCTGTAGCAAAAGGTTCCCCAAGGCGTGATGAAAGCAGTTTTCTCACGGTCCTCCTCAGCGACCATAATTTGATGGTACCCCGCAAAGCAATCAACAAAGGAGTACATGCCATATTGAGCAATATTGTCAATAAGAATGTGGATAAATGGCACAAGAAAGCTATCTTTAAGGCAAGCTTTGTTCAAATCTTGATAATCCATGCAGACTCGCACCTTTCCTCCTAGTTTAGGCACGGGAACAATGTTGGATATCCACTCCAGATATGTAGACACCATGATAATGACAGCTTGAAATTGTTTCATAATTTCTTCTTTAACCTTTAAACTCCACTCAGGTTTCAATCGCCTGAGTTTTTGCCTAACTGGCTTGAATCCTTCTTTAATGGGAAGGCGATGAAGAACAATGTCAGTGGATAAACCCACCATGTCTTCATGAGACCATGCAAACACATCCTGGAATTAGGTTAATAATGCAACCATGTCATTCCGTTGATTTATGGTAAGGTCTGAACCAATTTGGATTAGCTTAGGGTTGTCTAAGGTTCCAAGATTGAAAGAAGTGGTTTGATCAAGATTGGGTTTGGGTTTATGCTCGTGACCCATTCCTTAATCTCTGAGGTGTCTCAATGTCCTCTTGGATATCCATCAAGTCTCGAGTCCAACGTTGCATCAAAGTTTACCCTTGTGGAGAAAAGGCACCTCATCGGCAAGTACATGCACATCTAAATTGAGTCTCAAATGTAATATGTTTTCACTTAATATATGCAACTGTTCGATCATACAAAAGTGTTAGCATGTACTTGATAAAATAACTGTTAGTGCGAGACCCTGAATTTTATGAAATAAAAGTATTCAATTTTTCTATTTTGGTGAATAGTTAAATTGATAAAAGTTTAAAGTTAAGGGTGACATTTGAAAATTTTTCAAAGTAAGTGATGATGAAGTTTTGTTTTATTAGTATTATTAATGTAATAAAGCGAAATGCTTTTATATAAAGCAGAATACTTTTATAAAGTTATTCATTTTATTAGGCTAATAGTAAAATCTTTTATATAAAATGAGAATACTTTTATAAAGTTATCTATTTTATTAGACAATAATTAGAATATATTATATTTTATTATGCATAGTATTTGCATAGTACCTGCATAGTGTTTGTAGAGTAAAATCTTTTTATATAAAACAGAATACTTTTATAAAGTTATTCGTTTTATTAGATTATAAATAGAATATACTATATTTTATTCTAAACCAATCTGGACCGTCCGTTTAAAAGTAAATCAATCTGGACCATTCATGAATTAGTTACTATGCAGTCCATTCTTCTATAAATAGAAGCTCATTCCTTCATTATTTCTTACGAATTCACTGTAACTCTAAAGGGAGAAACTAAAGAGAGAGTTTTTCTTCTATAATCTTGAGCGTATTTCTTTAGAGTTTAAGAAAGCTTTGAGCGTAGTACAAGTTTTCTTTGAGTGTATCCTCGCCCTATCAGTCGGAATACTCTTCTTTCAAAGGTAACGGATATTATTTGTTGTACTCGTAAGGGGTATTATTTCTTTTGTATTCATGAAGAGAACTTCTGTTATTCCATTCTTTATTATTCTGTTGGAATAACATGTATACGCGGACTACCTTATACTTGGTGAAATTCTTCTGTTATTCCATTCTTTATTATTATGTTGGAATAACCTATTTATGTGAAGTACCGCATACATGGTGAAATTCTTCTATTATTACGCTTATTTATTATTCGTCGAAAATATCACGCCGGTGCATTTCACGCTTGACACAGTTCCATTATTTATTATTACATTGGAATATCTTATCTATGCATTTTACGGACTGGTTACATCTTTATTATTACATTGGAATATCCTATACATGCGTTTCTTTAGAACACGGGTTAAAAGTCTTTATTATTCTGTTGGAATATCCAATACATGCGTTTTCTGTGGGACCGGTTAATTAAAATCTTTATTATTCATTGGAATAACCTCTGTCGGGTCTCATCATGAGCTTGGTGATTTCTTTTGTTATTCCATTCTTTATTATATTCAGTTGGTTAAAGTTTTGACTTCTATACTCCATGAAATTAGTGGAATATCCTTGATATTTGCACTTCATCCAGTATCTTTTCATGGAAATATTCTTCTGAGCATTCTTGAATTTTACTCTACAAAGAAGTATTATGTTGACAATTTGGACGTTATTGGTTGCTGGATAAATTAATTCTTAAACTTGTTTTCTTGAATTATTATGTCATTGTCATCATCCTCATGTTTATATTTTTTGAAAGTCATCTGTGGCCTGTAGTGCATAGATGGACTTGGTATGATTATGACCAGGGATTATTTGGTATAATCATGACCGTAATGTTACAAATGATGTGAAAAAAGTCCTCATTGGCTCGTAATGCATTGATGGACAATTTTTGGTATGATTATGGCTATGGATTCTCTTCGGTCAAGGGTACAAAGGTGAATTATTTTATGGTATGATCAGGACCGTTGATGAAAACACAATTATCTTTGGCCCGTAGTGCATAGATATTTTGTGGTCGTGATACTAAAGAATATCCTTGGCCTATAGTGCAGGGATGATTTAATGATGTGGATTATTTATTGAACTTAGTCTCGGCGATAAAAGTGATGAAAAACCTTTTAAATCATAGAAGATAGTAGATTTTATTTTCTACTTGACTCTTTTAATGGATTGTTTGTTTCACTGCAGTTAAACATGATGTTTGTTATATTGTATCAGTTTAACACTGTTGAAGGCTAACGATAATTTATTATGCATTATCTTAGTCATAATATTTCTTACTGGGCTAGTTGAGCTCACCCTTTCTTTCATTGTTCTCTTCAGGAAATGAGAACGAATGGGCTGAAATGGGGAGAGCAGTGATGGTCCTAGATGGTGCATTAGTAGTCCTCACTATTCTGTGAAATAGTGTAATAATAAATGTAATGAGGACTCCATTGAGTGTGGATATTGTCTAGATGACAATATTTGTATTAAAACTCATAGCATATGTTTTGTCATATTTTACACAACTATTGAATAATTAGTTTGTATTTGTATTCTGTATCATGTATCTGGTGACCCAAGATGGGTGATGTATACCTATTTTTTGGGGGCGTCACAGTTAGTACTGTAAAGGAAAGCAAGCAATTAAAGTTATCTACAGGGCAAAGGATTTTTCTACCCATTTTACCCTCGTCGACCAATACATGGAGTGCTGCTCTAATTGTCGAGGGCAAAGTCCTGACGGACTGCAATGATTGAAGGATCATCATTGTCCTCCTTCTCCCGAATGATAACCATAACATCTGGGCAATCATCGTCTGGGGTGTATCTGTTTGTATGTTCAGCATGAACAATGACGCGTATGCCTACCATCATCAAGGCAATGTCATGTTTACGTTTCCGTTCATTTTCTTCCACTTCGGGATCCGGAATCAGCACCTCTTTAGCTTTGATTGGCACTGGTTTAGGAAATAGCGTGACCACAACATGGGCTGGTACCTTTACTGGAGACTATATCAGCTCATGTGGTAAAGGTATAGAAAATTGTCGTGCGGCGGAAGCTTGAGGAACCTGTTTGTGCTTATGAGGATTCCTGTGACTGGAACTGGCAGAATAGCCTAGTCCGGTTATTCCAATTTGACTTGACACTTGAATAGGGTGCTTAATACCATGCTTATCTTTACCAAGCCCTTGTCTAGGTTGATAACCCAATGACATCATTTCTTGAGTGGCCGACATAACCTCGGCAGAAATCTTAGGTATGGGAAGTGGCGCTCCAATAGAATAGTATTGTGTGGTACTCACTTCCAGAGTATGAAAACTGGCCGGTTCAACTTTTGAATTGAAGCTGATGATTGGTAGAGTTCCTTGTTCAGGACATTCCGGCTCAGCGTTGACAATGACTAGACTGTTATTGACAATGTACTTGAGTTGTTGATGTAGCATGGAGGGAACGGCTCCAGCCTTGTGAATCCATGGTCACCCAAATAGCAGGTTGTATTATGAATCTATCTTGAGGACGTGGAAGGATACATTGAATGTATTTGGACCAATCTCAATTGGCAATTTAATCTTTCCATTGGAATTTTGTCGGGATCCATCAAAAGCTCTGATAACCGTATGGCTTCTTTGGATCCGTTTGAGATTGATATTCATCATTACTAAGGTGGCATAAGGACAGATATTTAGAGATGAGCCTCCATCTATCAAAACTCCAGCTAGCATATACCCGAAAGACAAAACCGCAATGTGTAATGGTTTACAATGACCGGTCCCTTCGGGTGGTATATCGTCATCAGTGAAGGATATCACATTGTTGTTGAAAATGTGATCAACCAGATGTTGAAATTTTTCCACATCCACTGATTTTGGTAAATAGGCTTCTTCCAAAACCTTCAATAAGATCTTCCGATGATCCTCGGAAGAGAAAACCAAGTCCAGTATAGATATCTGGTGTGGAGCTTCTCGCAAGCTTAATACTACCCTGGCTTCATTATGACCCATAGTGCGGAGGAATTTTTCAATCTTCTTTATGGGAACCTTACGCTTTGCTTCGCAAGTAGGTTTCATAACCCATTGAGGAAGATACAGTGGATTTTCCCTCGACACTATAGCAGAGATATGAGATGTGGATCCTTCAACTTCTCCATAATTCCATGGAACTTTGTGTAAGCTGACAACAAGATGTTGTGGTCTGAAAGGTAAAGAAATTGGCTCTGGTGCGGCCACTTTCAAAAGATTGTCAACTCCTTTGAGTTGAATTGGTTGTATGGGAAATTCTTTGTGGTCCATCATCCACTTGATATAAGCACTCATTGATCCCTTCCATTTGGTAGGACATGCATTCCCACCCTTGAGTTGCACAGTGTAATCATCTACTATTTGTAGGACACCGCTATCAATAAGATTTTGAATGAGATGGCGGAGTGCCCAGCATTCTTTTGTGCTGTGACCGCGAGAATGTGAATGATATTGACACACTTCATCAGAATTGAACTGTGACGTCCCCAAAATTAGGTATACATCACCCATCTTGGGTCGCCACTTACATGGTACAGAATTTAAATACAACTTATTAACATAACTGCCGTGTATAATCGACATAAAGCGTGAGTTTAAATACAAATATCGCCTCACTAGATATTATACAAACTCAAAAAAAAAGTCCTCATTACAATTATTATCACACTATTTCACGAGAATAGTGAGGACTACTAATGCTATCTTCAAGACCATCACTCGCTTCCCCGACTCGTCCTGAAAATTTATATTCTCATTCCCTCAAGAGAACGGTGAAAGAAAGGGTGAGCTCAACTAGCCCAAGAAGAAATATTATGACTAAGATAATGCGAATAAATTATCAATAGTCTTCAACAATGTTAAACCGATAAAATACAATAGACAACCGGTTTAAGCTGCGGTGAATAAGCAATCCATTAAAAGAGTCAAGTAGAAAATAAAGTCTACTATCTTTTAGGTTTTAAAAGGTTTTCATCATCTTTGTTATAGCCGAGACTCGACTTTAATAAATATTCCACATCATCGAATCACCTTGCAGACTACTGACCAAGGATATTCTTTAGTATCACGACCACAATTATTCATGCACTACGGCCAAGAATATTTGTGTATTCATTAATGGTCATGATCATGCCAACAATCATCCACCAATGCACTACTGACCATCGAGGATTTTTATCACATCATTTGTAACATTACGGTCATGATTACACCGAATAGTCTCTGGTCATAATCATACCAAGTCCATCTATGCACCACTGAGCCACAGATGACTTTCAACATAATATAAACATGAGGATGATGACAATGATATAAGAATTCAATAAAACAAGTTCAAGAATTATTTTATCCAGAATTATTAACGCCCAACGTATCAACATGATCATCGTTTTGTAGAGTAAAATTCAAGAATGATCAAGAATATTTCCATGAAAAGATCTTTGGATGAAACGCAAATATCAAGGATATTCCACTAATTTCATGGAGTATAGAAGTCAAAGTTTTAACTAAATTTGGGTATAATAAAGAATAGAACAACAAAAGAAATCACCATGCATGCGATAGACCAGACAGCAAAAGTTATTCAAATGTAATAATAAATAACGGAACCGTGTCCCACAGTAAAAACGCATGCATGAGGATGTTCCAACAGAATAATAAAGAATGGAACCAGTCCCACGTAAAACACATAGGCAGGATGTTCCAATGAATAATAATAAAAAGCGGAACCAGTCCGTGTAAAAACACATGACATGTGATGTTCCAATGAATAATAATAAAGCGGAACCGGTCAGGTGTAAAAACATGAGAGCAGGATGTTCCAACAGTAATAATAATAAAGAGCGGAACCGGTCAGTCCTGTAAAACACATGCATGAGGATGTTCCAGCGAGAATAATAGAAGAATGTCACCAAGTATAGGGTAAAATGCACAGATACAAAGTTATTCCAGCAGAATAATAAGCAATGGAATAACAATGTTCTCTTCACAAATAAGAAAGAATAACACCCCCTTACATTTGGTAGGAGATTGAATCTTCGCAGCAGCAGTAGTAACAAAATACTCTTCTTCTTTCTCTCTTATTCTCTCTATACTTTTCTCTCTATAGCTTGAATGAATTTCGTGAAAATAATGAAGCCCTAGGCCTCTATTTATAGAAGATTTCTAGCTTAGCACCGCCTTGCGGTGATGAAAAGCAAGTGGCTCGACGACTAATGATGTGAAAAGAAAAGTGGTTTGGCGCTTTTGTAATGTGAAACGACAAGTGGTTCGGCCTTTGTAATGTGAAACGACAAGTGGTTGACGTCTCGGTAAAGGTAATTACTATTAACAAAGGTAAATACTATTGGACGAAGGTAAATACTATTCACAAGGGTAATTACTATTGACGAAGGTAAATACTATTCACAAGGGTAATTACTATTGACGAAGGTAATTACTATTGACGATTGACGAAGAGACTCTTAGATGATGACATATATGAGCCCCCATAAAATAATCAAACTTACCACAAATCATTTTTTTCATCAACACATATTTAATCTTTCAACAATTATTAATCATTTATAACTTGTCGTCTCAATTATTGATTTAATACTATAACATATTATATGAGATGATCTTTGTGACAATAATTGAATCAATAATATAAGAGATATGATGCAAAGAATTATTCATAGTAATAATTGAGCATAGGTGAGTGACTTCTCACGTAAGCATCGATAATAATCAATACCGTGCTACTATGCAACCACGCAGTACATCGTACTTTTACCACCGGGTAGTTCAACAGTTTTAATCGATGTAACACCTCCGCCGTTATTTTTATAAAATATTTTTGTCGTTTTCTCAATCCGACAATAATTACATTTATGGGGTCCACCAATGATTGGAGTTATGCGAATATTCCTAACAAAAAGAATATTCCCCACCAAACGAATATTTTATAACAACTTGCATACTTTGCAAAATTTATAAATATTACCCACAACTATAACATTATATCAAATTTATTCCATAATATTCAAAAATAATATTTATAGAAAAATTCATCTTTATTTATAAAAGCTGGGGTCTTACATGAACCGTCCTGAGTGGGGATTGATTGGAGGCAGAAGGAAGGTAATTCTTCCTTCATTGATCAGCATTTGCAATATCTCCTCCATGGATTGGCCAAGATAGGTAAATTCCTGTTGATTGGCAAAATCTTGATGGGCTTTAGCAATGGCTCTCTTTGCAACCTTATCCTCCATACCTTCACTTTCTGAAGGTGGTGATGGAGCATTCATGACAAAAGGAAGGAGATAGGCGTGCTCCTGCATGATTAATTGGCGAGTGACTTGATGCTAGTGGGTCACCAATTTTGCCAATTGCTCAATTTGTTTGCAAAGAGCTTTCATCTTTCATTCCATAGTGAACTGGAACTTTGCATAATCCCATCTGTCAACACCGTCTTTGAGGGTTTGGGATGATTCACCATTAGAATTGGAACTCGCCCGATTGCTCCAATGATCATGTTGACCTCTTCTTCTTTGTGTTGAGGAAGAGGGTTGTCTGCACATGAGGTTGATCGGTTAGGTGACCACGATCTCACCATTGTCTATTAAATCTTGGATCTTGTGTTTCAAGGCCCAACAATCTTGAGTATCATGTCAGGTGCTCCGCATGATAAGCACATTCTAGTAGCATTAAAACCCCTCCCATTAGGGTTGGGTCATGAAAGAAGATGTGTAATTTTCTTCTAAGTAGTCAGAAGAGTAAGAATATTCTCGAGTGAATCCCCTAAGGGTGTGAACGTTCGAGGACGCTTTACTTCTCCACCTTTAGGCAATGGAGGGTTTAAAGATTGTGCTTGAAGAGGGGAGTAGTTTTTCCTCTGTATAGGCACGCTTTGATTGCCTTTTTGACCTTGTAGTATCAAGGAAACATCCTCCTCTTTCTTTTTATGGACCCTCCGGTCAAGTTGTTTCCATAAGATCCGGATTTGGATGTGCTCAAAGAATGACTTTAAGATGGCTAGGTCTTGAATTTCACCAGACTTCAATCCCATTTCAGCCATCTCTCCGTGTTTGATCATTTCAGAGAATGGTTTGCCAATACCAGCTAAGACTCTCCAATAGAAAGGAGCTTCATGTACATCTATGAATGTCATGACCATTTCTGATTCCGTTATGGAAGGAATAACTTGGGCAGCAAGGCACCTCTCCACCTTTGAGCATAATCTTTGAAAAACTCATTAGACTGTTTCTTGATCTTGGTAATTTGGTACCGATCAGGAGCCATCTGAGATTGAAAACTATATTGAGTGAGGAAGGCGTGAGCCAGCTCTTCCCAGCTATGGATCTTCGAGTTGTCTAATCTGGTATACCACGAATGGGCTTCTCCAGTTAGACTTTTCTGAAACAACTGCATTCTGAGCCTTTCATTTTCTGCGTAAGACCCAAGTTCTCCAATGAACACTTTTAAATGTGTATAAGGATCCCCTAATCCATCATACTTTTCAAAATAAGGGGTTTTGAATTTCTCTGGATAATGAACACCAGGGAAGATGCAAAGGTCAGCATATGAAACACTTCCATGTGTTCTAATCCCTTTGAGAACACGAATAGTTTCCTCCATTTGGAGTACTTTCTTCCTGATATCACCGGTGTCTGGATCTCCTTTGAGATGGGTGCTTTCAGGGTCTTTATTGGTTGTATCCAACTAAGGTTCTGGACTTGTTTTATCCAAACCTTGTGTTCCTCCTTGTGCAGAGGATTCTGTATGTGGAGGCATCTTTGGACCCTGAGTGGACTAATGCAATTCTTTAAGCAAGACAACCAAATTTGTGATTTGTTGACTTAATACATCAAATTCCTCACGAGAAATAGGATTAGACTGGTCAGACGAAGATATGATTGGCTGTAGGCTCGTGGCCTTTTTGGATTTTGAGCGGGTAATAGGCCCAATGATTTCCCTACAAAAGACTTATGTAGTTTAGTCTTAGGGTAAGGTAAATGTTATCATAACATGTCCGTTTTAGGAATATTGTCCTGCAAAACCGGGTTTTAATTGATAACATGCATGCACATATAATCTTCATATTTTCCATTACATAAATATGAGTATGGAATAAAATTACAAGTAAATGCTTTTACAAGTAATTGAAAATGGAAAGCATGAAGAGACTTTCCTCCGCGTTTGGTTTATCAGAGGTTGACCTATCTTAGGGTTTCTCTCATGGCTTTTTGGCATGAAGGTTCCCAGATTATCGCAATCTACTTGACGGGAAGTTAATCTGGTCTTTCAACTGGAGCGAATCTGGGTGGTGCCTTTCTTGAGCCCCGTTGAAATTATTCTTCCTACGAGTCCAGTAATCAAATACCGATAGGATAGCCTCTTGATGGAGGAACCACACAACATACATTAACATACAACGTGTCTCACCGTTTATTAAAATGATCACATGTGGGAAGCACTAATATCACAGATAGATATAGTATAGTGCAGTAAGTAAAATGCATTCGTACACATTCATCATAAATGTAAATTCAACATTCACACATAAGCATATAACAGTTTTGAAAAACTTGTAATAGCGGCTTAAGCCCTCTTACTGGAGTCCCCAATAGAGTTGCCACCTATCGACGTTAGGATTTTTAGTGTCCCTTTTTCGTTACTTGCTCTTTGGTGTTCTCATGTAAATGTGAGATTTTTTTGAAAAAACAAGTGAAAAAGGTCCGACATGTATAACTAGTTGCACCAACGCAACTAGTCGCCAGTTGGTGTATTTAACTAGTTGCACAAACGCAACCGAAAAGGTTTGCACACTGACCCAACGATGTGACACTGCTAAACGGGTCTGTGAAACCGAGATTCATTTGGGTCCGGGGGATTGATTATGCGGAGGGAAGGTGTTAGGCACCCCCCGACATCCGTGTTGCCATGGTACTTTTTAAAGAAACTGTTATATGAATGTGTGTGTGTGTGTGTGGATCAATGTGCAGTTATTTGGAAGTAGTGTTGTACCTCGTTCGCACCTATATACATAGGGTTTGAATTTGTAGAAAAATTCAGTTTTAAACAAGATATAGCAATGAAGTTTTATAAAAAGAGGTTTTTCAAACCCTATGCTCAATAGTAATTGAGGCCTTTGATACTTCCAGTTTATTATTAAATGTTCGGCTTGTTTGCTTTTATTTTCGAGATGCGAAGCATCTTCGAGAAAATAATATACAGCAATGCCAAACTCCTCATAGGCATGACAGCCATCCAAGGAAATTCAGACACATTAAAATAATGTACAAGTTGCTCACAGTTGAAAAAGGTCCATCATGGGAACCGAATCTAGATTCAGTAAACTGAATTTGTGATCACTTGATTCCTAGGCTCACTTAATACTGCAGTTTGTATGGAAAGCAGTAAGCAGTTATATATATAAAAGCTGTAAATATATATATACAGACTTGATCAGCCACCATGAAGAAACTCCATGGGGGATCAGAAATGTAAATATATAAAAGCGATAAATATATATATATATATATATGGACATGATCGCTTTTACAGCTTTATTTACATTTTGTCCCACCTGGAGTTTACTTCGTGGTGGTTGATCATGTCCATATATATATATATATATATATATATAATCAGGTAAATGCTCCGGATATGAAATCCAGGCTCATCAGATATGTCTGACAACAATATAAGTGTATATATATATATATATATATATATATATATTTAAGCAAATAAATGCTCCAGACATAAGTCTAGGCTCAATCGAGGCATAACTCGATAATGTTAGTCCATATATAAAATATATACATATCACGGACCGAAGTCCGGGCAAATGCACACCACACAACTCTTAATGTGTATAATAGTGTGTGCTAATATGGAAAGAAGGCTTTATAGAATGTGAGAAGGCTTACACTGGGCTGCCAAAGTAGACTTCTTTGACTCTATGTGGATAAACACTCAGCTCCCACCGGATAAAAGTGTAGCTATATGTGAGCTAATAGGTGTTTAAACTGAGGAAACGCTCAATATGGGTGTGTACAGAGTAAATTGGACAGGGCTTCCTCGCCTTTTCTCTCTCCTTCCTCTTCTCAAATGGCTGACCCCATGGTCTGTATTTATAGACTAATGGTCGCAGGTACACCTGTGGTAGCCATGGTTATACCTGCGGCTGGTCGTGGTGCATTCGAACCTTGCGGGTCCCGTCATCTCGAAGTACGTGCACTCGTGCACTATAATGTAAGATTATAGTATAATGCACTATAATGTATTGAAACTTAAGAATTTAACGCGTGTTATTAACTTATGAACGAAGAACTCAACGTGTTATTAATGAACCATAATCGGTAATCAACATTGGTACTTCACCAATGATGATAGAGTCTGGTTAATAACGTAAGATTGTTAATAAACCTGGATGAAGGGTAATAAGTCGAATTGGCTTTATTAAATGGAATAAAGTTAACTAAGACATAGAAGAGAAAGAAGTTGGTAGACAATATGTGTAACTGTTTGGTAGCTAATTACAGTGTGCTATGTGAATATATCATGTAGATTCTGTAAAGGCTGTGATCAGTCGATTAAGTTATTTGAAGACGCTTGAAGGCAAGTTTTCTTAACGCTTGTCTAACCTTCGTGTTAGTCGAGTTTTCTGTGATTCATTGAAATGAGTTGCATAAATGATTTTAAAGAAAGGGTCAATGGCAGTTTTAACTCGGCTAGACTACTCGTAAGGTATAGATTGTTTTGTATACATATCTTTCTATATAGAAATGTTAACGCTATCCTATGCCAAGAAATTGGTACGAATTTGAAGGTAAGGTTTGTCTATGAACAAACAAATGTATTTTTCATTGATTATTCGATGGGCACGCGAGTTTGCCAAAACTTAAACGTAAATACGTTTAATGGATGAATGTTGATCAACATAGAGTACTATAGGCTGATCACCTAGAAGTTCTCGTAAGTAATGCCGGATGGACAACTTTAGTGCTGTGATATCCTTTTCAAGTATGAAAACAGAAAGATACTGTTCATGGTCTTTAGACCGGTTCAGAATTCCTAAACTATTATTTACTTTGGGAATTGATGTTATGAATTGTTAAGTATTATTGTTTCATGATACTTCATGATTATTTGTTCAGTTATGGAAGATTTTCATATAATTTCACGAATGTGGTGTTTATATTATTCTTGTTAGACTTACTGAGCTTGTTATGCTCACTTCTTGCGTGAATTATATGATTGCAGTTAAAGCTGAGCATACTGAGAAGGCTAAAAGAAATAAGGGCAAAGCTAAGATGGATAATTAACCATCGTGTAATAGATTAGTATGTTTGTATGTATAATACCTTACGAACAACAGACAATGTAATCGGTTTATGAACCTGGGAAAGGATTTCACTTTGATTGTAATAAGAATATAGTAATTACATTCATTATGTTGTGTTTTCAATGAAATGATTGTATAGTTATGAGTACCGTGTAGCACCATATATCGGGTTGGAAGATACCCGAATTTGGGGGCGTCACAGGTTGGTATCAAACCATTAGGTTTTAAAACTTAGGGGGGGGGGGAAGAACCTTAGGCTAATAACCTCGTAAGGAAGGTAAAGTCCGAAGAAAGAAAATTCGAGTCGAATGAATTAATAAGGTATTGAGAAAACTCAGTACCGAAAGATTTAAAAGACGAAAAGTAACCTTAAATAAATTAAATGTGATTTGTGCTTATACTATTGCTTATTATGTACTAATCAACTTTTTATGTTCTATTGTAGATGTCGATTGATAGCATGATGTATAGAGACATTCACGTTATGAGTGAAGAGTCAGTGAACCAAGTGGAAGTAGTACCAATGCCAGTGGCGGAGTTACCGGTAGTGGTTCTAGAAGATTCTGATCCAGAAGAGTACATGTCTAGGGAGGATTACTCTGACGAAACAATGGGCATAGCATCATATCTGAATATAATGATAGATGTGGTACCTACTCAAGAGCCAATACCTCGGGATGCAATGAGATCATTGTATCTGGCAGTGTTGGATAGGAATGTGCATTTGCGCACTGTGGTGCAGACACAGAATGAGGAGATTACCGCCCAATATTAGGCGAAGGAGTCTGCAGAGGTAGATTTTGAGTTAGAGCACGATGAGAAAGTGCTAATGACGGATAAAGCTAGGGACTATAAGAATAAAGTCGTAGAGCTTCGTAAGGAACTGGCCATTAAAGACCAGAAGATAGCCCAGATGTTGTACATCCATGAAAGTGCTCATGAGAATTTCAAGCTGAAAATTGCTTGTTATTCTATTGAGTCAGGGCAGACTCGACATACCATTAGTCGGGATATTGTTTCAATTCTATCGAATCAGAAACATGAGAATGTCGTAAGGCAATGTTAGTAGATCAGTAGATCGTTGTGTATATGTGTAGAGACGTAAAACCCTCTTTTGTATAATTAAAGGGTAGTCTTTTTTGTAAATCCCAATTTTTGTAGAAGTCAATCGCGGGATAGTAATGTAATAGCTTTTTGGCTATGGAAGCAAAGTGTAAATAGTTTTGACTATGAAAGCGTATTAATATAATGAAGTTTTTATTTAATGTGCTTGTTGTGGTATGAGTTGTTATTTGAGAATGATAACTAAGCAATTAAATAGATAATAATGAAACTTTATTTATTTAATCAGAATTATGCCGCTAAGAAGGAGACAACGTAACCAAGAGGCCGAGTCTCATAATTAAAATAAGGGGGGGTCCTAATAACCCTATGCAAGAGTTCGTTAATTTATTAACAGAAGCATTTAACCAAGTTGGGGGAGGAATTCCTGTAGCTCCTGGAGTAGTAAGAACAACTACCTTTAAGGAATTTAAGAGTGTGGGTCCTACGGAGTTCAGAGGAATGACGGACCCATTGGAAGCCCAGACATGGGTAAAAGAGATAGAGAAGGAGTTTGTTATTACAAACATAAGTGAGGCGAAAAAGACTTCTTTTGGGACTTACATGATGAAGGGGGAAGCCAACTATTGATGGGAGGCTCACCAAGGTGGGGCTAGAACAGAAGCAGTTATATGGGAATAGTTTAAGAAAGTATTTTTTGAACTACTTCCCTACTAGCATGCAGGGTCAGATGGAGATTAAGTTCTTGGAACTTAAACAAGGGGATATGACTGTTCCCCAATATGCAGCCAAATTCAATGAATTGGCAAGATTTTCTCCACATTAGGTGGACACGGAAGCGAGGAAGGCACGTAGGTTTGAGCAGGGCTTGAAACCCCGGCTCTACAGTAGGATTTCAGTGTTTTAGAGTGCTTCCTACGGAACCATTCTGGAAAAGGAAATTATTGCCGAAGGTGGTGGTGAGGCATTGTCTCAATACCACAAAGAAAGGAAGAATAAGAATAAGAGTGAGGGAGGAAATAAAGTAGAGGTTGCCAGTGGGAGTGGCAAGAGGAAGATTTTCAACCCTGGGAATACTGGGGTAAAACAAGGAGATCCTAAGCATAGGACGGAGGCATATAAAACATGCGAAAAGACTCATCTGGGAGTCTATTTAAAGGGGAAATCAGTTTGCTACAACTGTGGGCAGGATGGACATCTATTGCCCAACTGTCTTAACCCTAAAAAGAATCATGGGTGTTTTGTTTGTGGATCGTTGGATCACATGGTAAGAAATTGCCCAAGGAAAGGGTTAGAGGGAAATAAGAGTTTTGGTAGTGGTAAGTTAGCCATTACTGGACCAACACCATCTGTGGGTAGACCCTCAGCCCGCACGTTTAATATGACTATCCAAGATGCGGTTGCATCATCGGATGTAGTAGCAGGTATCATTCCAGTCAATGAAATAAATGCTTATATATTATTTGACTCGGGTGTTACTTGTTCTTTTATAGCATGTGAATTTGCTAAGTGATTAGGTTTAATCCCTGAGAAGTTAGCAATACCTTTAGACGTTAAGGTAGCAAACGAAGAGATAATCCCCATTGAATATATTCATAAGGATTGTTGCGTAGATATTAGAAGTAATAAGTTATCGGTAGATTTGGTACCGATATGATTAAAAGAATTCGATGTAATTCTTGGCATGGATTGGTTGATTAACCATAAGGCTATAATAGATTGCCATAGGAAAAGTGTGAACTTTCGGCTTTCTAAGAAAACCAAGGTAGTGTTCTTCGGTAGTAAATCACCGAGATGCTCTTGTTGTCTAACAATGACACAAGCTAGGAAGATGTTGAGAAAAGGGTGTGTAGGTTATCTGTGTCATGTTATGGATACCCAAAGAGTGGGAACATCCTTGGATCAGATACCTATAGTTCAAGAATTCGCAGATGTATTTTCGGAGGAGTTACCGGGTATTCCACCGGATAGGGAAGTTAAATTTGTGATTGATCTATTACCGGGTACGACACCAGTTTCAAGGGCACCATATCGAATGGTGCCAGTTTAGATGAAAGAGTTAATGGTTTAGTTACAAGAACTATTAGACAGGAAGTACATTAAACCGAGTGTGTCTCCTTGGGGAGAACCAGTATTGTTTGTAAAGAAAAAGGATGGGTCGTTAACTTTGTATCGACTATCGAGAGTTGAACAAGTTAACGATTAAGAATAAATACCTGTTGCCCAGGATCGATGATCTATTTGATCAATTGAAAGGGGCAAAGTATTTTTCTAAGATAGATTTGTGCACGGGGTATCATCAGTTAAAAGTGAGGAAAGAGGATGTACCTAAGACATTGTTCAGAACTCGTTATGGTCATTACGAGTTTCTGCTGATGTCGTTTGGGTTAACAAATGCGTCAGCCGCATTTATGGATATGATGAACAGAGTGTTCAAATAGTATTTGGACAAGTTCGTTGTAGTGTTCATTGATGATATTCTAGTCTATTCTAAGACGCCAGAAGATCATGAGGAAAATTTAAGGATAGTGTTGGAAACACTGCGTAAAGAGAAGTTATATGCAAAATTCACAAAGTGTGGGTTTTGGCTTGAACAAGTGCAGTTCCTAGGGCATGTTATTGATAAAGATGGCATTTCTGTGGATCCAGCAAAAGTAGAAGCAGTTAATGAGTGGGAGCAACCGAAAACGCCAACTGAGATTAGGAGTTTTCTGGGGTTAGCGAGATACTATAGAAGGTTCATTCAGGACTTTTCTAAAATAGCTACTCCATTGACAAATCTGACAAGGAAGTCGGTGAAGTATGTGTGGTCTGAAAAGTGTGAGAACAGTTTTCAGGAACTGAAGAAAAGGTTGAGTGAGGCACCTGTATTGTCCTTACCGGATGATACAGGGAATTTTGTAGTGTATAGTGATGCTTCGCATAGAGGACTGGGTTGCGTGCTCATGCAGCATGGCAAGGTCATTGCGTATGCATCATGTCAATTAAAAGATTATGAGAAGGCTTATCCTACTCATAATCTGGAATTGGCAGCTGTAGTTTTTGCCTTGAAGATATGGAGGCATTATCTGTATGGTGAGAAGTGTGAGATATATACGGACCACAAAAGTCTGAAATATATATTTACACAGAAGGAGTTGAATATGAGGCAGAGAAGGTGGTTAGAACTGATAAAAGATTACGATTGTGATATTTTATATAATCCGGGTAAAGCAAATGTAGTAGCCGATGCGCTAAGTAGGAAGGATAGAGAGAAACTGTCAATGTTAACAACTCAGAATGAGTTGATAACAGCGATGGCAAGAATGGAGTTAGAAGTTAAATTACTAGAGGAAGCAGTGGAAATGTTATTTTCCATGGAAACCCAACCAACCATAGGGGAACGGGTTAAGAGAGTACAATTGAGAAACGAAGAATGTGAGTAGATGAAGAAAAGGATAAAAGATGAAGAGAAGACTAAGTATAACCTCGATAAGGAGGGATTACTTCATTTTGAAGGAAGAATTTGGGTTCCAACTAATTCTGAATTAAAGGAGGAGATAATGATGGAGGCTTATAATTCGAGGTACTCGATACATCCCGGAAGTACGAAGATGTATCAAGACCTTTGTCGGAACTTTTGGTGGTCGAACATGAAAAGAGAGATAGCAGAATATGTTAGTAGGTGCTTAACTTGTCAAAAAGTTAAGGCTGAACAACAATGACCTAGCGGGTTGTTGCAACCATTAGACATTCCAGAGTGGAAATGGAAGCACATCACAGTGGATTTTGTGGTGGGACTTCTGACAACAAGGAAAGGATACGATGCTATTTGGGTGATAGTGGATCGATTGACGAAATTGGCTCATTTTCTAGCAATAGGAGTTAGGTATAACCTAGATCAATTAGCTAAGTTGTATGTCAAGGAAATTATTTCCAGACATAGAGTACCTGTTTCGATTGTGTCAGATCGTGATCCACGATTCACATCGAACTCTTGGAGAAGTTTGCAACAGCAAATGGGAACGCAGTTAAGATTGAGTACGGCGTATCATCCTCAGACGGATGGGCAGAGTGAATGGACAATTCAAACGCTTGAAGATATGTTAAGATCTTGCGTTATGGATTTCAAAGGGGGTTGGGACGACTATCTACCGTTGGTGGAATTTTCGTACAACAATAGTTTTAACGCTATTATAGGCATGCCGCCTTACGAAGCGTTGTATGGAAGAAAGTGTCGAACTCCATTGTGTTGGGATGAGGTGGGTGAACGTCAGATATTGGGACCTGAGATGGTACAAAAAATGGCAGACATGGTAAAGATGATACATGCTCGATTGGTAGCAGCTCAAGATAGGCAGAAGAAATATGCTGATCCTCATAGAGAAAAGAGCGAGTTTGACGTAGGATCTTTTGTCTTTCTGAAAGTATCGCCTTGGAAGGGAAAGATACGTTTTGGAAAGAAAGGGACGTTAAGTCCAAGGTTTGTAGGACCTTTTGAGATTTTAAGAAGGGTAGGAGAGGTAGCTTATGAAGTAGCCTAACCTCCAGAAATGGTACGCATTCATAATGTGTTTCATGTGTCTGTGTTGCGTCCTTATAAACCGAACTATAAACACGTAATAGAGTATAAATCTATCCAGATAGAGAAAGATTTATCATATGAGGAACTTCCGATCCAAATTATTGATAGGAAGGAACAAGTTTTAAGAAATAAGGTAATACCTTCAGCGAAGGTGTTATGGAGAAACCACAATGCTGAAGAAGCAACGTGGGAACTCGAAAGTAAAATGAAGGAAAATTTTCCTCATTTGTTTGTATAATTATAAGCAAGATTCTGGGGATAGAATCCTTATAAGGGGGGAGAATGTAACGCCCACAAAAATTGGATTTTTATGATAATTAAATTTTATTTGATTATGTGAATTAAATGAATTTAATTGATTTGTTTTGTGAGTAAGCTATGTGAAGGTCGTTTTATGACCTAGAATGTGCTGTTATGGTTAGTAATCTGGCTACGTGTTAGAATTAATTGTTTAGAATTTCCAAGATGAAAACAATTGTTTTCCGAGAAATTTTCGTAAACACACTATTCATCCGTTATTGCTCGGGAATTAAGTTTGAAATTCCGTGAAAAGAGTAATGATAGAATATTAAGATGAGACGAAATATCTAATAATATTTCAGTTGCATTGGTGAAACCAGTTAAATACACCAACTGGCAACTCTTAAAGTCAAATTGTCGACATTATACATGTCGGACCTTTTTTACTTGTTTTTTAAAACAAATCTCACATTAACATGAGAACACCAAAGAACAAGTAATGAAAAGGGACACTCAAAAATCCCGATGTCGACAGGTGGCGACTCCGCTAGGGACTCCGGTAAGAGGGCTTAAGCCGCTATTACAAGCTTTTCAAAACTGTTATATGCTTGTGTGAATGTTGCATTTACATTTATGATGAATGCGTACGAATGCATTTTACTTATTGCACTATACTATATCTATCTGTGATATTAGTGCTTCACACATGTCATCATTTTCATAAACGGTGAGACACGTTGTATGTTAATGTAAGTTATGTGGTTCCTCCATCAGGAGGCTATCCTGTCGGTGTTTGATTACTGGACTCGTAGGAAGAATAATTCCAACGGGGCTCAGGAAAGGCACCACCCAGATTCGCTCCAGTTGAAAAACCGGATTAACTTCCCGTCAAGTAGATTGCGATGATCTGGGAACCTTCATGCCAAAAAGCCGCGAGAGTAAACCTAGGATAAGTCGGCCTCTAATAAACCAAACGCGAAGGAAAGTCTCTTCATACTTTCCCATTTAAATTACTTGTAATTTCAATTACTTGTCAATCTCAATATAATTGAAAATATGAAGGAATATGTGTACATGAATATTAAAACCTGACATGCTATCCTGTATTACAAATAGCTAACATCCATTTTGCAGGGTAAATTTCCTAAAATGGATACATCACATAGTATATAACACTTATACATTCCCTACGACTAAACTACGTAAGTCATTTTGTAAGGAAGCAATTGATGCCGTTTCCCGTTCAAAAGTCCAAAAGGGCATTAAGCCCACAGTCAGACATGGATAAAATTGCCCAACCTGATCCAACTTCTGTCTCTCGCGAAGAGTTTGAAAAATTAAGCTATCAAATTACAGAGTTGGCAGTTATGCTCAAAGAACTGCACCAATCTATTCAGGGTCCACAAATACCCATCCACACAGAATCCTTTGCACATGGAGGAATCCAGTGCCAAACAATGCCTACTCAACCAGAGTCATCCACTCCAGGGGGCAGTCAGGGTATTGGTAAAAAAATGGAAACCCATATATCTAAACCTCATTCCAATAAAGAAATCACAAATCTTAGGGATGATTGAGAAACTAGGGATATAAGAAAGAAAGTCCAACAAATGGAGGAGACCATCCGGTCAATCAAAGGGACTGGAAACTATGGGAGTGTCACCTATTCAAATCTTTGCATATTCCCAAGGGCTCGGTATCCTGCCAAATTCAAAGTCCCAGAGTTTGAAAAGTACAATGGGGAAGGTGATCCCTATACGCACCTGAAAGTGTACATTGGCGAACTGGGATCTTATGCCGAAGATAAAAGCCTCAGAATGCAGCTTTTCCAAAAGAGTCTCACTAGAGAGGCTAAAGCCTAGTATACCCGACTTGACAATGCCAAAATTCACAACTGGGAATAATTGGCCCACGCCTTTCTAAATCAGTACAGTTTTAAGTCACAAATGGCACCTGATCGATACCAAGTGACTAAAGTCAAAAAGCAAAGTACTGAATCTTTTCGAGAATATGCCCAAAGGTGGAGACATCTAGCAGCGCAAGTTATTCCATTAACGACAGAAGCTGAGATGGTAATGATGTTTATTGATATCCAAGAGGCTCTGTACTACGAGAGGATCCTAGCAGGCATAGGAAAGCCATTCTCAGAAATGATCAAACACGGCGAAATGGCAGAGATGGGCCTGAAGGCAAGCAAGATTAAAGAATTCACTGCCTTGGAAGCAGTCGTCAAGCAAATATAGACTGGCAAGTATGCGAGTGATCCCAAGGGTGTACCTGATAAAGGCAATGAAGATGTATCCCTTATTGTACAGGGGCAAGTTAGAAGACCAACCTACAGTCCCCCCATTCGGAAAATACAAGACAATCTACCATCTCAACAACAGGCTACGTTCAACCAATACCCAGATAGGAAAAGAAAATTTGAAAGAACGGAAAATCGGGTGTTCACTCCACTAGGCGATTCCCTTGAACATGTATTGGTGATATTAATGGATCATAAGAAAATTACCGAACCGGCTCCACCTCTAGAACCAGGGAGTAAAAGATATAATCCAAGCCAAAGATGTGCTTACCACTTAGGGTCTCCAGGACACGATACGGAAGATTGTTGGTCCTTAAAGCATAAAATTCAAAATTTGATCGAAAGTGGCAGTATTGTGGTCCAACAACCTGATCGACAAAATGTCAACACCAACCTTCCGTTTCAGCATGATACGGAATAAGTAAACATGATCGGGTCAGGAAGCGCTGAAATATATCCAATTCGTAAGTGCATATGAAGGATAGAGGACTACCCCCAAAGGCACGGAACAAATGTCCTAAAGTGGGAAAACTCGGAGGAAGGTATCATGGTAATGCAAAAATTAGAGACGATCCAGAATCAAGTAAATCTGCTAGCTAAGCTGATAGTGCGCCAACATCAGGATACGAGGCATTTCTTCGCTCAACTATCTGAAGGCTAAGAAAAGGGGGATGATAAAATTGCTAGCAGACTTCGCCAACAAAAAAATCGCTCGGGGGAATGCGAATTCTCAAAGAAGAAAGATTAAATAACCTCCACAAGAGCCCAAAAATTCACCCCTCTAAGCAAATCCAATGAAGAAATGTTATACTCTCTGATAAGCGAAGGAAGGATTACTGAGTTGCTGCCTCCTATAAATCCCAAGATAAAGAGTTATGATTCCACTAAGATATGTCTCTATCATTCTAACTCACTTGGATATATAACTAAGGAATGCTGGTCTTTGCGACATAAAATCTAGGATCTAATTGGAAGTGGAGAGCTGGAGATAGAATTTCCTATGACCAAAAAAAAGCGAGAAGGCAATAAAAAGCTTAAGATGTCCACTTGAGACAAGCATTGCAAATGAGGTGAAGGCTATGAGCGATAAACCTAGTAAAACCCAAGATGAAATGATCCTAATGCAGAAAATGACAGAGGAGACAAGGGAATCCCCAAAGGAGATTCCTCCGCCAACCTCCAACATCTTGTGGTCCAAAGATGACAACCACAGTCCAGATCTTATAACCTTCAATGATGCGGAGGGAATACTGATCCTTTCTAAGGAAGAAAAAGCAAAAAATGAAAGTTCCTTGCAAGAAATGAGACAGCAGTTCGAGGGAGATTTCATGATCAAATCCTCTCAAGCCTAGGAAAAGTATGAAGGAACAGATGAAGGAAAAGGTAGCGAGGTTGTCGGGGAAACCAACCCATCAAAGAATCAAGATTTCATACCTTTTTGCGATGGGTCCAGCTCAAGCATCCCTGAGGAATGTACTGAACCAGGAAGCGATCAAGTTATGGCCATAAGTGAAGACATTCACAACCAAGAAGTAACCTCTGTCGCGGGCCTTGAAGGTAACACAACCTCTGACAACTGGACTATCAGGCCTCAACTAGCCAAAAAGATGTAGATCCAAGGGATAAAATTGCGAGTTCCAGAAGATGTTGGGACGGTATCACTTCCTTTGTAGTATGCTTTTTATTTTCCATGCATGTATAGAAAAAAGAAAAAAAAGAAAACAAAAAGAAAAAAAAATAAAAAGAAGAAAAAATAATAATAATAATAACCAAGTCATTCAGGTTTTAGCTCATCAAGCCTAAACTACGAAAGACCTGATCTCCCCTCATCAATGGGAGTACGTAAGCAGCCATTTATGGTGCGGTCAAACCAAACACTTCTCAAACCAAACACTTCTCAAACCAAACACATCCCAAACAAACACTCCCAAACCAAACACTTCCCAAACAAACACTCCCAAACCAAACACTTCCCAAGCAAACATTCCCAAACAAACACTCCCAAAACAAACACTTCTCAAGCAAACACTTGTCAAACCATTTATCTTATCAAACCAGAACTATGCAGACCTGATCTCCCTCACATACAGGAGTACGTAGGCAACCATCAGTGGTGCGGTCTGATCCTCAAAAGAAACATCCAAACCCAAAACATCAATCTCAAGTCTACGCCCAAAGACAGCCCTCCAAGTCAGCAACCCATGTGGAGAAAACCCAATAACACTTCAATGTCACTCCATCAAATCTGGCACAAATCCCAGAAAGGAAGAAACAACGATATGCCAAGACAACCAGCAGCGAGGACCTTCAAAGATTCGACACCCTTATTCACGAGTATTCATCAAATCAGAAGAAAATCAAGACCGATTGCAATAACAAGTCAGGAATAAGGATTGAAGGCATAAAAACCCAAGTCCTATACTTGTTCACCATCTGGTACAGAGGAAAAAGTCTCTTGTGATCTTAGCATCTTATCACCCCATCCACAAAGCGACTATCCTGCATAACAAGCAAGGTGGGCAATTTCAAAATCGATGACAACCCGATATCACGACCACTACAACAAGACTTGGGCAATCTCGTAAAGCAATGACAACTCAACACCTGGGGCATTTATCAAACATCCTAAAGAGGAAAATGCCCCGATCAAACACCATCAAGATGGTCCATCATCATCAAAGCTTCCTCACATCACTCAGCGATTTGGATATTACTCACTTGCGACTTCATCAACAAAGAGAGTTTTTTGTATGAATCCCCGACATCAGTATGTAAAAGGACTGGGGCATTTTCCGATTCCAGGAAAGTGAAGGATTTTAAGGCGGGATCAGACCTCTCATCAAAAGAAGGAAAACTCCTAAAAAGAATCAAGGCGACATTAGCTTTCCCCTACAAAAGAAGGGAAAAATTCTCAACAAAGTTCTTAACGTAAGAGCAGAAACCCAATAACAAAGGGTCTGGCGAATGAAATCTACACCATCAAACATGTTAATTTGCGCCAAATCCTCATAAGTTGAGACCTCTACACTAAAGTTCAAAGTTCGGCAGTGAAAGTACAAACTGCACCCCTAGGGATCAGCAGCATTTAGATCATCAGTTCAGCCGGGTTGCGAATCAAATGTTCAAGGAAATTGGGCAAGCACTTGATAGCGAAAGGAAACTACAAATCACCTCAAAAAGGGTGAGGCGCTACATCGACGTACATCTCTATCCAGCGTAACATCAGGCAGAGTCTAGCGAATCAAACCTTTGAACATTACTTTAGCAAAGGTATCGGGATATTCGGTATTCAAAACCATTGGTATCAATTCAGTGCAACATCAAGACAGTCCAGCGAAGAAAGCTTTGTATACCACCGTTCGAGTAGGAACTGAAACAGTTGGGCGATGTCAGCGTATTCAACTACAAGTAGGGTAGGATCTGTTATCAAACTACCATCAGGGTAGGCACCATTTTAAACTACCAGTGTATGCATCGGCGACATCTCAATTTCTCTTCATCAAACAGGCATTAGCGACACCGACAGAAAGCCAAACCATTGTAGTCAACACCAGCATGGGCATCAACAATCCCTGGTAAAGGTAAAGCGATTTGCAAAAACATTTTTAAGTATGCATCATAACATTCATTACATTGCGATTTGAGATTTGTGATATACGAAATGCGATGTACGAGTTGCGAAGTGCGATTGGCCAAAAACGAAATGCGAAGTGTGAAATGCGATGTGCGATTTGCGAACTGCGATTTGTGAAAACATTTTAAACATTCATCATCACATTCACTACATTGTGATCTGCATTATTAAAAATACATTGTCATGTTTCAAGTGTCTACTAATCTTTAGCATGTCCATTCCATTGCATTGCATGAACATGATAAAGAGGGGCATCTATAAACACTCAAAATTTTCTTTTCCTGTTACTAACTATGTAGGAGGGCAAAAGTGTATTTTTCACACTCTAGAGGTAATCCTGGTGGACCACAACATCAATTCTAACCTCAGAGATAACCCTGAGTACATTCAGAGTCAATAACATGACAATCTCAGAGATAACCCTGGGAAAAACACGCTACAACTGTGCAAAAACCGGAGATAACCTCGGGAATGGCAAAATGGTCATTTTGCCAACTCAACTTCACTTCAAACCAAATACACTCATTTTAAATCATATTGCTTCAAAATAAGTCTCATAAGAACCATATCATAACTTTTGAATGCAAACTACGCAAAACTGCTTGACGGAGACCTGGAAATGCTATTTCGATCATGGACCCATCTTCCTGGAATCAAAAAGAGCAAATCCCATGTCATTGTGTAACTCTCGACACAAGCGGTCTGAAAAGGTTGTATATACCTTGTTCGGATGCTCGGATTAAAGTTCTACAAGTTCGAGCGAACATTACAAAGTTACGACAGTGCACGATCTTGAGACGACAGGACCAGCGGAACCCCAAGGGCAATTGGCGACATGTAGGTGTGTAACAGAGGCTACCCCAGGAACACCTGCGACCATCAGTTCTATATATATGGGGCTTGGGATAGCCATTTTGGGGGAGAGAGAGGCGAGGAAGCCCTGTCCAATTTGCTCTGTACACACCCATATTGAGTATTTGCTTATTTTAAACATCTGTTAGCTCACATATAGTTATATTTTTATCCGATGGGAGCTGAGTGTTTATCCATATAGAGTCATAGAAGCCTACATTGGCAGCCCACTGTAAGCCTTCTCACATTCTATAAAGCCTTCCTTTTCATCTTTTCACACACTGTTATACACATTGAGAGTCGTGTTATGTGCGAATTCCCGGACTTAGGTCCGTGGTTTTCATTTTTGTCTGTATATATATATTTATATATGTATATATTTTATATATGGACTAACATTATCGAGTTATGCCTCGATTGAGCCTAGACTTATGTCTGGAGCGTTTACTTGCTTATATATATATATATTGTTATAGATATATCGATGAGCTTGGATTTTATATTCTATATTTACGCTTTTATATATATATACATATTTATATATATAATTGTTGTCGGACATATCTGATGAGCTTGGATTTTATATATAAGAGCATTTACTACTTATATATATATATATATATATATATATATATATTTATATATATAATTGTTGTCGGACATATCGATGAGCCCTGGATTCATATCCGGTATGCGTATCGCTTTATATATATATATATATATATATATATATATATATATTTACATTTTCTGTCAGGCCTGGAGTTTACTTCGTGGCCTTTTACAGCTTTATTTACATTTTGCCCTGCCTAGAGTTTACTTCGTGGTAGTTGATGGCCTTTACAAGCTTTATTTACATTTCGTCCCACCTGGAGTTTACTTCGTGGTGGTTGATCATGTCCATATATATATAATTACCGCTTTTATATATTTACAATTCGGATCCCCCATGGAGTTGCTTCGTGGTGGTTGATCAAGTCTGTATATATATATTTCTGACTTTTTATATATATAATCGCCATCGCTTTCCATACAAACTGTAGTATCATGTGAGCCTAGGAATCATGTGATCACAGATTCAGTTTATTAAATCTAGATTCGGTTCCCATGATGGACCTTTTTCAACTGTGAGCAGCTTGTACATTATTTTACCGTGCCTAAATTTCCTTGGATGGCTGTCATGCCCATGAGAAGTTCGGCGCTGCTGTATATTATTTTCTCGAAGATGCTTCGCATCTCGAAAATAAAACCAAACAAGCCGAACATTTAATAATAAAAATAGAAGTATCAAAGGCCTCAATTACTATTGAGCACAGGGTTTGAAAAACCTCTTTTTATAAAACTTCATTTCTATATCTTGTTTAAAACTGAGTTTTCTATAAATTCAAACCCTTTGTATATAGGTGCGAACGAGGCGTAGCACTACTTCCAAATAATTGCACATTGATCCACACACAAATACACATTCATATAACAGTTTCTTTGAAAAGTGGCGGTCACTGTGGCAACACGAATGTCAGAGGATGCCTAAAACCTTCCCTCTGCATAATCAAGCCCCCGAACTCAAATGAATCTCGGTTTCACAGACCCGTTTAACAATGTCACATCACTGGGTCAATGTGCAAACCTTTTTGGTTGCGTTGGTGCAACCAGTTAAATACACCAACTGGCGACTCTTAAAGTCAAATCTTCGACATTATACATGTCGGACCTTTTTCACTTATTTTTTCAAATAAATCTCACATTAACATGAGAACACCAAAGAACAAGTAACGAAAAGGGACACTCAAAAATCCCGACGTCGACAGTATGATACTATTTAGTATCTATGTATAATACAACGAGTTAATGCGAAGTACAATACGATTATCGTACGAGTATTATATGGAAAAAATACGTGAATTATACGTGTGGAATTACGATTGGTATTATGGAATTAAGTTAAGACTTAAAGTGAATTCAATTGATTTGGATTATGCCAAGTCCAATCAATTGTATAGGTATGCCCAATGAATTAATGTGTTAAGCCCAAGCTAAAGCCCAATATTAGATTGATTAAGTCCAATTCAAGAAAACCGAACCGTGGATTGAACCGGTGGGTTACCGAATGGGTAAATCTCATGGGGCAACCCATAGGGATGACCAATGGGCATGGTGGGCCGGCCACTTGGGGTACAAGACAAGAAAACTATTTGTTCAACAAGTATTTTACTTGGTGAAAAAGTTACTTGGTGACAAAGTGAGGAATAGTAAGGCGATGGAGGATAATGCCTATTTTATCCTCCATTTCATTTGTCTATAAATAGAAAGCTAGAGTTGGTCATTTAAGGGTTTTTCAAGTTTCCAACCTATATTTTGAGAGAGAGAAAGAGCTAGACTCAAGCAAACAATCTACTTTGAAGCTTTGCCTTAGAGTTTTTCAAGAACACCAAAGAAATCCTTAAGGTAATATTCCTTAATATTAGTTCCATCTCTTTTGATTTCTTTAAGAATGAAGAATCATAAATGGGTGGTGTAAGTCTATTATGGTGGAATAAGGATGACTTGTTATAGATACAATCTTTATAAGTCATGAAGACATAGAAATCAAAAGGATTTATGCGGGGTTAAATCATGGAAATATTGATTATTGAGGTTGATTGTTGAAAAACAATTGAACTCCATCGATACTTAAATATGTGCATCTTGCTTGGTTAGGATGTAGATATGAAATCGATGGAGTATTCCATGTGATTTGGCTTATAGAACACTAGTAATGGAGTTATGGTGAATTTCACAGAAATAGACGTTAAACGTTGAAAACGTAGGAATTCCAGATTGATAGTCAAAAGTTATCATGAGACTTGAAAACATCGATTTTCAATGTCAACACGTGTGTTATGGTATTTAAGAGTCGTCGACTCAAGAATCGTCAGATTCCAACTTAAAATGAAGAAAATGAGTAATGAACGCTCATTAACGTTTAACGAACGCTTAAAATGAACCTAATAGTGAATTTTGAGTTAACGGATTCAAAAGTGTAGAATTCTTATAAGAATGCATAGAGTATATCATTTATGATGTGTAGGATTTTGAATGGACCAAATCGGACTTATAACGAAGAAGTTATGGATCCGAGAAACTCACCAAAATTTTTGACAATTAAAATTTTCTGATGTTGAGGTCTAGCGCCGCAGCGCCAGATAGTGCTTTAAAGTGTCGCTACCAGTAGCCTTTTGGGTATAGTGTTAAGGTTTACTAGAAAGTGGCACCGCATGAATTGCTGTGGTATGAAGAAGTCTCGTATTGCAGTACACGAGACCGAACTTAGAGCTATATCAAAACGGCTGCTAGGCAAATGGTCTTATATAGGGAAGTCATGTGCGCATACGCCAAGGTAGACTTTTTGTTAGATAACTTAGCTTTGAACTGCAATTATCCAGGGACCTATCTTAGTTAAGTTTACACACTTAATAAGTGTATTAGAACTATTCATATACTACATATACTAAGGTATATGGAATTTAAGGTATAAGGTATACTAAGGTTATTAACTTATGAACGAAGAACACAACGTGTTATTAATGAACCATAATCGATAATCAACATTAGTACTTCACCAATGATGATAGAGTCTGGTTAATAACGAAAGATTGTTAATTAGCCGGGATGAAGGGTAATAAGTCGAATTGGCTTTATTAAATGGAATAAAGTTAACTAAGACATAGAAGAGAAAGAAGTTGGTAGACAATGTGGGTAATTGTTTAGTAGCTAATTACAGTATGCTATGTGAATATATCATGTAGATTCTATAAAGGCTGTGATCAGTCGATTAAGTTATTTGAAGACACTTGAAGGCAAGTTTTCTTAACGCTTGTCTAACCTTTGTGTTAGTCAAGTTTTCTGTGATTCATTGAAATGAGTTACATAAATGATTTTAAAGAAAGGGTCAATGCCAGTTTTAACTCGGCTAGACTACTCATAAGATATAGATTGGTTTGTATACATATCTTTCTATATAGAAATGTTAACACTATCCTATGCCAAGAAATTAGTATGGATTTGAAGGTAAGGTTTGTCTATCAACAAACAAAATTATTTTTCATCGATTATTCAATGGGCATGCGAGTTTGCCAAAACTTAAATGTAAATATATTTAACGGATGAATGTTGATCAACATAGAGTACTATAGGCTGATCACCTAGAAGTTCTCGTAAGTAATGCCGGATGTACAGCCTTAGTGCTCTGATATCCTTTTCAAGTATGAAAATAGAAAGATGTTGTTCATGGTCTTTAGACCGGTTTAGAATTCCTAAACTATTATATACTTTGGGAATTGATGTTATGAATTGTTAAGTATTATTATTTCATGATACTTCATGACTATTTGTACAGTTATGGAAGATTTTCATATAATTTCATGAATTTGGTAATTATATTATTCTTGTTAGACTTGCTGAGCTTGTTATGCTCACTTCTTGTGTGAATTATATGATTGCAGTTAAAGCTGAGCATACTGAGAATGCTAAGAGAAATAAGGGCAAAGCTAAGATGGATAATTAACCATCGTGTAATAGATTAGTATGTTTGTATGTATAATACCTTACGAACAACAGACAATGTAATCAGTTTATGAACCTGGGAAAGGATTTCACTTTGATTGTAATAAGAATATAGTAATTACATTCATTATGTTGTGTTTTCCATGAAATGATTGTATAGTTATGAGTACCGTGTAGCACCATATGTCGGGTTGGAAGATACCCGAATTTGGGGGGGTCACAAAAATAAATCAAAATAATAAATATAAAATATATTGTTTTTTAACTGATATGTAATTAGTATTATAATAAGTATACGACAGTTACATACGTTGGGTGCGTCTCCTTTATGTTACGTAAAGGTTTAATTTTGGTTTATACTGAGGAAGGAAGAAGGAGGTTTACAGTGAGAAGTTGAGAGAGTTAGAGAGTGACCTCAGAGATTCCTATGGTTTTGAAGAATTATCAGTGGATAGCAACGATTTTCAAGCATAAGAAGGTATTACTCGTAACCCTAATTTTATATATTTATATATATGTATATATATGAATTTTACGGCATATAACTTCAAGTTTTGTGAATTCATCTTTTTGAATTGTTGATATACAACTGATTACTTGTTATTGTATATGTTTGTGATGATTAGAACTGGTGTTTAGATAAGAATTTTTTATGCTAATTACGTTTAAAAAAAAGAAAGTAATTACACTATATGTATTTTACATATGGCTTGTGAAAGTACCAATTATAATGGTTAATTTATACGTTAATCTATGAATTGAGGCTTGATTATGCTAGTTCATTAAAATACGATAAGAACATAGTTTGAACGAAGTGATTTAGTATAAAACTGAGATTACAGTGATGATTTTTGTAAAGGATGTCAAAAATGGTGTTTTTATATGAAAACATGAATTTTAATGATGTAAATTAGTTAAGGTTGTTGTTAAATTGTTCTAAGTGGTTGAATATGTGAGGAAACATGTTTGTGATAGTTTTATATCAATTGTACATGTTAATTTCACTGTTTTGTGGGTGAAATTTGTGTTAGTTGGGCTAAAAACGGCTACTGTTCATCTGTTTCTGCTTTACTGTTGTGCATCAAGCGCAATTGCTTTGCTTTAAGGTTAGAAATAAAATGGCAGTAATTGCCACGGCCCCAAGCTTGTGTATGGGCGCATTTGCTACCATACCTACCGATTTTAGACGTTGGCTTGCTTCATTGCTGCCGGACTAGAGATGTCGCTATAACTTAGTTTAATTATGTACTAATGTAACAAGCATGTAATAAGGATGATAAAATAGAACCATGTCATGTCATTGATAATTTCAAAGTTGTAAAGGTTTTATAAGTTAGGAATGCGATATGTTAGGACTTAGTGTACACATTGAAGGGTAACTAAGTCTTGTGATGTTAGCACTTGTGATTTCGAAAATGAACATTAAGATATGGAAGGTGATTAATATAAAACCAATGAGTCTTGGGAAAACTTAAACACTTGATTGAATTTAAAGTTCGATTAAGGAGAAATGTAGTATTGATTAATAAGAGTTGAAAATGTGATTTGGATGCTAGAAGTCTTATGTATGTGTTACTGTGTTTTCAGATTCGGCTTATGTTGTTTATTTATATGGTTAGACCTTAAACTAAAGGTTATAACATAACTAAGATGATAATTAAATCTACGAGGTTAATGTACATAGCTAACTGATGTGATAATCCTAAGGGTATATGTAGGATATTGGAGTACGTGAGTTGTAATTGTATAGCTTACGCAAGAGGCAAGCTCCCTAACCTTTGCTACTTTATTATTCAGCAAGGTTACTTTTCACTGTTATGTTATACTTATGCAAATTCTCTATCTCTAATCTCTTGTTTAACGATTTATTATCATGCAAGTTCTTTAACCCTAATTTATTATTGAGCAAGTTAGTTAATCATTGTTTCTTTATTCCAATCGAGATTACCTTGGTTATTCAAAGTATATAATTTTATTGTAAGAAGTGTGTTTATTCAGCTACTAATAACTGTTGTTTGATCTTCGTTCTCCAATGTCATTATACTATCTTACATTATTGTACCGAACTCTAAGTTGCTTAGCGATTCTTTACCAATTCAACTAATCCTTACTTGATGAATGTTCTAAACTCTAAATTACCATTGAAGTCAACCCATACCGAATTTCCTTTAGTTTGTTTACGTACTCACACACTTCTTTGAAAGCATGTTGTCGATGATAACATTTGTTCAATTTAAAAATTGTTAATACTCTAGCTCTTATTGATTCATCGATATACCTTGTGCATGAAAATATTATAATCAAACTCTTGAATAGTTATTGTTCTCTATTTGATTCAACCAGTACTTGGTTGATGATCATTCTAAAGATCTAGAATTCCTTTGAAGTTAATTCCCAACCAAACTTCCTTTGGTTCAGAACCTGATAATCTAAGCTGAGATGAACAACCCTATTTTAGGGGATTATTTTAGAGCTACGCAATAGCGTTAAAATGTTTGTGCAATGCATAGTACAAAGGGCTGATCACCGGAGATGCGGATGATGGTCCATATAGTCGTTTAGACTGTTAAAGGATTCTGAGAAAAACACCGTGAACCTAGGATATAGATGATGAATATAGTCTTTTAGACTGTTAAAGGTTAAAGTAGAAATACTTGAAAACCTAGAGTATAGTTCATGGTCTTGTGACCCTCAGTGTATTCTTTGATGTTGATATCTATTGTTAACTTAAACGTTCATTATTCCTTTGAACTCATAGCTGTTGAATTAAAGTTTATTGTTCCAGTAAGAATACTTTACCATTGAAAGCTCAGTTAATTGTCATTCATAAAATGTTATTGTATATTATCCTTCTTGTGGGCAATTGTTTGCTCACTCTTGCACAAAACAATGCAGATGAAGTTAAGAAGTTTGAATAGCTTTCTACAAGCAAGGGCAAGGACAAAGTGCTTGATTAGACGACAACGTTTAATTTATCTTTTATTTATGAAGCTTATGTAATAGATTTAATTATGATCATGTTTTAATTTTTCGCTGATGATTGTAATAAAGGTTTGATGACCTAGGATTTATTTTAGATTATTTAACCCTTTAATGGGAGATTGATTGTTTAAACTTTTGAGTTTAATTATATCCTTTGTTTATGGGTAGTTAGTTATGATTTAATTTGACAGTGAAGACCAAATCTGTGGGATTGAAGTGCCCGGATTTGGGGGTGTCACAAAGTAAATCTCTATGCCTGTTATGTGAGAAGTAACATGCGTAGTAAATATTAATTGATTATGAATGCATGAACTGAATATGCTATTATATGCTATGTGCTGCATGAAAACTGTTAGAATTGTTGGGTTGTCGAGCTCACCTTTTCAAATAACCACTTTTGCATGTTAAGGATTCATGGTAAAGATTACGTGCTACTTGATTGATAAAGTAAAATAGTATCGAAGGAGATTGATCTATTTATTTAAATATATGCTTTTGAACCATGTTTAGGTTCTAGGAGATGTACATGATAGTAGTTTACGAAGTGTAAAACATGTTAAGTTGTAAAGTTGTACTGTGTGATACATAGAGGAATTCGAATCGAGATGTAAAAATTTATATCAAAATTTAGATATAATGAATCATAACATAATTTGATTCAAGGATATGTAACTGATTCAAGTTAAGCAATCAATAAAAGATTTGTTCAGAGAAGATTGAAAAAGTTTAAATTATTCCGCATATTTTTATAACATCGAATATGATGTAAGACAGGAATGGTAAATGACCAAGATTTGAAACTTATAAAAGTTTGGGGTCATTACATAGATCCTAGAAACGGAAAGAATTTATATTCTAAATTGTAATAAGTAAAGTTATATTCATTAAGTTATGAATAAAAGATAGAAATAGTTTGACGATAGTGGTATTGTGGAGGACCGAATCCAAGGTTCAAAGGGACTTGGATTTGGGGGCGTCACAACCCTGAGGAGTGCAGTTGCAGTTCCGGAGATAACCCCAGAAAAGTTTATTTCAACCTTTGCAGTCAGCCTTAGCCTCGGAGATAACCCCGAGGCACTCAGTCCAAACCTCAAAGACAACCCCAGGTGGTCAGGCACACCTCAGAGACAATCCTGAGGACATTCAGCACTTGCAGCAGCACAGTCTCAGAGATAACCCTGAGCAACAACTGCTAAATCAGTCCAAACCGGAGATAACCTTGGTAAGGGGCAAAATCATCATTTTTCCACCTCGATCCTACATCTACACTATCTCAACAACATTTCAACATACATTCTACACAAAAATATCCTACAAGAACCAATAGCTCCAATCCCGAGTGACTACTACCCAGGACAGCACACTGGATAAAATTTGAAGACTTGAAGACCCAGGGCATGGTCCCATCTTCCTAACTTTGTACAACCTCTAATCCCATGTCATTGTGTAGCTCTCGACAATAGCACTCCAAAAAAGGTCTTATACACCTCAATCGGATGCATGAATTATATTTTTGAAAGTTCAAGTGGATAACACGTTGCATGCATGGACGTACTTCGAGATGACGGTACCCACGGAGCCCAGGGCACCCCGAGCAGCCGCAGGTGCATCTGCAGCTATCGCAGGTACACCTGCGGCTGTCCCATCTATAAATAGAGGGCTTTGGGTGACCATTTTGCATAGAGAAAAGGCGAGGAAGCCATGTCCAATTTTCTCTGTACACATTATAAAATGAGTGCTTTCTCATTTCAAACACTTGTAAGCTTATACTTTGCTATATTTTACCGATGGAAGCTGAGTGTGCATCCATTTAAAGCTATTGAAGTCTTCTTTGGCAGTCCACTGTAAGCCTTCTTACATTTATTAAAGCCTTTCTCCACTACTGTGCACACACTGTTCTTCACGTTAAGAGTCGTGTTGCGTGTGTATGCCCGAACTTCAGTCCGTGGCTTTTTATTTCTTTTTGTATATATACTTATATATATGTGTGGACTAACATTATCGAGTTATACCTCGATTAAGCATGGACTCATGTCCGGAGCATTTATCGCTTATATATATATATATACACACTTATATATAAACTGTGATCGAACTCTGTTCGATGAGCCTAGATTCACGTCTGGAGCGTTTATTGCTTATATATATATACTCATCGAACAGAGTTCGATCACAGTTTATATATAAGTGTGTATATATATATATATATACTTATATATAAACTGTTGTCGAGCTATGTTTGATGAGCCTGGATTTATATCCGGTGCATTTACTACTTTTATATATATATATAAGTATATATATATTTACATTTCTATCAGGCCTGGAGTTTACTTCGTGGCCTTTTACTGTTTTATTTACATTTCATCCCGCCTAGAGTTTACTTCATGGCGGTTGATTGTCTTTAGTGTCTTATTTACTTTTCCAATCCCCCACGGAGTTGCTTCGTGGTGGTCAGTTGTCTCTATATATATAAATACCGCGTTTATATATTTATATTTCTAGTCCCCCATGAAGTTTGCTTCGTGGTGGTTGATCGTCTGTGTGTGTGTGTGTGTATATATATATATATATATATATATATATAGCTTTTATATATATAACTGGTTACAGCTTTCATATAAATTATGATATCATGTGAGCTCATTTAATCATGTGATCACAGATTCAGTCTTCTGAATCTAGATTCGGTTCTCGTGATGGACATTTTCAGCTGTAATCAATTTATAAATTATTCACGGTGTTTGAATTTCCTTAGATGGCTTTCATGCCCATTAGGAGTTCGGCACTTCTATGTACATTATTTTCTCAAAAATTCTTCGTATCTCAAAAATAAAAGCAATCAAGACGAATACTTAATAAAATGGAAGTATCAAAGGCCTCAATTACTATTGAGCATAAGGGTTTGAAAAACCTCTTTTACAAAACATCACTGTTATATCTTGTTAAAACTGAACTTTTATAAAAATTCAAACCCTTTGTATATAGGTGCAAACGAGGCATAGCACTACTTTCAGATAATTGCACATTGACCCACACACACACACATTCATATAACAGTTTAATTGAAAACTGGCGGTCACCGTGGTAACACAGATGTCGGGGGTGCCTAACACCTTCCCTCCACATAATCAAGCTCCCGGACCCTAACGAATCTCGGTTTCACAGACCAGTTAAACAGTGTTACATCACGTGGTCAATGTGCAAACCTTTTCTCGGTTGAGTTGGTGCAACCATTTAAAAATACCAACTGGCGACTCTTACAGTCCAAATCGTCGATATATACATGTCGGACCTTTTCACAACTTATTTTTTCAAATAAATCTCACCTAACATAAGAACACCAAAAGACAAGAACAAAAAAGGGACGAATAAAAATCATGACGTCGACAACGATTACGGGTTTAGGTTTCGATTTTGCATTATTCGGTCTAACCGAATAACTGAAAAAGTTTTGTGTGTCTACAGCTGCTGCTGTTCTGCCTCCTCAACAAACACATGGGAGAAATAACTACGCCCATCATTCTCTTCCAAATCTCTTTGATCCACTGGCCAATACAGTCAGGGTAGTATTGTTAGGGAAGTACGAATTGTAAGAACTGAGAAATTCATGATTTAATAAATATATATTTATTTGAATATGAATATTGATGTGTTGTAAGATGAGTAATTCAATTAGTGTAAATTAAAGTTGTATAAGGATTAAGAATTTAGAAATGCCTTGTGTGGCATGAGAAGGGAATTTAAGTGGTTAAATTAAGAGGAAGATTAATTTCATATAATTATGTGATCCCATATAAGGAATACACTCTTAAACTAGTAATATCACCAATATGATAGTTAATTCAGGTCGTGTAAAACTAGTGTGGCTATGGATGTTGAAACTGGCTTAAAGCTAAACCAATTTGCATTTGCCGGTATGGCGCAATTGCGCCCTCCCTCAGCCAGACAAATGGTGCTTACTGCACTCAATGATCGATTTGAGATAATTAGTTTTCTACTGTAGAAATAAATGGAACACTTTTGTTATATGTGTGACATTAATAAATCATAGGATATAATTACATTATGTTGATATGAGGTACCAAGTAGTACAGTGAAATAATATGTAATTGTAATACATAAATAATTAAATACCTGTGTATTCTAGAAGCTGGGAAAGGAATTACGTGTGTAAACTGAACAGTTAATATTAACTAATGTTATTATGTGGTTATGTGTGTAGTAAGAATAATTATGAGAGATACCCGGACAATAATACCTAACTGTGTTATTTTATTGCACGTATTTAATGTACATGGACTATATTATTTGAGTACATAAGTAATCCCTAATTTTTCCTAATATAGTAACACTTGGACATTAAAACCCATTTTTGGATAATAAAGTAACTTAATTGAACTAAACTAAGCTTGTTGCTGAGAATGGATTTTTGTCCCAAAATGAGTGACCCTCCTAGTACATGAACAGTGGGCTATTTCTCTATTGCGTAAAACTCAGCAAATCAAAAAGGCTAGAGTTGTGTAGTGATGATGGCTGGAAATGGTAGTTGAACCAATGTGCTTTCCTTCAACACCATAGATCCTAAATTAATACCCAGTCCAAGCTCCTTCTATAAATAGCAGACCAAATTTTTAGTTTGTGTTGCTTGGAAATTGTCTGATAATTCTAAGTTGAGAGTTCTAAGTTGCTGAGCCATTATAGAAGCATACTCAGTGTGTAAGGAGTCCAATCCAAGCTTAAGGAGGTATAAATTGTAATTATGTTCTTGAATTGGGCCTTGTTTAGTTCTTGAAATTACTTGAAATTCTATGTCAATCAAGATAAATTAACATGCTATAATGTGTTTAATAAGTATACATACATGTATGAACTCTTTAATGATGGTTTGGAACAAGTTTAAATCGATAGAAATCAAGTTGGTTGATACTCTGCAAAATAGAGTCTCAGAATCGCTTACGGTTCCAAGATGGCGAATCGCTCCTCTGTTTATTCTAGGGGAAAAGATACGGTATGCCGTACCTCGTAATCGATTCTTTGGTTTTGTTTATGCTATATGTTGAGAACTTGATATCACGACTTAGATAAATACCTAAAAGGGGTATAGCATGAGATATAAAGTTTTCTTGTGTAGTATGAAGTGGTCAACAAGATTTAGTAAGAGATTTGTAATGAAAACTTAAAGTTTTGAAAACAAACTTTGATGTAATAATTGTCCTACAAGTTCTGAACTTAGTGATTCATACGCATGATGGATTTCAAATATATATAAGTATATTAACCTAATGTGAGCATGTTTTACTAGATTAGCATACATGATTAACGAAAGTGTATAGTTTAAAATGAATTTAGCACTTTAGAAATGAACTTGATATGTATGTATGCCATGTTTATATACTGACTTTGCAAGCATGTTGGTATGGTTTAGAAATGCATGAATAACCCGTTAACTTGTGTTTATATAATTCGTAAGGAAGCATGAACATGTTGGACTTATTAATAAGCTTTACTAATGAAAATACAAACTTTGAACGTGAATGTTAACATGCTACTTTGAGAGTTAGAACCTGACATTTATGAACATATTTGATGATACTTTTAGACTTGTTAATGTATCATACATATATGCCTACAATGTTAGGAGTTGTGAAATCAAGTTAAGACTAAATAAAGCATGTTTTCAAAATAATAACTAAAATAGTTACATGTGTGCAATATGAAAACTCATAATCATGCCTAATAACCTTGCCATGCTACATGAGCACGCAATCTTATCATCTATGCGAAACATCGAGATTCCTCGTATCATCTGATAGAGACAATACAGGTACCTCACTTAACTTCCCTTTTAGTTCCTAAAAACTATTTTCTCACTTCTCATTCCCAACATACTTCTTAATAACAACTTTGTCTATCTCTTTAAGCTATAATTCACACATAGTGAATTTCGTATCCAACTTCTCCCTCTATAGTGTTTCTCACACTATCTCCAAATGTTCAGCGTGATCTTCTGACGTCATAAATTAGACTAGAATATCACCAATGATCATTACTACACCCTCATCCAAATATTATTTGAACACCCTATGACGCTAATGATACTTTCAAACATAGGACTTCATAAGGGTACCTATCAATTTGCCACCAACTTGCTCAGCGCCCCTTCCGGAAAGTCAAATTTCCATACACTAGTCAACCCAAACGACATAACCAGAGACTCGTAATAACCATAACGAGTTCTGAATGTCGTCTTAGATTCCTCCTCATTCTTCCTTACTTTCAACCGACTATACCCCATACGCATCTTCCAAACAGGTAAGGATACTTCGCCCTTCCCTAGAACCACAATTTGGTAAGGATATTCCGATTTGAAACACCTAGGTCGACGGAAGAGATGCCGAGGAACCTGCGGGTTACACGGTTATTGGTTCTTATCTGGTTAACCAAAAGGAAGAGATAGAATTGACTGCTTAGTGGAGGGCTTGCCTATTCGAGGTGCTACGCTACTCGTCGCACTATTTTGCTAGAAAAATTCTTTGCCCTCTTCAACTTGATCAAATAGATCAACGATCCTGGGCCATGGGTATTCATTCTTAACCGCTAACTTACTCCTATTACGATAGTCGATACGCAACCGTAACGACTCATCCTCTTCCTTAACATCCTCCTAACTTGCTTCATCGTTAGACAACACGAGCATCGTGGTATTTTATTACCATAAAATACTACCTTGGGTTACTTAGAAAATCGAAGATCCATACTTTTATTCTAACAATTTATTAAATTTTTATAGTTAATCAACTCATTCATACCGAGAATTACTTCAAATTTTCTCAACTTTATCGGTACTTATCTACCGATACTTGCTTACATTCCTTATTCGTGAAGCCATTTCCACGAATATAATTAACGAAAATTATTTCTCCATTCTCTACCATAATGTTTAAAGATGTTTATAATCCTTTTCAGACAGACTCCTAGACGAGTCTTTCCACATTTCTTACACACTTCGACCTTACGCTTAGGAATCCCTTGTCCCACTCTAGTATTCCCAGAGTAAAAATTCTTTCTTTTTGCAATATTGCCACTGGCATTCTCTACCTTGGTTCCTCCCTTTCATCTTGCTCTTATTCTCCCTCTCTTTGTGATATTGAGTCAACGCCTCACTACCATCCTCGGCTATAATCACCTTTTCCAAAATGGTCCCACAGGAAATACTCGAACACACGAAATCCTCTTATAGAGCGTGGTTTTGGGCCCTGCTCAAACCTACGAGCCTTCCTCTCCTCAGTGTCCACTTGGTGTGGAGCAAACCTTGTCCATTCATTGAATCTGGCCACATACTGGGGACCCATCATGTCCCCTAGTTTAAGTTCTAAGAACTAAATCTCCATCCTCCCTTACATGCTTGTAGGGAAATAATTCTCGAAGAAAACCTTCTTGAATTGTTCCCACGTTACCCCATCTGTTCTAGTCACACCCTAGTGAGCCTTCCACCAAAAGTTGGCTTCCCATTTCATCATGTAAGTCGCAAAAGAAGTCTTTTGTGCCTCACCTATGTTTTGTAATAACAAACGCCTTCTCTATTTCCTTTACCCATGTCTGGGCTTCTAATGGGTCCGTTGTTCCTTTGAACTCCGGCGGACCTACTTTTTTAAATTCTTTAAAGGTAGTCATTCTGGCTAACCTAGGTTCCGCAGGTACTCTACCCCTGGTTTAGTTAAATTCAATCGTTAATAAATTAACGAACACTTGCATAGGGTTGTTTTGACCCCCTTGATTTTCATTACGTGATTCCACTTCCTGATTACGTTGTCTTCTACTTGGTGGCATTTTCTGATTAAATAGAATTTCATTATTATCTATTTACTTGCGTGGTTATTATTCGCCACATAACAACTCATCCCATAACAAAGCACATTAAATGAAAACTTCATTATATTCATATGCTTCTTCATAGTCTGAAACTATTTACACTTTACTTCCATAGCCAACGGCTAGAACATTTCTATCCCGCAATTGAACTTCTCAAAAGTTGGGATTTACAAAAAGACTACCCTTTTTTTTACAAAAGAGGGTTTTACGTCATTACACATATATTTATTTACTCTAGACTTCTAATAATGCATAACAGCGTCCTCGTGTTTCTCATTCACAATCACCGCTACAGTATCCCGACTAATAGTATGTCGAGTTTGTCCTGACTCCATGGGATAACAAGCAACTTTAAACTTGAAATCTCTATGAGCACTCTCATGGATGTAAGACATCCGCGTTATCTTCCGGTCTCTCTTAATTAGCTTCTTACGAAGCTTATCGGCCTCCTTCTTATAGTCCCTAGCCTGCTCGGTCATAAGAACATGTCTATCATGTTCTAACTCAAAATCTGCTTCTGCAGACACCTTAGCTTCATGGAGATAATTAATCTCTTCACTCTGATTCTGCACAACTATACTCAGTTGCACATTCCTGTCAAGCACTGCAAGATATAATGCTCTCATTGCATCTGGAGGTATTGACTCCAGTGTAGGTACCACCGTATCAACCGATGTTACCTCAATTTCCTCCTCCTCATAGTCCATCATATTAAGATAGGACGCTATATCCATATCTCCCTCGGAGTAGTCCTCCTCAGAAAAGTACTCCATTATCTCTGGCTCCTCTAGAATCACTAATGGTACCTCCGCCACTGGCATAGGTACAGACTCTACTCTGTTCACAACTTCTTCGCTCACAGCGTGTATATCTCTATACATCAAGCTATCGATCGACATCCTTCAATAACACATAACATGTTGATTAGTACATAACACACCATAGTATAAGCACAAATCACACTTAGTTTATTTAGGGTTACTTTCCATCTTTTAAATCTTTCGGTACAGAGTTTCCTCAATACCTTATTAACTCATTCGACTGAAGTAAAGCTTGAGCTTACTTCCTTCGGACTTTTCTTCCTTGACGAGGTTATTAGCCTAAGGTTCTTTCCCCCTTAAGTTTTATAACCTAATGCTTTGATACCAACCTATGATGCCCCCAAATTCGGGTCTCTTCCAACCCGACAGATGGTGCTACATGGTACTCATAACTGTACATCCATTCTATTGAAATGACATCAAAATGTGTGAATCAACGACATTCTTATTACAATAATAATATTACATCACGTTCCCAAGTTCTAAAACCATTACATTCTTTGTTTATTATTCTATAATATATAATACTTACTAGTTTATTACAAGGTAAACTAATCGTTCAGCATCATCTTGCCTCTAACCTTGTCAGATCCCTCGGTTCTGTTCAGTCCTAGCTGCATTCATATGGTTCAAGCAAGGGTGAGCATAACAAGCTCAACAAGTACAACAATTTCTTTTAAGCAACATGCTTGAAACATATAAATCGTATATCTTCCATAACTGGATAATAGTTATGAAGTACTACCAATAATTCAAAATAGCATTTCTTTTCTTTTAAAATGTTTTACAATAACAATATTCAGTAAAACATCAATTCTGGCTCAAGACCATGAGCGTTTCATAATTTCTTTGAAAAGGACAACCCGGCACTAAGTCCGTAAGTCCCAAGATAGCTTACGAGCACTTCTGGGTGATCAGCCCATAGTACTCTATGTTGATCAACACTACATCCATTAAACGTGTATACGTTTAAGTTTTGGCAACCTCGCGTGCCCATCGAATAATCGATAAAAAATACATTTGTTTATTCATAAACAAGCTTATCTTGAATCCGTACCAAATAAATGGCGTAGGATAGCGTTAGCAATTGTATATTGAAAGACTTGTAAATAAATCAATCAACTCTTCAAGATTAGTCTAGCCAAGATAAAACTGGCGTCGACCCTTTAGTAAAACCATTCATGAATCTCATAACACGAATCACAGAAAACTTGGCTAACACGAAGGTTAGACAAGCGTTTTAAGAAAAACTTGCCTTCAGCGTCTGCTACAGTATAATAACTTTTCCTTTCAGTCTTTACGGTCTCTACAATACATAACCACATAACATACCACATTAGGTCATGAATAAATATACATGATCCCTAATGAATCTTACCCTTCATCTCAATCTAATCATAAATTAGATTTGTTACTATTGGTTCCGGCTTGATATTATATTATTCTTACCAACTTCTTTCTCTTCTATGTCTTACATGGATTTACTTCATTAATCCAACTTGTTTTGAGTTAATCATCCTTCCTCACAGCTTACTAGCATCCTTATGTTATTAATTGAAACTCGATCATCATTTGTTTAGTACTCTTTATTGCATACCATTTACATTTACGTATTACTTAACAACCTTTAGTTGTAACTCTTAACGTTATAGTCCTTATCATTATTGAATACGGTTCACGTTCCTTATACTTTACGTTCGTCGTTTAACTACTCATTAATCAACATTAAATTCTTAAAGTCATCACTATAATAGTGATTTAGGAAATGTCTTACCATTACTCATTAAGTAATTACATAATCCATACTGGTATTGCAAACCATTGGGATTCGTGAATCGACTTAAGTCAACAAATTTATATAAATTGGCTAAAGCACATTACGTTGTTCTCATTACGTTCACCTTCAATTGATTATCAACCTTTACTCATCATATATTACATGTCTAACAATGCCTTAACAATGTTATATTAACACCTTAGTTCATTACTAATAAGTTCTCTTTCATTGTATACTTGAAAACTTTCTTTCCGGCAATTTT